>LR545311.1:0-117987 GCA_900536305.3 Caenorhabditis sp. 40 LS-2015 | reverse complement strand
ACTTGATACGGTAGACTGTGACTCCGATGATGACTCCCATCACCATTTGAGCCAGTTGAAGAGTAGTAACGACCATTGCCATTTGTTTCGGGAGACGGAACTTCAATGAGCGGAGAGCATAGTAAGAGTACATGAGAGCGTGAACTCCGTAGTTCATCCAGATGAACCAGCGTCCGGATGCAGTGTGATCCTTGTACGCGTGCCAGGTGTAGATCATGACTGTGACGTGGTGATACCAGTGAAGGAAGATGAGTGGACGTTTACGGAGAACAATGAAGACGGTGTCGATGAGCTCAAAAAGTTTGCTCATAGCGAACTGTTCGGTCCAGAAACCGGTGACTCCTTGAGCGTATGACGAATGGCAGATGGAGTACTTGAAGGAGTTACCCGCAGCAGACCAACTCCAAACGAATTCAGGTGTCATTCGGAGGAACCCAAGGATTGAGAAAATGGCAAGGAACGAATTCCAGATGAACAGTGGCGTGTCCAGTTGGAATGGCTTGTACTTTTCCATTATCTGAAAAACGTGTATTTTCTTGTCTGAATTAATTTATCATATTTTGTAGACAGCTGGAAGATCTATCGTATTTATTCATGCAAAAGCATTTGAAATTTTCACCTGCTCATGTTATTTTTTCCTCTATTTTCGAAACAATATGGCGCGACTTTTTTTTTTGATTCCAATGTTCTTTGACAACAAATTGGCAGGCACTATCATGTCACTTTTTTACCCATTCACGTCTTATCACTATAACTATAACATAACTATTTCTGCAGCATTAGCGATAAAAATGAAACACTGACTTTCTTCCCAGTGAAAATGACTGCCACATAAACGGCAGAAGCGGTGATCGATTGATACCAGTGATTCTGCATCCATGTTGTTGAGCGGTAGGCGTCGAACGTCGTCTCAAACGGCAGGAACTAAAAGAGAAGAATAATCACTGGAAATGGAAAGATTTTAAAGATGTGAACTTACGAGGCTGTAATTTTCTAACCCATACTTCGGATTGTAGTCGTATTTGGCCATTTCTGAAAGATGGGAAGTGTTGGAAAAAAAATGTTAATAGTAAAAACGAAACGGTGACACATCGGACTCAACAATGACGATGACGGCAGAGTTGTGCGCCAAAATTATATGATATAAAGTTGGGAAACTGCTGATAAGAAACGGGGCAGAAAGAAGGGGTGGAGCAAAAAGAGTCGGCGAAAAAAAAGGACAGGTGAAATTTTCTTTCGATCGAGATTTCTATGACAACGGAAATATCATTTGGGCTGAACTTTATAGATGAGAAAAGGTTATGGGCAGTTCTGAGAATAGCAGCTGTATAACAGGACTCTGAAAGGTTGAAGTAACTTTATATATGGGCTTCACTTCATCAAAGACAACCAATTTGTTATTCTTTGTAATTGCTGCATATTCGCTTGATATTTTGCATCTTTTCGGAAGACAAGACAAGACAATTTGTATGCGAACAAGACTTTGCATTCTCTCAGCAAGAGGAAGAAAAAATACAAGAAGAAGACTAAACAATACAAAAAACGAACAAAACGACTTGATGATGGTGTGACGGTGTGGACAATGAGAATCTCGTAAGAAACTTGTTGAAGGATGGCGTTTTTGAGGTTTCGATAAGTTTTCGAAATGAGATTTGTTGTTTTTAAAGACCAAAAATACGTTAAAACCATAGAACTTGAAGCACAAACAAAAACTTAACAACCATCGAAGATTAGAGGGGCAAGAAATAAGTGAGAATAGGGGAGCGAAACAAGCAAGCGTCATGAAAGAGGGGCGAATGAAAGATCTCGTTCGTGTATTACGGGGTTTTTAGCGTCTCCTCCTCCATATTCTCTTCCCGGCAGTTGATAAAAATGAAACACGGTGTGTTATATAACCAGATTTTTGCGCAAGATCACGTTTGTACCGAGGATTGCGTGCGCGCCATCCGCAGCCATTCGCCGATTTTTTTGCTATTACGCTAGTCAAGGAGAAAAATCCGAAAATCATTCGTGGATGATAGTGTTGGGCAATTGCTGATTAAATCATTCGTTATGCAACAGCCCGTCTGAAGGACCACAAAAATAAAGATAACTTCAGGAGAAAAAAAATGCAAATTGGGATTCCGCGCTGAAATTTTTGTCAAGTACCGTAACAATTGTGCAAACACAATCACGACTAAATGCACAAGTCCTAAAAGTTGGAAGTTGGAAGTTTCTCTGACTTCCATAATATCAAATTGTTTCTTTAATTTACGTTGAACAACTTTGACATAATAAACTGAATCCGAATCCGGTAAAAAACTTTGTCAGAACTACATTCTAGAAAATCCTACTTTTAGAGTCTGTATTTAATCCAAAAATGAAACATTCCCCTCTGGTCTGGAATTCTATTCTATACTCACAAAACTCACAAAACAAAGAGTTCCCGTCTCTTCAAAATCCTATCAATTTCCTAAACGTAAAGATGTCTACGGTGAAAAAAGCAAACACTTGCACAGGATAATGCACAGTTTTCCACACTAAGCTGAAGAAGAGGAAAATTTTTACCCAAAAAAGATTCAAAAAGGCAAATATGACACAGAAAGAGTGCAAACCATACATATTTGACCATCAGTTCAAACAGAGATTGTGCACATCGAGTCAGGGCAGCCTGTGAGTCAGAGAAGGGCGGCAAGTGGGGTCTTATCAAATCATGTTCTCTGCTGTGTCTGCTGTCTGATATCACTGATAAAAAGACGAGGACCAACAAAGTCGAAACACATTTTTTGTATCAATTGGTGGAAAGGGGTATCGAGTTGCGGCCTGCGCAATGGACGTTGCGCGACTCAGCAGCCGTCTCTCCTCTTCGGCGGCTAACCGCTCGAGAGGAAATGGGGGAAGAAGTGAGAGGATTCAGAGAAAAGGGCAAAGTCCGTATGTTTGGTGGAAAAAGGGGGCAGCCGCCAGTTCAGCAGTAGCAGAGCAGAAACAGATACAAAGAACACAGAGAAATGGGAATGGGAAACGGGAGGGAAATAGAGAAATGAAGGAGAGAGGAACAAGGCAGAGGCGGCAAGATTTACTCGTAGACACCAGCTTCAGCTTTTGAACCCAGGCTCGCTGCGTGCAAACGGCAAATGGCCTGATTCCCTCGGGAAACGGCGACGGATGAACATTACGAGTCCATTTTCGCAATAGTGAAAACAAAATCGATTTCATAAATTTTCAGCCCCCAAAAGGAAAAAACGGTATATGAAGAAAGTAAAAGTGGGGATGATGATGTGCATATCATTATGTCTCTTCAGAATACTGCCTATATACTACAGTTGTAGTAACAAAGCACTAATTCAGGATAACACTTTGTGTTTACGTCGAATGACTGATACTGTTCCTTAAAGAACATTGAGAAAAGGTCATCAAATACCTAAAACTCGCTGAACTTGGTATGAGTAGTTTGGTAAAGGTCGGAATGAGTCTCTCTGTTGATCTTCTAACTTTTGACACTTTTCTCAAACATTCGATACGTTTACTTTGAATCAGTCATCACAAAGACTCTTTGGTCTATTTTATGACACCAAGATTGGTTTCCCCTCTGAAACTACAATTACGAAAGTTTTATTGGTCGGGTGTCTAGGGAAAGGAATAGTTCGAGGTGTAAACTTCTGCATTGGAAGAATTCCTCATGGGTTGGGAGTGCGTTGAAGATAAGGATCTGTTCGAGTATGGCAGAAGTGATGTATGAAAAGATAGTCGAATGCATAGTCAAGATGAAGAAGATGGTGTGAGAGATTGGGCGCCAAAGTTAATTTAAACAAAAGAACAATAATTTTGAAGGAAAGTTCTCTGCGAATCTTACCAGAGGAGTTCGTTTCAAACTGGACATGAATAAAACAAAAGATTTGCCAATCTAGAAACGAATGCAAATAAAAGTAGCCGATTGTGTGTCGCGCGTCCTGGAAACCAAATGATTTATAGTTCTTCTCTCCGTGTATTTTTCATCCTTTCATCCTACTTTTTCTACGTTTTTTTCCTCTCTCTCCCGACGAACGAGGAGAAACCGAATCGGAGAAAAAAAGGAGAGTGTGTTTGGAGATTCGTCTGGCCGGGGCAATATATTTTCGAATCTCTCGTTGCGACGACGATGATGATGATGATGGCATTCTTGATGGGGCGTGGAGAAAGGATCAGAAGAGGAGCGAGAAAAGGTGGGCAGAAAGGGCAACAGGTTATTGCGGAGAGAAGCCGGATCTTTCATAGTCCATGTGGTTTGATCAGTGGGCAGAAAATGGGGTGATATGGGGGAGAAGAGGATGGATTCAATTACGTAGATCGTGGAAGAGAGAAAGCACCGAATGTCCTCGGATTGTCTAATAGATATATAACGTAATAGACTATGATAATAAGTGAAATATGGATGACAAATCAATTCAGAAGATATCGTCTGACAAATTTCGAAAACTTGTATGATTTTCGTGAAGGATTCGCAATCATTTTCGAGATAAGGAATCTCAAACTCTAAAAGTCTGAGTCTGATAGGAAGATTCCAAGATTTGAGGATCTCATTTATTTGAGAGTCTTCCTGATTTTGATATACAAAAATTTTTCGATCCTTCAAAATTTAAAAACCTGTAAATCGGAAATTTCGAAACGTCAAATTCCTCCGGAACTCTCTTGTCTATTTGAAGTTCATAATTGGATTCTGAAGCGTATAACCTTGTTTCTACGAACGTTTGGGGAGCTATGCCTGAAGATTTGAAAGTTGGTCTCCAACTCTTGTCGACTACTCGAGTACCGTAACGAATGAACCGGCATCATTTTACCGCCACTTTGATCAAAGGTTTCTCGGTTCCTGTAACAGTTATACAAAGGTTGTCAACTAACGAAATGCTCGTAACGCTGTGTTCAACATTTTGTTAGTTGATTGATTTTCCATAACTGTCACGGCAACCGAGGTAAATTCGGTCAAAGTAACAGGAAGGGGAACTCGTTCTATGAGATGAAAAACTGTTTTTTGGTGTTCCAGTTGCATTCCATTTTTTTCATGTTGTTTCAGATCCTCATCACACAACAATTTCATTATTAAGTCTTATGTACAGTTTTCAATTACAGCTATAAGTACCATCTTCAGTTCTTCAATTACATATCCGAGTTCACATCGAATTTGACAGTATGATACAGACAGGCAGCATAAGTGTCTACTGGAGCGCACAACTTCTCGATGGATCTTGTTAGGGTCTCCTTGTAGTTCAAGTTGGTCATCTTTGCAGAATCCCCGTACACTTCACACATCTTCTGACACTGCTCAGCTCTGCCCGACTTCATTGGGTTTCTGTCCATGACGTGGATTACTGTGGTCATGATTCCCTGAAATTTTTGTTTTAGGTCTTTCAAAAGCTGAAGAGAACATGAGGAACGGAAGGAACTCGACTAGAGAGGAGGAACGCCACGTCACAGGACGAACATCCATTTTAACCTGTTTGAGGTACTGCCAGTACTCCTCCACTTTGTCCTTGGTATCAGACCCTTCCTTGTTCAGATCGTCTTGAGTTGGTGTGCACATCTGGAAAAAGAAGTTGATGGAACAGTTTTTGAACATTATTCAACCTTGAA
Organism: Caenorhabditis sp. 40 LS-2015; assembly: GCA_900536305.3. Taxonomy (NCBI): domain Eukaryota; kingdom Metazoa; phylum Nematoda; class Chromadorea; order Rhabditida; family Rhabditidae; genus Caenorhabditis; species Caenorhabditis tribulationis. The sequence goes on along the minus strand of LR545311.1, from coordinate 112,398 downwards.
AGTGTATCTGTGGATGTTGTCAGTTGTGGAACACTCCTCCTTTCCTTCGTTACTCAGGAACTTTTTCAGCTTGTTGAGTTTGCTCTCGTTGTCCTTCACATTCTCCTTAACGTTCTCGCAAAGGGAACAGAACTTGCTGGAAAGACAATAATGCTGAATTAATCATCGTAATTTCTAACCATGTTGTCTTCCCTCCGAGCATTTCTCTCAATTGAGAGTTGTAACTTTCTGGACACCACTGAGTCGGTATCGTTACATTTGCACAGATGCTCTCCACTCCACGAAGATTTTGAATAGCATCCTCAGACTTGCATGGGACATTTTGGCCGAGTTGCATGAATGCTTCGATGTATCTGGAAGGGTATTTCGAGTTTAATCTTTGGTCAGTAGGACTAACGGGTTCTCAATTGGTCGCAGCATTTTGAAGCTGACTTTAACTCTATAACATCCAGGGAAATCAATCCGGCGAGTTTCTCCATTGATGTCAGTGATAGTGACCTCATCTTTCTCCTCGTCTTCTTCTTCTGGATTCTCGTTTTTCAACATCTTCATTGTGATCTTCAGAGAACCCTCATCTATGACATCCGAATCAACTGAAAGTTGCAGGGTTCCAAATGAACTCAAAAGAAACTAACCGTTCGGACAACTCTGTGTGACATTTTCTCGGACTTGAAAATGAATTTTGCGGCAAGACGCCAAACTGGAAACTGTTAAAACAACTAGAAATCTGAGAAGCATGTTTCTCTGGATATTCTAATTCTTCCGTCATAATCCTTTTATAGTATTTTCAGTTGATCGTGATCATCTTGACCCAGTTATTCTTGGGGGACAACAACTAGAATGTATCGAATCCGTTGGCTATTCTTGGCTAAGAGGAAACGAACACTTTCCGAAAAAAGAGTGGAATTGTTTGCTTTATGAAAAACTATTCAATAGAGCGAAGAAGGGATCGTAATTCAAACATCATAAAGTGAAGAAAGTTGTGAGTCATCTCAAGCAGTTTAACCTCTGCGTTTTCTTCATTAGACCAGACGATGTGTGATTATTCATTTGATTATCAAACTGCTCTGACTGGAAAAATGTCCGAGATTAAATATTCAGAAATGTCAATTTTCGAATAGCATACTGTATCTCTTTGAGAATGCTTCGGAAAGTCTGTGAGGGATACTGTACTTTAAAGGCGCATGCGTGAAATTAGTTTCATGTCTTTGCAGCGACAATTGTTGTCAAGTTCATAAATAAAAATTTTCTTCTTCTTGTGCCAGTTTTTCCGATTGAGCTCTATTTTTTGCAGCGAAATCCTGCCTTCTAGCTTTTTTAAACTGTTTCTGTTTATTATCGCTATGACTCAAACCACTTCTGATGTTTGATCCGCTTGTTTTTGATTATTTTTTTATAAGATAAACATTTTGCATCGCCGATATGTTGGTCTCAAATTTCAACCAGACTCGACTCAAAAATGTTGTTCAAGAGAGAAATGGAAAGCGCGCTCCACGGTTAAAATCGATGCGGTCGTTGTGTTGCTTATGCCTCGCTCTCTCGCTTTTCCCCATTGCACACTGAATCACCACGTTTCCTGTTTGTTCCTTGATTTTTCCGGCGTTTTAACGGAGTATCGCTTGCCATCGTTAACTATCAACTTCAACTATAACCAAATTTTTGCTGATTTCAGAATGTCGGAGATTACTGACGCCGAGAAGGTCCGTATCGCTTCGGATTTCATCAAGCATGCGCCACCCGGAGAGTTCAATGAGGTGCGTAAAAATTTTATATGCAAAGTGTTCAGTTTTAAGACTATATTCATTCTCTGGAAGTTGATTTATCACAATAAATTATTTCGTAATACACATGAAAATTACAGGTTTTCAACTCCGTTCGAATGCTTCTCAAGAATGATGATCTTTTGAAGGACAAATGTGTTCCTGCTATTGCACAATACAATGTTGGACAATTCGTGCCTGTTAAGCTCGACGGAGTTGCCAAGCAGGTAGGAAAGGTGTCCATATCGCATTACGGGGCCTAACCTGAACTCCTTAATTGTTTGTCTGTTGCAGACCCTGATCACTCCATACAATGACTTGGGAAACGGACGTTTTTATGACGAAGTCTCGAAGAAGAGCTTCAAGTACGACCACGTTCGCAAGGAGGCCAGCGACCTTCAGCCCCATCCAGCCGAGTCGGGAATCACCGAGCAGTGGCGTCAGGCTCTTCAGACTCAACTTGATACTTATGTCGATGAACACTATGCAAAGAGTGGAACCGGAGTTGTGTTCGCTCGCAATGGAACATTCACAATCTGCATCGAGTCGCATCAATTCCAGCCGAAGAACTTCTGCAACGGAAGATGGCGATCCGAGTGGAACGTGCCGGTCGGAGATGGAAAGTCGGGATCTCAAGAGATGAAGGGAAAGGTTCTTTCTCAAGTTCATTATTACGAGGACGGAAATGTTCAGTTATTCTCTGAGAAAGAACCTGTGCTGAAAGTTCAAGTTTCGGTTAGTTTGAGTCAATTACTATAAATGTTCCAAAATTCAATTTCAGGCTGACTTCGAGAAGACCGCCAAAGACATTCTTCACGCTATCACCGAAGAAGAGACAAAGTATCAGAATGCTGTTCAAGAGAACTATGCCAACATGTCCGATACGACATTCAAAGCTCTTCGTCGTCAATTGCCAGTTACTCGTGCCAAGATGGACTGGAATAAAGCTCAAACTTACCGAATCGGACAAGAGATGAAGTAATTAGGATATAAATTTTCAATTCGCTTTGCTTCAATTTCCGTCTGCTGGTCATCCCTAATCTTCCCTGATTTCGTCCAAAAACCAAAATCCCATTTCAAATTAAAATTTTTCCAATGTTCATCCAAATTTCGGCCGGACTATAGACGTGCTTTACAACATAATACCTTTCTCGTGCTCCGCTGCTTTTCCTCCATTTTCGTCGATGTTCTGTACCATGTATGTATCTAATTATATTATTTTCCAATTTTTTGATATTCGATTAAATTCGTTGTGTGTTTATGAACTGACAGGTTTCTCGTTTGAACGAGGTTCGATTCCTCGGAAATATCTGTTTCCTGCCTTGCTATTTTATCAGTGGTTCAAAATAGGCATTTTAGATGCAGAATCTGACTGAGATTCTGAATGGTTCCCTTTTGGGTAACCTTTCTGATCCTGCGTCATCGACAAGTACTGCTCCTACGACAACGACAACAACTACAACCACAGAATCTCGGTTGACGAGTGAGTGTTGTATCATCCAAGAAATATCTGAAGTTTTTATGTTCCAGCCGCCTTCCCTCCGTCCGATCATAGCACAGCCACATCAGTTGCGTTCATTTCCCTCGTCGTATTTGGAGTTGCGTGTGCTCTCATTGCAAAGATAGTGATCAGTCACAGGAAAAAGTCAGTAATAGAAAATATATAGTGAACAAGCTATCTAATTTCAGGAGAGCTGAACTGATAGGATCAGCCAGATGGAGAATTTCCGCCTCACGACAAAGCGCTTCGTCGGCGTCGAGTGGTGGAAACGGAGGATCTGCCACCTATCTCCCAATGGGACGTGGCGGGAACAACCGATCACTGAACAACCAACGTCAACCGCTCAACTCTCCTCTCGATCATCCCACAGCTGATCGTCTCGACTGGGAGCGTCAGTTCTTCGATGACTCTGAAGCTACGGTAAGTGCTTTCTGGAAGTATAGTTTCAAAGTTTTTGTACAGATCAATGTGGAAATCTAGAGAAAAAGTATATCGTAAGTTGAAGGTGTTGTGTCGTACATATGAACATTGTAATGTGCTAGAAAAGCAAAAGAAGCCAAATCAAATTTCATATTTTCAGGAGCCATCAAGACTCGTCTTTCGTTGAAACAGTCCTCGAAACCTCGAAACCAAGTCAACCATAAATTTATTTAATAATTCCCTTTATTCACTTTAATTCAACAGAAAGATACAAAAAGCCTTTGAATGCAATTTTCCCGTTGTCATAATTTAATTCGTTTGCTTTACTTTGTCCTATCGCTTTCCCACCATCTCCATTCTTCAGTCGTGTAGTTTTCAGTTTTATCTTCCCACAATGGGTTTAATGAAATGTAAAATATTTTAACTGTTTGATTATCGACCTCTCTGGTAATGGTTACTGCCGGCAAATGATAAGCTTTTGGATTGATCGCAAAGTTAAAGAATCAATATCGTTACTGGATTTCAGACAAATGAATGAAAATGAGAGACAATCGGCTTTGGAGGGATTTTGTCCAGAAATCTTGCATGAAATCATCAGGCACTTATCGTTCAGTGAAAGGTTCAGTGATATCAGCGGAACGTTACTATTGAATGTTTCAGACGATTTTTGAAGCAATGCTCGAAACTTCTTAATGAGGCAGCAACGAAAGCACCGATTTTCTTCGAAGAAGTGAAATTTACGGATGGATTTTACAGTCAGAATGGAACTGATTCATTCTTTATCAGGCTTCAACTAGATGGAATCGAGCTCAACTTCAGAGAAACAAAAGGCAATGAAGATGAGCAGGTGGATACTACGATGCGCGTTTTCGTCGGTAACGTTCAACAGGCGAATAAAACTAGAATCTTCGAGAAATCAAGTGTCGGTGAGGTGGCAAAAAAGTATCTTCGAGATCTTGTACTCCAATCCAATGTAACTTGTGGTTGCTTCGAAAGTAACTGCCGATATGAGGAAGGCTTCTTGAAGGATTCTGAAGTTATCAGATCCCGGAAACTCAGGATTACCGAATCATCCGATAGCGGTTCTGCTGCTCCAACTGACAAATGGCTCAAACATTTAAAACCAGAGCTACTTCGATTTGTTAATGTGTACAAAGCGAATCAGTTCTTCTCAGTTGCTGGGTGTGAGAAACAGGTTGGAGGTCTATCACTAATACCGAAATGAGTCACTTTTCAGCTTTGTTATCTGAAAACTCTGCATGTCATCCAACGGAGTAACATTGATGATGATGTTTTGATGAGTTTGACAGCGTTGGACATAGAGTTAGAACCGGCTCGAATTACAGCTAGTGGTGTGAACAAACTCATCCATGTGAGTTCTCCTGAAAACTTCAGTCATCCATCCTAGTTTGCAGAAATGGAAGAGGCAATCAGTTCCACTCAAATCTCAATTCGTGTACTACCTCGACGATCCCAAGGATTTCCCCTTGGCCCAGCTCGTCCTGAATATCCGAGATGTATCGTATGGAACTCCAGAACTAGCTTTTATTCCAATGTGTTCCAATAGAATTCTTCAAGTCTCTATTGATTTGTCTAGTGTGACTGTTGCATGTTTAAGGAAGTCATAAGAATAAACGTTTCGGCTTAAAGATCAGAGTCAAGGTAAACGCTACCCTACAGATTCAGAGTCTAAAATTAACAACAAGAAAAAGCCCACTGAATATACGAGATGTATCGTACTCCGTTCCAGGAAAAGCCTTTATCCCGATTTCTTTGAATAAAGTTCTTCAATTTTATGTTGTTTGAATGTTGCATGTTAAAGGAAGTTATCAGAATGAAAAATCTTGGACAGGAAAAACCAGAATTCAATTATCCACCACCCACACCGTGCAAGCGCATATGTTAATCATCCGGCTGCCATAATTAAGGCTCAAAAACAAGACTGCTCCGTTTCCTTTTCTCCCGATGATTTCTGGCTAATCAAATCACCGCGATGCCATCCCCATATTGCCTTTTTTCAGAGTCAAAAGAGAAAAGGAATACAACTGCACATCGTTTGTTTTCCCTCCACAACTTTTCTAGGTATATTTTACTGCCGTCTATTTGCGGGTTGCATTGGAATAGTAAAGTACACCACATTCATCTTCCATCGTCTCGATTGGGACTTGTCCGCATGCCCAGATGGTGTCATGAAAAAAGAAAGAAGAATCGAGACATTTTATTCTGCAAGAGATGAAGAGGGCGAGGTAGAGATAAATAAATGAGGAGATCTGAAATTATCTTGGTTCAAAGCACTCACCGCACTTTCAGAGAAAAAAAAGAGAGATCTTAAAATAGACAATTCTAGATGTTTCTCTTGTACTTTTTTTAGTTTCTTCTCATTTAACTTCTCACTGAAAAACGCAACGTTTCGATATCCGATCCCTTATGATTAATCTCCGAATGAGTAATCCTTTGAAAAAATCTCAAAACCACATGTCATTTGAATCCCAGACCGAATGTTCTCGACCTCTGAGTATTCGACCCCACCTCAGTCTTTTGTCTTCTTCACTCACCCAATTCCAGTTTTTGCGTCACAGCTCGAAGAGCACCTCTTCTGCTTTTCTTGGAGTTTGTCAAGTGTTGCGTGCGAAAGGAGGAAGAAGGTTCTAGCAAGAGATTATGCACATCTCACAAACTTGTTTCCGCTAACGTTACCTTCCTCTCTTCCGCTTGGAAAATCGAAGAGCCCAAGGATTTTGGAGCATTAAAAGTCATGCATGTCTTTTGATCGGATTCTTTCTGACTTTTCAACAAAAAATCCTTGAAAACATTCCTCAATTTCATTTGATATGGCTTTTCATCCCTGCTGCTGGGTTTATTTTCGAAATGTTTTCTCTCTGAAATACTGACTTTCTGTTCCAATGTTACCATTTCTGGCAACGCTGGATGCGTAGAAAGAATCGGAATTACTTCAGTGACGTTTTCTTGTCATACATATAATCCCAGATGACCTAATTACGTCTTCTTGTAACCAACGCATCGTCTTTTTTTCGTCTTCCAGAATTCTCTATTTCTGGTATCACATTTCTTGCTGAACAATGAGTTTTTTGAATAATGTATTCTGAAGTCAAGCGCACAAAAGAAGGCACAGAAGACAGAGAAGATCTTCATGAATTTGGAAAGTAATATTTAGTTGCCGGAGGCATGCCCGCCGACTCGCACCCCATTCTTACGGTACACGCACATACTCGCAACGACGCTCCGCTATCCCGCCTACGTGGCAATCTCGCGCACCGCCCATCTCTCCGATAAGCTTAGGGTTGGTGTTCGTTTCTAGTTTAGAGTTTGCTTTGACTGGTGTTTCTAATTGTGTTGTTTATTTTTTTTGGTTCTTTTGATGCTCCTTTGTTCTTGGATTAGAATAAAGTAGAGATCCCTTGTAAAAAAATCGTATTTTTCGTCATTAAAAGGCCGCTGAACCAGGACCACTGGTTAACTTGGGGGCCGAACCGTTTTTTTCGTATTTTTGTCTGTGAATTTTCGTATAAATCGATTGAGCGAGTATAAAACTCGATCGATTTTGAAATTTGCGGCGGAAAGACAAGAATAAGTAGTAAAATTTGGATAAATTTTACGAAAATTGTATAAATTGGCGTATTTATCGATTGATTGGCGAGGAAAAGACCAAAGTTGTATAAAACGTTTGGAAACCCAGGGAGAGCAGACTCGAGGCGAAAGTCGGAGTAAAGTTTGGATAAATTTTACGGAAAATCGTATAATTAGAGGGACATGGACGACGCAGAGAATGTTGTGACTGGAGCGGGGCAACAGCAGGAGACTGGAGGAGCCGGCAGCACAACTGAGGGGTCGCAAGGGTCAGATCTCACCGAGGTGGTGGAGATGAAAGTAACCGCGAGGGAAAAGATGAAGAGAATCAGAGGGTTCAAAAAGTGCGTCGAGAAGTCTGGAGAAGTGGTGGAGAAGTTGCAGAATGCGCTGGGAGACACCGTGTTGGCCGCGAGAAAGCAAGAGCTGATACTGGCGCCGGTGGAGAATTACTGCGTAGAGTTGAGAGAGCGATTTGAGGACGTTCGCTGTGACGGGTGGCAAAAGCAAGTGCTGAAATGGATGAAAGAAAAAACAGTGGATACTGTTAAAGAGCTGAGAGAAGAGTGTGAAAAAACGGGAGACGGAAATGAGGAAGAAAACATGAAATTGGAAAAAGAAAATGAGGCGTTGAGGGAGACAAATAAATGTCTGCGGAGAATCTTGGAGGACAAGAATCTCGAGATAGCCGGCGAGATGGAGAAGTCGGAAGCCGAAGTGGAGAGCATTCGGAAGAAGCTGGAAGATGCGGAGAAGCTGGTCGAGACGCTGAAGAAGGCGATGACCAAGGAGAAAAAGATGTCAGAGAACCTGAAGGGTGACATCGAGCATTTGGAAAGTGAGAAAAAAGAGTTGAGGAAGAAGGAAAACCGAAGGGATCTGCAGAGAGATTCGGCAAGGTTCAAGGGGTTAAGAAGGTTGCGGAAGGAAGAGTGGAGGAATACCAGCAATGGATGGAGCAGATCAGGGGATAGGAGGAAGTGTTTCAACTGTGGAGGTGTTGGACACATCGCAAAACAGTGTACTTCAAAACGGCTCAACGTGGTTGAAGTCACGAAAAAGGAAGAGGACTGTGGTGCGGGAAAGAAAATGATGGCGACGGAGAAAAAAGAGAATCATGTGGTCAATGTGATATCTCTGGATAAGAAAGAAGGAGTGAAGAGAGTAGAACGAACGGGAGAAACGAAGGAAGAAAAGAATAGTGCATTGGATAATGCTAATTCAGACAGAAAAGCGGAAAACTTGAAGAAGGAGGTGATGTTGAGGAGTCAACCACAGAAGCCGATGATCCAAGAGAAGTATGTTCTCATTGGACAAAGAATGGGTTTGAGGAGTAAAGCGGTTTTCGAAGTGAGAACGTCAGCAATTCCGACATGGAAACAGAAGTTTCGATGGGAAAAAGTGGAGAAGGCTGTGCTGCTGGTGGAATGGACTAAGAAGGAGAAGGAGTTGAACGCACTCGTGAATTTGGTAGAAGAGATAGCCAAGGAGGTTCGCGAGGTGGTGGTGGTGCCGGCGAAAATGGAATGTGGATTTGACGAGGTTCAAGAAGTCACAGACCAATGGAAAAATGTTGCGAACATCACGGTGGTGTTACCGATGCAGCTAGTAGAAACGAGAAAGACTTCGCTGATTCAGTCGGAGTTGAAACCGCGGTCTTTGGAGCAGATGGTCGAGTACCTGGAGAAGGCGATTCCAGGACACCCGTTGGTAGAGCGGCTGAGATCAGAAGTGGAGGATCTGGAGACGAAGACGAAGGAGAAACGAGCAAATTAGGAGGCGAAGGAGCCGAATATTTATAAATTGCTGTTTGTTTTGTGTAATGAGTTGAGGTCAATAGGACAAAAATTATGTTTTGCTTTTTGAGGTCAATAGGACAATTTAAGTAATTATCTGTGTAGTAATTTGGTGTAAAGGAGTAGGGTTAAGCGAGTGTTTGAGGGTTATGAGTAGAATGTAAGCCGAGTTGTCGTGTGCCTGATTATCTGTCACCGGTCAGGGGTCCGGTCTTTGAGAGGAGGGGGAAGTTGCCGGAGGCATGCCCGCCGACTCGCACCCCATTCTTACGGTACACGCACATACTCGCAACGACGCTCCGCTATCCCGCCTACGTGGCAATCTCGCGCACCGCCCATCTCTCCGATAAGCTTAGGGTTGGTGTTCGTTTCTAGTTTAGAGTTTGCTTTGACTGGTGTTTCTAATTGTGTTGTTTATTTTTTTTGGTTCTTTTGATGCTCCTTTGTTCTTGGATTAGAATAAAGTAGAGATCCCTTGTAAAAAAATCGTATTTTTCGTCATTAAAAGGCCGCTGAACCAGGACCACTGGTTAACTATTTCTTTTCTTGGAATTGGTTTTGGGTCTTGAGTCTCACACAGGAAAAAAATGAGTAGGATTCTTGTTTCAAGTGTTCTTCAAAAGTCGAAAGAAAAGTTGACGTACGAGATTTCTCCTTCTCTTCTTCCCACTCAGTTTCTCCTTTTTTGCAGGAAATGTAGACATTTCCTTTCAACGTATATATCCGGAGGGAGGGGATAAGAAGGTCTTTGAAAATGGAGCTTTTCTAGAAGACATGTGGAAATATGTTATGTATTTTTTGATTCCCAAAGATCAGAGGGTGTCGAAATCGAGATTGCTTTGAAGTGTAGATCCTTCTTGACCAAAAATAAGATTTTGAAATTCAAAACCAGAAAGAGCAAAAAGGCGTGACCGGATCTCGTGGGGTAACAAGACCCAAAAGGTACAAAGTACGAAGCATAGGACCAGTTGACCAACGAGTTTTGATTTGTACCATTTCAGATTTCATTTTCTTTAAAATAATCTAATAGAAGTGTTTGATATTTTGAGTGGACTTTGAGAATCAGATTTCCCGAACTCTGGAGTAAACAGACTTCCAGATTTTGGAAGTCGTATAACCTGAGAAAGTGCCCCTGGTTCAGAAAGTCCAGATTCTCATCAAAGTAGAATCTAGATATGAAAGATTTCTGGGAATCAGCAGATTGCATTTTCAGATTTTGACATTGAAAATGTCACGGTACCATTCTGTACCTTCCTCCGCTTCGTACCTCAAATTCAAAATTCACATGAATATTCTTACTCGAAAACTCCAATTTCGTCCATCTGAAACTACATTTTCTTATTTTTTTCTCTTCAAAACAAGATTTTATTGTCCTCCTCCTTTTTCTCTTCCTAACCCGCCCACTTCTATACTCTTCTGAATCCAATTTATAGCCCTGGGGCCCTTCACCGATGGAAAAAAAGGGGGAAACTTCTATCCATCTCATCTCATTTCTTCTTCCTCATTTTTTGGCTTCTCCTGTTATCGAAAAAGAATTGAAAAGAATGGGAATAGAAGCCATCAGTAATCCTGTATTTTCATTAACTTCTCCTTGTTTTTACCATTCCTCGAAAGATTATCCCGTTCTAATCTTTGATGATGACCTGTGACAAAACAATCATCTGGAATTCTGAAAACTTTAAAATTCAAACTCATATCAGAATTCAAAAGAAAAAACTCACGAGGCAAAAGGTTCTGTTGAATGAAAGAATGAAAACGTTACCATTTGCTTAATTAAACCAAATTCTTCCCTCCCTCCTTCTGCTCCTTTTTTCGCTTTTCGTCGCCTCGTTTTTCCTCATTTCTTTGTCTCGTTTTTGCTCAACGAAACCAGCAGTATAACACCACATATGTTACATTTTCTGGTGCTTTGAAACTGGGGGTTATTAGTTCTGAGAAGAATTCATATTTGGTATAGTTTCGAGGATATTAGGAATTCTAGAACGCAACGATGAGTAAAAAGTTTTCCTTATTCGCTCGTAGGTTCTCGGGTTTTGAAAGGGATTGAATCAACGTATTCTAGACAAAAAAAAATACAGAATCAGTCCAAAATTCCTCATCAAGGACTTTATGGATCCTTCATGTATTTCTTCAAGGATATCATTGTAATTCGGACCGATGCACATTTCGACGTATCATTTCAATCCTTCTTATTTTCATCGTGCTTATCTCAATCCTTCCGTAAAAACCTCTCACTATCCTGCTTACTCAAATCCTTCTTTCTCTTTTTCCAAAAGATGAATTTCTAGACTCAAATTTGACATTGTAACCTGTATGGAGGAAGTTTAAATTCAACACATTTCATTTTTTCGTGAAAAAACAAAAAGACTGGAACGTTCATAGGTTTCAATGATGAACAGGAGGTTGTTTCGCGGTTGTCGTATTCCGAAGATCCATTCAAATGAGAAATCACAATCCCTGAAATCAAAAAAATGCCTTTTTTTTTGGGATTGTTCACTTGCCATTGGAAAATTCACGAGTGGAACGCCTCTGAAAATTATTGAATTATTATTCATTGAGAATCTTGAATTTTTTCAGATTCTGAATCTCGATGGTCGATTTCGCTCTGACCCGGATTTGAGGAAAAAGTTCAACTTGAGGAGCGAAGGAATCTTCTTGATAGCCTCTCAGAACCAGACAACTTTGGATAGCTACCGTTTAAGGTCAGAAGATCTCGAAAGTAAAATTATCTGATTTTAATCTAGATGTATTCTTGGCCATCTACAACAGCGCCATTGCTTACCTTGGAGCCCCGTGAACCAGGAAAAGCATCAAAATCATGATAAGAAGAAGAGTGATGAGGAACATTGTGTCGATTCACAGAGTGTTTCAATACTGAATGCCAGCAAAATATTTATACCTTTTTTGGTTCACCTCATTTGCATATATTCCTTATGCTGTGTCACCCCATAAAATTTGGTATTCGAAACAATCGAAAATCGTTCAAAGATAAAGGAATACGGTATCCGAATACCTTTGTTTCAACGTCATCACCTCCCTCGCCCTCCTCCCCGGAGACTCGTTTCGTCTTCTGATTCGTATAGCACGGAGACAACAAAAAACATAAACTAATTGACACTCCATTTTCCTTGTTGTGTGTGCTCATCTCTTTCTTTTAACCGCGACTTTTTTTGAGCTCAATGACACGAAAAGTCCATTTATTTGGCAAATAGGCTCGTTATGCTCAATTGCTTGGAAACAGGGAATCAGCATGACTCCATTTGGACACATTTTTTCGTATTCAAAGGAAGACTTTTTTGGGGAGATGATGTGTTGCTGGGAGTGAGTCTTGACTTGAGCTCCAGGTTTTTCAAGCTTGCAGTTTGAACCTTGAAATAGCTAATAGGAATGCAACAAACTTCAAAAGTCTAATTGGTTAATTGCAAATACTTTTTCCACTGCTTAACGTTGACCATCTTGCACTGAAAATCACCAAGGTTCATTTTTTTTTTTTGCCTCGCACTGTATATTTTGTTATACTCAATCCATGAGATTTTTCTCATCTCGAACAGACAAATTCTTCTTTATTTTTCTTTACTCTATATCCCATTCTTGAATTACTCATATAACGCACCATATCGTATGATTCATTTTCCGCTCATGCATTTTCAATTTCTCCAAAAGATTTCCCTTCATTTTTCAGAAAAACACACACACAAATCCAGATTAAAATGGGAAATACACATCCGGGTGTCGCATCAACACCGTCCAAATCGTTCAAAGGGAAGCTGGGACGTCAAAGGAGATTGTCGGATCCGAGTCAGAACCAGAACGTCAAGGTATGAGGAAACCACACCTTCTTTTCTCTCTCACTTCTCATTCATTTCGTGTCTTGTGTCATGCTAAAACGTCTGTTTAAGAACTGCCACTTGGCTCCGGGCTCCTCCGGCAACTCTCAATCAAGTACCACTCCTCCAACTATTCAAATCAACGGAAAGGAAAGTTTCGATGAGTACGAGCATGGACAGTTGAGAGCTAAAAGTGCAAGTACAGTAAGTTCGAAAGTTGCAAAATTCTCTAATCTGGTTCTCTTTTTCAGGATTTCTCCGCTCTCCGATCCTCCTCATCTACGTCGTACAATCAGAAGAACAGCGCTTCGGAACGTCGAAAAACTTTTCTGTCGTCTTCAACGAATCAGGATTTCATGGCGAGAAGTCTGGATGATTCGATGACCGCCAAGATGAGCTCGATGATTCGAACGAAATCGCATTCGCCGTTGAAACAGATGAGGACGTATTCATTTCGGTCGATTCCGAGTGAGGATAACTTGATTGATAAGGAAGTAAGGCTTTTTCAAATAGGATTGTTCGAGGAATATTAGGGTTATTTTAGTTACATTTTCTGGAACATTCAGTTCATTATCGATAAGGGTGATTTGAGAATAAGAGTCCTGTCCTACGATCAATTCGGGCGTCGCAGTATCTCACCACGTTTTCTTGACTAGCGCTGACTTTCATTCAAATCACCACAACACCATGAGGACATAAGAAATGTTTTCAGAGTTGCGAGATCATCATGGAATCCTGGAGAATCGTCGAATCCCGCTCCGCCTTATCATTCCAAAATGCCTGCTTCGGTCTGTTCGTCCTCCGACGTGTCCTCTCGAAGATCCCGATGCTCTGCCCTCTGTTCAGTCTCTCGGAATCCGACGACATCTTCAAACTGCCGGAATCCCACCCGGTCCGTCGTCATGCCCGTCTCTTCACGAACATTCTTCATATTTCTGTGAAAAATGTGGACGAATTGGAGGCGCAAGTGGCACCGACTGTATTCAAGTATGGAGAGAGACACTACAGACCCGACATTGTGAGTTTTTAGGCATACATACCATAGGAAAATAATCCATGTTTTCAGACCCCTCACATGACGGAAGAGAACGTTCGGATCTTCTGTGCTCAAATCGTGTGCACCGTTTTCGATTTCCTTCGTGAAACTGAGGCAACGCCGAAATGTGCGGAATCCTGGATTGAGCTCATGAGGTTTCTATTCACCTTCTTTCGTTTTCTGAGCTTTTAATTTTTCAGATATCTAGGCCAAAAACTTCTGGATGGTTTCGATTTTGCGAAGCTCACAGCAGAGCGCAAGATTTCCATAAATCGCAACGATCATCACCTATTCCTCATGTTGTGAACATTCCGCTTATGTTTTCTGTTGTATTCTGTGATGCGATCTGTAATATGATACATGAACCTGAACCAAAAGTGTGGATACAAAACGAATCTAACCATTTATAGCATGCTACATATATAAATGGAAACAAAACAAAGAAGTCTGAGAAAATAGCTCGGATGAAGATATGCTATTGGAGGGGTGAATGATGATGATGATAAAAAGTCAGTCAGTCTCCTTTGGCACAAAAGTCAAAGATAAAAAAAGGGACGGGGACAGGGAACATGGCTTATGGTAGGTTACGGTACTAACATCGGCAATGTTTAGGTTGGGGGAGGAAAGTCTACAAAGTTGAAAGGAACACTAAAAAGATGGGTTATACCTTAATAATTCAGGAAAGAAAAAACCATGGATGACCTAAAAATATGTATATGTATATATTTATATAAAATGCCGTTCATATTCCGACGAAAGTACGGAAGACGCCTAAATTAGCACAGCGACTAAACGTAACCACAAAAAAACCATATAGGCAATAAGAATGTTACATGAGTGGGTTGGGGGGAGTGATGTGAGAGGAGCAGACGTATCTTTTGCATGAAACCGACCCTACCTATCGTTTTTTTGTAGGATAAGCAGAAAATCCGAGAAACAAGAATGATTAGATGATTGTGAAGGGGGATTATGCTGTAGGGAAGATGTGCGATAAATCAGAAGACTACAAGAGGTCAAGCATGAATGAGAGCTTGACAACAACGTCTCAGAAGGAAACCATATAATAAAGTGTTCTACAGGTTTTTGGGAGAATGTGAGGAGGGGAATTACGTGGGGAAGGGAACGGGGGCAAGAGATAGCAAACATTCAGCACAGATTACCAGATAACAGACGGGAAACAAGATATATAACTCCTCTAGAAAACAGTCGTTGAGGGACTGTTATGAGCTTTCCGTAATGACTTCTTTTCCTGTTCCTCGCACGAAAATTACTCGGTTCAGCTTGTCGGTCATAACTTCCAGGTAATGAACATAGTCGTCCAGTGCTTGTTCTGAAATTTTTAATAGTCTACTTTGTTATTTTGCAGTGAAAACACTCACGATCTTTATGCACCGGAGGCTTGGGCAGATTGAGAAGAATAAGTTGGGAGTTAGCAGAGTGCTGTAGCAGTAGTTCATTGAGCCGTACTGCTGTGTGCATCTTGGATACTTTCGACCTATCGAGCGCCTTCATTCTTTCCTTCTTTGTCTTCGTCTCTTGGTTGGCTTGCTCATTGTCGGTAGTCGGTAACGACTTCTTTTCCAATGCTTCCTCACTTCCTGTTGTCGTTCCTTCGTCCGAATCCTTTGAATTCTCTCGTTTCTCGGATGTTACCAAGGGTGATACTGCTCGTGGAGCGTTCGCTGGCGGCAACGATAACGTCATGCCTGGGAAAAATACCTATGGATTAGCATTACAAAAAAAACTCTATTACCTCCACCGGCAGCCTTTTGAAGATCTCTCATCATCATCGTTCGCTCTTCCATCAGTAACGTTCGCTCGAACGCGTTCTTCGAGATCTCCGGATCGGCCAACTCGACGATCATTATCTTCGCATCAATACGAAGTTGATAGACGTACTTTTGTAGGTCTTCTTGCATCTTCACATTGTTATCCGACTCTTGAGCGATACCAATGACCCGCAGTTTGCATCCCCGCCACACTTTATGCTGCTTCAGGAGATATCCCATTAGTAGACAAAGACCTCCGTCGTGAACAATCCAGTAAACGTCGATCATTCCACTCATACGGAACACAGCTGACGGAAAATCGATAATTCCTTTGGCGACAACAATAGCCATATCGTTGATCGAAGCGGCATGGACTTTCTCTATGAATGTGTTGTACTCGGTCATGTCTTCTTCCCGATCATGAACCGGCCAGGAAATGAGCATGGTGTTCGGTTTCAGTCCACCGAGGCCGACAGATTGGACGAGAGTTGACATGGATCCTCTCACTTGATCTTCCGAGTGAACAAGAGTCTTGGCAAAACCACGGAGACGAACTTGATTCATGTCGAAGTCCATACGCGCCTTGACTTGCTCTCCTTTCTTCTTGTCATCCTGGCTCGTTGGATCACCCTGTAACGAAATGACAGTTAAAATATAAACTCAAAAAAGAAAAATAAATAAATTTGAACCTTCAAGAATGCAGTTACAACGGTCAATCCTTTTCCAGCCTTCAATTGAGATGCCAAGTTGAGGAGATTCAAATATCGAACATCGATGGTTTCTCTCGACCATTGCATGGAGAGCAAAAGCAGAAGCTGTGGTCTCCAGTTCTTTGGATGTGGTTCCTTGTCTTCGATCTTCATGAGGGAGTACTGTGCAGTTGTAAGAGCCAATCCACGGATTCCATCTCCCCACTCTTTCTTGGCTCCCTTCCACTCGACATACTTGTAGATAACAAGACAGAGAAGGCAAGCGACTATGGCATAATCCCAATGGGTGGAGAACATGATGAAGAAGCAAAGTACGGCACCGAGCAGAGACAAGAACCTTCAAAACAAGATCTAAATGCCAAAACCAATCGAGAATAAACCATACCAATGGTAATATTTGAATCTAGGTCTCCAGTTTGGAGCTCCGAGAAGCGAATGAAGTGTGCAGATGATATTGACGAAAGCGTAGCACATCAGGAAGAAGAAATCGACAACGGCGGCAATGGTGTCCATGCTTCCCATGAGAATAGCAATTTCGGCGATAACGGTGGTGATAATCAATCCGAGGAATGGTTCATTGTTAGCGGTGACTTTCTTGAAGGGAGATAAAATCGGAATGACTTCGTCTTTCGCGATGGCTTGAAGCAAGCGAGGAGCGGAGCAAAGACATTGGAGTGCGGCACCAAAAGTTGAGAGGAACGATCCGATGAGAAGAACCCATGGCGACGGCCAAGAGAGAAGAGCCACAACCATTTGACCTCCGACAGATTGCCCGTTCCTGGAAAAACAATTTCAGTCTATTAACATCTTCAAAACTCCTTACTTGTCTCTCAACACTGCACCATCGATAGCTCCTCCGAATACAAACGCCAACGAGAAGTAGATGAACGATGTTGTCAAGTTAGCTGCTATAGTACCAGCGGGAATCGACGATTGTGGGTTTTTCAAATCTCCACTCATGTTTGCTCCAGTGAAGATACCGGTGACAGCTGGGAAATAGATGGCCAAGAGAACGAAGAAGGTGGTGCGAACATCTTGATAGACATCGACCTTTGTATTGGCTGGACCTCCATCTCCTGCTTTGTTCTTCTCAAGGTAGTTCGGCGCAAGGTTATTGAGAAGAGTCTGTCCTCCTTGGAACCCAGGGAAGCCGTTGATGCATCGGAAACCTCCCATAGCAAGTGCTGAATCGTTACATCCTCTCAAGCCGCAGATTTTCTCTACGAGCACGGTGTTGCTGAACGGAAATTATCACGATTTGCATTTTTGTGTAAGGCTTACTTCATGCTGCAGTAACTGCAAACATCGTTCATGTCAACTGTAACATTGTCCAGAGAGTTCAATTGCAGAAGACGTTCCCCGAACATGCAAACACTGAAAAATATTTTTAAGGGACAATGTGAAAATCCATTAGATGCTTACCTTTGTCCAGATTCCGGATACATGGTCTTCGTAACTCCACCAGCATAACAAGCGAGAATCGACAGAATCACACAGACGAGCGAGACCTAAAAAATCAATTTACAAAGAAAACTGAGTACGAGAAATAAAAATCTTACAGGCGCAAGCATCTGTACGAACTTGACCCCCATTGCGACGATGGCGAATTCAATCAAGAGCAGGATTGTGGAGTAGAATCGCAACGAGTTAGTCATTGTACCGAACATCGCTAAAAATGAATTAGAACCCTGCTGTAAGAATGATAAATTTACTTGTGTCATGCTGTCCTTCTTGTCCGCCGAAAGTGAGTCCTGGGAAGATGTAAAGGAGCAAGATTTCCACACCTCCCACCAAATACATGGAGGTGGCGACAGTGTTGGCCAAATAGAAGAGGATTCCGACAGCCGATCCGAACTCAGGTCCCAGATTACGAGAAATCATGAAATAGGCTCCACCAGATTCCACTACACCGTTTGTAGCCACCGCCGAGATAGAGATGCATGTAAGGAAAGTCTGAAAATCGGAACATATCTTAGGGCATTCACGACAAGAACGTACACAGAAGCAGCAAAGGAAGAGAAGAAGGAAGGTTTGTCCGAGTCCTGCGATTCCGACGAGCCAGAAAAGACGAATGAACATGGTGACTCCGAGAATGTGCTGAATCGTTGGTAGATAAACACCAAGCAGCACTCCGAGGTCGGCCTTTCCTCCATGCCCACCGTGAGATGAGCTTTGAGCTCGTTCGAGCGGTCCTGGGGTGATGTGAGCCTTCAGATAGCTCGAAAAGAACGGCATAGACGGCTCTTCGAAAAGAGCGAGGTTGTGATTGCCACTGGCATCTTTGTTCGATCCCCACGCGTAGAGTTCTCCTGAAAAATGAGAAACTAGAAGAATATCTGCTGTCTTTTTTGTTTCTTTATAAAATTTCCGCGCTTCGAAAACATTCAGTGCATGGATTCTCCTTTTAAGCCAAATATTTCAGAATAAACCTACGATGGCTATCATCTCTAGTCATCGGCGGAGGAGCGTCAGTTTCAACCGAAAGTAAAAATCTAGAAGAGACTTTTGTCGGGTGCCTGACTATTCCTGACGTGCTTGGAGCTGATGGCCCGACTTGGTGGTGCGTGGACAAAAGGCTTGTGTGCTCATGAATAGAGCCACTTTCATGATGATGGTCATCGCCGCCGATTACGAATTTGAACGGGGGCGGCGCGGGAGGACCGGTGCCGTTGCTGGTGGTAGTCATTTATTTTTGAAGGGTTAGAAGTAGAGAATTATGTTTATAAGTGTGCTCTCTTTTGTTGATGAATGGTTGGCGTTGTTGATGATTGGATCGGTGACAAGCTGAAGTTCGCAAGAAATTGAAAGATAGGCGGAGGGGAACAAAACGAGATCGAAAAAAAAGAAAAATTTAGACATAACTTTAAATATCATAATTTTTCTGCTTTTTGAAAGTTCTTGAAACCAAAAATATAGTGATTCCTGACGTAAGACGCACCGGCGACTTATTATTATCATCAAGGAATTTAGTATGATTGGTTGGCAATTACCAATGATAAAATCAAAAATTTGCAACATCGATAGTGTTGTCGCTGTCGCCGCGAAAATATTGCTCCCTCATGTGATTTATGAAGAGCAAAAGTTGAGAGTGAGTGGGTGAGGGGCATTCCTACTTCTAAACTGAGAATTTTTTGTTTCTTTCTTTTTGCTGGTATCATCACTCACAAGGCAAATATATAGGGTGAAGAGAGCACAGATAGAACCAATTAGAAAACATACGCAAATAAAGAAACGATTTGTGCAAGAAAACTATTGGAAATCGTTCAGCCGTTCCACTTGAATTCTCGAAATCTTCTTCTACTTCTAATATCTTCTGATTTTAATTTTTTTTGGAACAAGAATGGAAGAACTAGAAAATATTTTACTCTTTGGTGTGCGTTTCTTGAGGTGCTATCATTATCAGTAAGTCAAGGAAAAATCGAAAAATCGCAACGACAGAGTTCAAGAGATTGGGAATACCGTTTTGAATAAACTTTGAAGATTTATTAGTATTGAAAGGGACTTGAAAATGGGTTCCAGCTTAACACAATAAAATCTAGATAACATTTATATTTAGGTAGGTTTTTAAGTGATTTTTTTTTCATGACTTTCAATTTTTAAACTGGAAATAGGTAGCAGAAACCGGTGAAAATCAATTTAACATGCTAAAAAAATAAAAATGCTCAAAATTTTCTTGTTTAAAAATTTCGCGGTGTTTGCGTAAAATGCGCGGGAGATGTGATGCATTGTGTCGACAGTAATCCCCCACACAAGAACAAAACTAATTTCAGCTTCAATTCAGATTGCAATTTATGGAGACATTGAATGAGAGAGATTTGTGACATTTGAAATGGCTGAATTCAAATTTACTGTGCGCAGTCACTCGTCACATTCACATAGCTCTTTTCCATGGCGCCATCTGTCCTTCTATTCCGGCCCAAGGTCGTGAAATTGAAGGGCTGTGAATTCAGTTTTCGTCAAGGATGAATGAAAGAAATCAAATCAGACAAAAAGATTCACAGATGAATAGTTTGAAGACAGAAAAAAAGAGGAACGAAGGAAAATGAAGGACATGCAAATATGATCAAAGTGAATCATCGTCTGTCTCTATCAGTGTATATGTTCAGCCCGTGGGTTTTTATGTGCTCTTAGAGCATTTTAATGACGTTTAGGTGCTAAAAGTCATTTTTTGAACCTCAAGCTGCATTGAACACCGGCTCATTTTTCTTTTTTACAAACTGAAACTCACTATCTCCAACACTGGCAGTAGAGATGTTGCGATGACGGTCCTCGAGTCCGTTTCCACTGAAAAACTCCAGATTTTCGAAGAATTGCAAATAACCATAGTCAACTTACGCTTGGTCAGGAGACAGAATGATCTCCGGCTGCTGGGCCGCGGCCGTTTTGTCGTCGTCCATCACTAGATTGCGCCACCACGACGATGCTCTTCTGAAGGTTGTAGAAATTGAAGAAGACTTTTGATGAATCAAAGCATGTGTATTCTGATCTGATCATTGATGCCAAACTACTTTCTCTGATCCTTGTGATCTTTTATCGATTACCGGTGATCATTAATGGCAATTTTTAGAAAATAGTAGAAAGGTCCTTGTTATCATTCATAATCATGGGAGAGAGAACCAGTTCTATTCGGGATACACAAAAGGGATTGGAGAAAAGAGAAAAAAAGGAAGGGCATGTGGTTCTGATCTTACTGATTGTTTTCCAAAGTTTATTACTCTTTTGATACCTTATCAATCAGTCAGAAAACAGTTAGGTGATTCTCTGAAAAGAGGATCAATAGATCGAGAGAGCTATTTTTAGAAAGTCTTTTCGAAGAGAACTTATCAAGGCATTTTTAAACTCTCAAGTCCCCAGAAGACGGAAGTCTTTAACTACAGTAAGTCAAAGTCTTCAATATTCGGAACATCCAAAACTACAAGTGATTGTGATATATGAAATGTTCTAAGTTCAGCTATGTGAGGAATCTCGTAATAATACACAGACTCAATTAGAACGGAAGTACTCATTCCGGGGATTCATTACGTATGAGACGAAGAAATAATTCCTCTCTTGTGGTCACTTCGTTCAGAAGATGATACGCCTTCTTCTTCTCCCTCCACTAAAAGAAACAATGAATGCAGAGACAGCCAGAGATTGATATTCGACAAATCCTTATCACCCCCTCCTCTTTCCGTCTCTGTATCAGTTTCTCCTCTCTCTCGACGATCCGATTTCCGAAATTTACCTAATGTGTCTGTTCATATTACGCATGTGAAAGTGACATGAATCATTCCATTTGTTTTCCTCTTTTTTCCGTCCGCAGTTTTTCAATAAGTTTTACATAATCTTCTTTCTGTATTTCTACTCTTACAGTAATAACATTTTTCGAATTTACATGATCGTCTGAACATTGACTATTACTGTTACCAATCAGAGATACCGTAAAACCTGTAATAGTGTTGCACCCTTTATCTCGATTCGCATTAAGAGATTTGAAAAGATGATAACTTATGAAACGTTTTTCATATTAAGAGCTACATTTCATTAATGGACAGCTTTTAGAAATGGTTAGTGTGAACCGAGATAATTTGCCCTGAAGTGTGGCGATTGGGGAGCAGCCCTATTACACAGTTACCAGATTTGAGAAAAAAAAATCACTGACTTTAAGAACATGCAAAAAGACAATTGTCAATACAGTACAACTGCACTTTTTGAGAATGAAAGTAGATGAATAGGGTGATGAAATTTGAGGGAAAATGACTGGACACTGGTCAAAAAACCAAGTCGAGGTACTCGAGAAGGACAAGACATCTCTTGAGATATCCTGATATATATCTGACCCTATCATTTTCATCAAACTCTCTGAGTTCTGTGTTTATTTTTGAGTAACGAACACAAAGAGACACCGCGAGTTTCCGTGTCCCTTCTCTCATTTGTTATTTTAACAAATGTCTGGCGATGGGGTTTGAACTTGAAGAAATGTAGTGACCAGTGGAGCTGATTATAGAATATTAAAATGTGATTGGTACTGTATGATTGAGCGTAAGTTCGCAAACCTGGATCTTGACTAAACTCTCGAATAGTCTCACCTCAATAAACTCAGCTGGAAAACTTGCAGAAGGAATAAATGAAGTTTATGGCTTGCTCTGGTAGAAATAATCATTTAGAATAAAAACAGGTAAAATACTTCTCACATTCGAATGTTTTTTTTTTCAGATAAATAAATAATAACCAGACAAGCTGGGAGAGATGAAGAGACGCAGATCTCAAAAGAAACATGTTCCTCTTTGGCGTATTCATCATACTGTACGGTGCTCTCTTCAAGCCCCGTTTTTTTTCAATTTACAAGTGAATGCACAAAGAGATGGAGGGTGACGTCATCAGACCATTGAGAACGGAACTCCGATGATAAATCAAGGAGAAATCAAAAAGGAAACTCGTCATTAGATTTTTGAATTTTGGTTTTTATTATGCTCAATCGGAGGTTTTGAACTCGAGTTTCCGGTGTACATTGAACTATTAGTTTCCAAGAAAAACTCAAATTTCGGAGGGACAAGTAGAAAATTTGTAACAATCTCTAACCCAGGATTCCCAGAACCAACCTTTCAGGTTTCGGAGTATCCGGAGTCTCGAAAATGACGACAGATGCCTTCTTGGTGGGTGGCATCGCGTTCTTCACAACTTCCACCGAACTGACACGTCTTCCGAATCTGAAAAACGTTGTTGATTCTTAAGAAATAGAAACTGATCTGTCCTCTACTTCCCTGTTCATTTTTTTAGTCTTTTCTTAATCACTACATCTTTTTTTGATCTTTTTCTGACCATCGAAAGGTTGAAATAGGAAGAAACCTGTTTCTGGTCATGGGGAGAATGGATACATTTTGTTCTTTCCGATGTACTGTGGCAAGTGATTTATCACTTCTGATTCGAAAGTTTTAAACATGAGATGATAAGTTGATGCTGATGTAGAAGAAGTTATTGGTTCAGAAGTGTCTTTGATGAAGTAATAAAGTTCACGACATCGTTTTCAGAACTGATTAAGATGCTACAGTTCTCGAACTATTCCAAAGGTGTATTAAGTTTCGTAATTTTCAGTGCAAAACTGTCAACTTCGAGCGACTGAGAAAGTAATCTCCAATCACCAGATTTTTTCGAAAGTTTGTGGATGCATTCATCAACTCCAGATATTCATCTTCGTAGTTGACAACTTAAAAAAAAAATCTGCAACCAAGCCAGTTATGTCGGTTAGAATCACGCGAATAATTTCAGTGCAAATTTCAAACTGTTTCACCTCATTATCAGAAAATCGGGTGATTTTGGAGCACTTTTTCAACTGCTCAAGGTTTACCATTTGTTACAAAAACACGTCCAACCTAATACACATCCATTGCGTAATAAGCATAAAATCTCTCACAGAGGACTTCAGATGTTTCTTAAAATATTAGAGGCAACTTTCCATTATTGCCGATCTTGTCTATGCTACATTCCCGTCGAGCTGATACCTAAGAATAGTTCACAAGAAATATTATCTATCTCTTCTTTTTCACAAGTTTCCCTATCATCCCCTCTTATCCTCCTTCACATATTTGCTGTGTGTTTTTTACAAGTAAAAACAAAGATAGTATCTATTTACCCAGGCTGAACATCCACTTTATTTCTGATCGCACTCGCTGGCTGTTGTTGTGCATTTCCAGCGGCTCCCCCAGCCGTTGCTGCTGCTGGTGGAGGGGATGCCTGGTTATCCTGTGAACTGTCGTCTCCCATCGAAGACTTTCAAATTTGAGAGGGGCTCTGGAAATAGGTTATAGAAAAACGATTCACTCGGAAATAACTGGAAAAAATAGAGACAAATGAGCAAATAGCAGTGTGAAGTAATGGAAAAGAAGCTTGTTGAATGGGTAAGAATAAGAAGAAAAAAAAACGGAGAAACGAGTAAGAAAATAAAACTATAGAACTGGTTAATAAAAACTCATTGCCTATGAATGGAATGGACACTGAAGAGAGCCATCTTTCAGATTTGAAAACAGTGCTACGTGAGGGAAATAACGTGTGAAACAACAAAGAATAACTCCGGAATAAGTGGTTTAACTCGTAGTTTTTGGTGTCTCTGACAGTGTATAAATACATCTGAAAGGGGATAGGCAGCACAAATTTGCATAAATTTGAATAATCCGTGCGGATTCTTCCACTAGTTTTGTTTCAGTTTTTCAATTCGCAAGGACACTGGAATTGGAGGCTCCGCCCCCTTTTTTAGTTTTGTAGGATTGATCCGTTGAATCGACCAAGGAGAGCTTTACGAGAAAGAGAAGAGGTCGATGAACTTCACTATGGAGAGAATGGAGCATTTTCAAAACAGAAAACTATGATCAAACTCATGTGCCTTGATTTCTTTTATTGGTACTCCTAAACAAAACACAAATTCTATATTTGAGTGAGAAAAAATTATGAAAAAGACATTGATGGGAAAAAAACAAAACTAGAAAAGAAAAAAAAATACAAAAAGAAAGACAAAAAAGCTTCAGATGGAACTAATTGAAGGCACCCGAGTTGAGGAATGAATACATATTTCTAGTTCAGTTGAATGATTTACTCATGAGTTCTTTGGTCGATTCGTTCGTCGAAACTTCATCTTCTCCTGGCTCTGGTTGTCCTTTTCTTGGAGATCTTTGAAGGAAGTCAATGTGCATCAGGGAGGATGATGCGTATTCTTTTCGTTGAATTTTCTTCTGCACATAAATGACTCCTTTGATGTACATCAGTTTGCAGATCTGGAAACTTGTTGTGTTTTCTTGGTCCGAAGATGAGGATAACGGTACATGGTTGGCCAAAAAAGTATGAATTTTGACGATTTTTAGTACAAAACAGTCAACTTTGACTAGTTGAAAAGCATGTTCCAATCCCCCTTTTCTGAAAATTTGTGAGTATACGAAACAACTCTAGATCTTCATATATGGTTGACAACCATTTCCGAAGAATCACTATCAAGTCTGACTAGATTGTAATTTCCTCCTTCCGCGTTAAAGATCATAAGTTCGAATAAGCTTTGAAGCCTTTTGAAGTCGCGGGACTTTACACGACATGAATGACTTGATTGTGGGTTTCACAAGAAGTTGTCAACTATAAAAATGAAGATTTCAAGCCGATTGATACATCCACAAATTATCCATTTTTGGCCAGCCCTAAATGTTCTCGGAATGAAAAGTGGAACAAAACAGCTGTGAACTGAAAAATTTCGATCACAATGAGATCTTTCGATGGTAACAAAGAGCAGTTACAACGTTTTTTTTCTTTTGACTGCCGAAATATGGCTCACCGTCCATAACTGTTTATTTTCACAATTATTAATACATAGATTTTATTGTGATCTACATTTTGTTATTTGACAACTTTTTTTGGAGCATTTTTGTTCCGGAAATGAATAGTCTCTTCCTGACAATTTTTCGAAACATTAGAAGTTTTCAGTAGTGATGTTAGATGTGTTGTGTGGCTAGAGGAAACTGGTTCCAAGTGACTCAACTGATAGTGGACTAGTAAACATTTTTGAAAGTTTCTGGGTTTCCTCTCTGAATTTTCTTCGTGTTATCTGCTAACCCTCCACACACCTCACAGAACAACTCGGCAAACTCTGCGAACGTGATAACCGAGAAACCGATCCACAATCCGATGTTACCTCCAAAGTCGGAGAACAGATTGACGAGCTGAAATTAGTTCGATTTACACTGATCTCTGAGTTATTAATTCTCTGAAGTTTGAACTTTTGGTAAACCATATTTTTCAATCCGATTATTTCATGTGAATTTTAAAAGCAAAACTAACAGTGTAGCCAGCGGTCTCTTTCAGAGATTCGAAATTCAATTGCTCGTAGTAGATTTCAATATAGGCAGTGTTCTGACGATAGTATTCTGTACATGCTTCCGTGTCGTTGAAGATATCAGATACAGCCGGACAGTCCGTTCCTGAAATATGGATGGAAATGAAGGAAAGAGTAAAGTTATCCAGTTATTTATACCAATTTTGAAGTTGATACTAGGCCATGCAGATGCCGAGTACGCTGTCTCGAACACCTTCTCATGGCAAGGCTGCCTGCATTCACATTGTTCATGAAGATGATGATATCCTCCAGAGTCACTTGTCAGATTTGATAAACATTGTCCTAGAATAATCGTAAAACTTTTCAAATCTTCAAAGAACACTCACGATCTATTCTAGACTTTGCGTTACAGTGCCGATGTTCTTCAGAAGGCAGAGGGAACCTGGGATCTCCGCATCCACATATTTCCAGAACTTTCAGTTGGAAACAGTTTCGATGACAACCCTAAAATTTTCATAATCTTCTCCAAACAAACAACCTAGACTCACTTCAGGTGAATAATGCTCGTTGTAAATATACGGAACCGGTCGGAATGTGTCACTGCAGTTTCCCCAGGGCGCACTCAGGCGGTGAAGTTCTTTCTGAAAATCGAAATGAGTTATTGTTCAGAAGGCTTGACCATACCGTTTTTAGGCCGAACGATGAGATGAATCCTGTGGGGGCACTGTATCCAAAAGTGTCTGGGAATGGTTCCTGGTCTTGCTCATGGACCACCAG
This sequence comes from Caenorhabditis sp. 40 LS-2015, assembly GCA_900536305.3. Lineage (NCBI taxonomy): Eukaryota > Metazoa > Nematoda > Chromadorea > Rhabditida > Rhabditidae > Caenorhabditis > Caenorhabditis tribulationis. The sequence goes on along the minus strand of LR545311.1, from coordinate 85,424 downwards.
ACGGACACCTGCTGCCTCAGTTGTTGGCATGTAGTCACTCTGATGGACATTCAACAAAAGACGGAGACCTGGAATTGATCCATTTGAATGAAGAATCTTTGAAAGAAAACGAACTAACCATACATAGGACCAGCTCTACTGTTCTTCAGCTCTACTGAATCGTTGAAATTGAATGTGTAACAGTTGCCATATTCAGGGTCAATGTGAAGTTTGAAGTCCCTATCATTAGTTCTTGTCAATGACTCATTTTCAGAAGTCTCACCTCTCCATACTGCAATCTTTCGAATTGAAAGAACATCGTAGTACGAACTCATTAAGGGTGTAAGACAGATTTCTTCTGGTGTCCCTTGGCAAAGCGGCCACCAAGAAAATCAAGTTTTCTTTTGTTTGAGTAGTGATAGCTCCAGCGTCTTTCAAATCCTAAAAACTCGATTTTCGCGTGATTTTACTTCCCTTAGGAACACTCACACTCAATCCAAACGCCTCTTCCGTTTCTGTGATTTCCGTCGTTGGTGGGTCAGTCACAGAGTACACTGTGTAGTTGTTCGGGTTCCACCATCGGATCTCATCTTTCGGATGGACCATACAATGATGAGATATCGATTGACAAAGACATGGAAGGGCATTGTGAGTCTTGGCCACTTGTTTTGCAGCGTTCGGACCATCCGGGTCGGGACAAGTGTTGGAGATGGAGCATCCCGAGCATTTCTGGAAATTGTGAATTGAAGGAAGTTGTTGGATCAGCTGGCAAACCTTGACAGTCCATACTGAAGTTGGATAGCATGGCCAGATCAATCCACGGGTCACATCCTCAAAGCACATGCAGATTGATGCATTGACCTCTAACGGATTTCTGTTTGGAACACACTGTTCCATGTTCATACAAGTGCATCTGACAAAAACTGGCTGATATTCTGCTCCTTCCAAATCTTCATCATCTATAGGAAATAGAAGCTCTCCTCGATCTTTTGCTCGTTTTCTGAAATACCACACTCACCAAAGTATGAAAAATTGAGAACTCACTTTCTGACACTGATAGCCTCCAATATCTCTCCTCCTGGTTTCATACTGTCACTCATCATCCTCGCGTTTATAACTCGTTCCCAATAGTCGAACTGAATTCAAAACGTGAAGAACGTCGTCTAGATAGTGAACTCACTCCTTCCTTAATCTCATCGTATTGAATCAGCTCACTGTACTTGAAAGCGTTCAAATTGCATACTGTGGCTGCTGGGAATGCAGCTGGAAATTATATGCTGATGCTACAGTTTTCGAGTGAACTATACCTGCTTCAAATTGCAGTTGCATCTCAATGATGGTTCTATACTGTAGATATTCTGACATAGTCCAATAGGTTTGTAGCAAGAATGCCATTAACATGCACATGAACAGAGCTGCCCATACGTATCGACCGAAGAATGAACTTGTTGCAACATAGGGGATTCCATGAGAAGATGTTCTTGCACAAAAATCAAACCAGAGAGTTTTGATTGTGGTTGCATGATAATCTATTTTCTGAGATCTCAATGACTTCCTTGATGACGTTCGTCGCTCCGAATAGAGAGGACCCGTGTGAAGCTGTAAAGAGTTCAGGTTGAGCACATCGGAAGTGTTCCCTTCGTCAAACTCACTCTCGACCTGTCATCTTCATCCTCGAAATGCGGATGGACACCTCCACTATACGGAGCAGGTCTTATGTACGGACTCGACCTGCTCTCCATCGATTCTGGCTCATGGACGAGTCTCTGAAGGAAAGGTTGGTTGAAAAGTGGAAAGATGCTCGACTCGATTTTGCAGAAAAAAATCTGCAAAAAGCGAAACTAAAAGCCTCAAAATTTTGGAAGAGCATGGCTATAGTGGGACCTCCATGGGGTCGAGAGCTTATCTAAATGGGAATCTTTGTTCAAATCGACTCTCTTTTATCTTCCCTCTTATTCAGTAGTCTTTAGATTGTTTCGGAAGCAAAGAGGGCGGGCGGGTTATGCTAATTTTATTAGGGAATATGAGACCGATTGACAAGATTATGGAATTTTTGACATGATTTATAAAGCTGCATTATTGGAAACATGTGCTTACAGTAGGGTATCTGAAGTTCTTCAAAAATTACGACTCAGAATTACCCGAATCTTACGAGTTCTGTTATCATACGATTAGTTAATGTCGTCAACAACAGAAAAATGACCACTTATAAACACATAGAGGATAATGTCAAGATATGTGTCACACGAAACAAAATTTGGACGAAAATTTCTGTCGCAAAACAAGGAATCCTTTTCCAGAGGGAGCAACCGGGGGACAATTGTCTCTCTTGGGATCATCGCATGTTACTCTTCATTCTTTTTTGGTCTTGCCGCACAATTCCTTCCCGTTTTGGTTTTTTGTTTCTCAGTGGTGGAAGAGAAGGGGGCTTACACGAATCACCGATTAACTTTCTCAGATGAACTTCCCATTGGGTCTGTCGTTTTAAGGGGGATTCATTTCGGTGTTAGGCATTTGGGGTTGTTGGTTTTTTGTACAGGGCGACGTTTAAAAAACAGTTTCATAGATGAACCTCAAAGTTTACTATCATAGAGATCAGGTAGCTGATTACTTGACATTCAATGTTTCCAAGTGAAAAACTGAAAAACTCTAAACGGCTAAAAACTGACTACCTGACACAAATCACTCTCCACATTGGCGAAAGTGACACTTTTGCGAATCTTATGTCGAATAGCATCTTTTCGACGTGGCAGTGTATACTTTGGAATCATAAAGTGCACAGACTAACGGATCCAAAAATTTTGAGAGATAGAAGGAGGAGGGGGTGGAAGAGGGAGCCATCTATCTTTTTGTTGCTCTGTTGAAGCCATCCGCAATTAGTTGTATATTGTTGACGTTTTCTGCTGGACGTCTTCTCCGACTATGGATTCAGAAGGGAGAAATATTGCAAACGGAGAAAAAGACAGATCAAAATTTGAGACGTTTTTTTTTTTGGAGTTTCCTGTCTGCAGCTCGTAGTTTTGGGTTCCGGATGTTTTGGTGATCTTGAAACAGAGTTCCCCAAAATTTACCTCATTTGTTTCAAGTTCATCTTGATTTTCTATCAATCTGTAACAGCAAGGGCGCTGACAGAAATGAGTTCGATGCTTGAGAATAGGAGAAATCATATTAGTTGGGAAGAATGAATTCGGTTTTTCTCTGAGGTCTGAGATTCGTCAGAATCCCCTCATATTTCAATCACTTTTTGATTTTTACGAATTTCGGAAATTGGTAGTCATCACATACCCTGCTTTCTGATGTAGCGGAAACTATTCGCTCCGGGGACTCCTTCGTCTGAAAAAAAGGAAAACATCCGATTACTAATTATGGATTTCTGCTTAATTAACAACACTTCAAAATACTTACCATCCTCGACGCCCCACTACCGCTCCCACTACTCCTGGCGCTCATCTGAAAAGTGAGGAGAAATATTGTTTGTTGAGAAAAAAGGTAGTAGAGTTTGGGAAGAAACTGCAGGGAAACATTCAAAACGTCAGTGGTCATTCCATTGTGTTTCGAAGGAGGTGGAGAGAGTGATTTCCGGTGAGAAGGTGAAGAAGTTGTGAGTGGGAAAAACAGAATATGAGGGGGACAGAAAGGGAAGAAGTATTTTAGAAAAAACGTTCAGAGCAGAGAACATGGGCTTTAAGATCTGAGTTTGCAAAAAATTGTATAAATGGAAGAGTTGGAAGTGCCTGTCAGGTCAACGATAGAAGCCCTTGCAGTCACTTTGACCAAATTCATCTCGGTTCCTGTAGCATATTTAAAAAAAGTAGTCAACTAACAAAATGTTCAGAATATTGTGAGAAACAGTTTTAAAGTTGTTTCCTTTTTGATACCTGTTACAGGAACCGAGATAACGTTGGTTAAAGTTACGTTAAACTTAACAGATTTAAAGTTCAATTCCAGGTTTAGATCATTAACTTTCACAGCGGATCTCAATAAAAATTTATCATTGAAATTATCAATTTCAAAGCACGAGCTAGCTGTTCTTTTAAGCATAATCGGTTTTGAATCGCAAAGCGACTGCAACTCGACTTTTGAGATCACACCTGTAAAAATGGCTGTTGCAAACTTTTTATTCAGACCAACCGCACATACAGGTCATGAAACGAATATATACTAAAAAAGGATGTAAAGCGCTCGGAAATCTTGGAAGGTGACAATTTCGGCACGGACCTTCTCCCCCTCCCTCCATCCTCAATGACTTCTTGGCGACCCTCTTTGTTCTTTTTTCGCCTCAAAAAAGAGCAATTTAATCCTTCGCCAGCGCTTTTTCTCTCTCGATCGTTCCGACTATTCTCTGCTCCATTCTCTCGTGAATAGATCATGATGCGGGTGGACACTACGACCATTTCCAGGCCGGATTTCGTCGCTGCGAGACAGATTCAAGTAGAAGAAGAAAAGGAGTGTCCGAGAACTAAATGCCGGAAAGCATTCGAAATGACTAAAAAATTGCGTTGGGTGGTCTTTTGGGAGAGAAAAAGGTCATTTTGGGAGGAAGATTACCTGCTTTACTTTAGTGTATGAATATGTCGGATCGAAACTAGAAAACTCACGAGATAAAAAATTGGAAGAACCAAAAAAAGAACATAGTGTTGTATATATGATATGGATAAAAACCAAAGTCTGAAAGTCAACTGTTCAATTGCTGGTCAAACTCCTCAAAAACGATAGAGCCTTTTCGAGTTTCAGTTTTTTTTTTCCATTCTGAGTCATGATGCACCAACTGAGATCCCACAAAGTCCAAATATTTCTTCATCCTGATGTTTTCAATCGTTACCTGGTCTTTGCCCAATCGTCCATAACTCTTCTTTCTCTCTCCTTCGAAAATAATGATATTCTGATGTCAAAAACTATGGAATACCCGTAGCACAAATAGGGTATGCAAATGACACAAACGGAGAGAAAAAAAACCATCTTTCCATCCATTTTTCTATTGTTCAAATCAACAGAAGAACTGTTTCTATTCTAAAAATATTCCTTCAATGTGATTTCACTTTCTTCATCTGAAACCAATTCGAAATGACGGTTTCCTATGCTCTGTCAGTGTCTTCTGCGAGATATTCCGCTTTTTTGAGATTACTCCGAAAATGGAAAGGTTCGGTTGTGAAGGCTGTTTGGGCAGAGCTTTTGGTTTGGATTTGTTTGTATGCTACGATTTCTTTGATCATTTTTTGGGTCATCCCGATGGAGTACAGAACGTAGGTCCAGTGAAAGAAACGTTTCATTTTAACTCAAGTTTTCAGTGCTTTGAATAAAGAAGCTGCTCGCTTAGATTCCCTCCTGGGGATTCTCGATATAAAGTTCATGCTTGGATTTTTTGTGACCATCGTTGTGGATCGCTGGAAAACTATCCTACAGAACATTAGTTTTATTGAGACGTAAGATCAGTGATGCAATTTTCCTCTTATATTTAGGATTTCAGAGTTGCTCTATCAGTGAGCACAATAATCAGGGGTACAGATGACAATGCTCGTTTATCCAGAAGATCTATAATTCGATACCTGGTATTGTCCCAAGCAATGGTGTATCGAGATATTTCAATGAGAGTTCGAAGACGTTTTCCGACGATGAAGAGTTTGATGGAGGCGGGATTTATATTTGAGAACGAACTTCATGAGTTGGAACAAACGGAGACTGGATATAACAAGTATTGGGTACCCATCAACTGGTGCAATTCTATTGTCTGGAGGATGCAAGATGTAACTGGTGATTTTGGGAAAATAAGTCAATACCGATTTTTCAGCAAAAATACATAGAAGCGCCGGTTTCTACGAACAATGTTCTGAATGTGAGTTACTGTTCAATCGCTGGTTGAAAATCATCTTTTTAGAATATTCGAGATTTCCGAACACAGTTGGAAAACTTGTGTAAATTTGATTGGGTCCCGATTCCGATCGCTTACCCTCAGGTACCTTGAACTACTTATTCTTGAAAAAAGAAACGCTTCAGATAGTCTTTCTCGCTGTTCGTATTCATTTCTTCTTCACATTGTTCACCAGACAATACATTCCGATTGAAACAGAAGAGTTTTTGGTTGGTGCATATGAAAAATAGGAGTTAAGAAAAATAATAACGTTTAGTGGTACAGATGCATCCCATTGATTCCAGCAACCTCGTTTTTCCTGTACTTAGGATGGATGAAGGTACGTGAATCCTGCTAGTTCACACCACCTAACTTTCTTACAGGTCGCCGAAGCATTATTGAATCCATTCGGAGAGGACGACGACGATTTTGAAGGGAATTGGGTGATTGATAAGAATATAAAGGTGGGCTGGGTGATCAGAAAAAATTGAACCGCACCGAAGATCGAGATGGATCGTGTAAGAAATTTCAGACTGGTATGCAAATAGTGGATGAGAGCCACGCGGAATGCCCGATTCTGAACATCGATCAATTCTCTGATCCTAAGTTCGGACCCATGTACCCGAGTATACTTCTGGAGCACCCACACGTTTTACAAGGTTCTGCAGCAGATGTTGTGTAAGATTATATCCGCATTTCTCGAAAACCCAAGCTAGATTTCCAGAATCCCAGACTCAGAGAAATCGAAGATGGTCCATGTGGATAGTAAGACTAGTGTCGGTTCAGCTGCTTCTGACAAAGATCCGATGACGATTCGAAGAAGATTCCGAAGACTGAGCAGCCGGTTGAAACTGGGACGAAGTGAATCTCAACCACACACTCATAAGGCTCAAACTGTCAAATCTCCCGGAGGAGAGAGTACGCATAGTGCTTTTAGTAGTGAGTTTCTCTTCTGGATATTGTGAATGTTTGTGTTTCAGACTTGCAATTTGTGACGGAAGAAAATGAGGAACCGAGAGGTTTCGATATGAAGATTGATATGGACGTTGAGTCTATCAAAAAAGCATAACTAATTCTGTAAGGGTTCTAATGCTGCTGAATAAAGATTTTTCAAATTGGGAGAATCTGTTTTTTTTTTGATTCTGGAATCAAGGAACTACTGTGAATGTAAGAAAATCAAACGCAGAAATATGAAAATGAGTCATATCGAGTTTTTTTTTGAGGTGTTCGTAACTCTTAACACCATAACTGAACCACCAAACCTTTCCAACTTCTACGAGATCTTTCATCCGTGAACAAAGTCCATGCAGGTTAAAGGTGAGTAATCCATATAACTCAATTCACAGATAATGTATTAAAAACTTCGGTACCTCCTTCTCTGACGTTAACCTAGTAATTCGATTTTCCAGTAACGCCAAAAAATATATAAAACTAAACTAGCTAAATATCCAAAAAATAATCTGTTGACTGTGAGGAGAGTCATTTTTCACACTTTAACAGGGTGTCTAGGGAATCACTTTCATTAGAAAAAACTACAAATTTTGTCTGGATATTGTAGCGAATAGGAACAATTCCGAGATTCGGGAATCCATATTACTGTACTTTTCGTTTCAAAATCTTGATCTAAAAACAAAAGTTCTTACCCCTATGCTTAAGATCACTTTTCGTCTCGTTAATTGCCTCAAAAATACTTCCAAAGATGCTCATCCCATTTCCAAATCCTTTTCATTTCCTTCCATATTTTTCATTGAAATTCCCTCATCAATCATATTTTCGTTTTGCGTCATCTCTTCTTCCGAAAACTTGTAATCTTCCCTCAAACTCAGCCGAATACGTTGTGTTCGGCTGAATTTTAAGTTTTTAATTTGTCCACTTGCAAACTATCAATTTCCTTCGTTCGATACCACTGCTCCAAAATGTTCCTCCTTCTGTTTTGAATTCTAAAATATCGATATCCACTCGTCTTATTATTCTCTTTCTGAGCGGGATTTAAGTACGTCAGCGCTCTTTTTTTGTGCCATTTTGGTTTCCTTTCATTGTTCTATAGTATAGCTGGAATCATTGTGTACGTTTTTGTTCTACGGAATGTTATTTCGAACAAATCCGGTTAATCTGAAATCCAGCGTTTTCATTCTAAGCTTTTCTCAGTTCATTTATGTTTCTTGCGTAGTTCTTTTGTGATGTATAACCCCGCAAAAGGGAAGGAATAATACGTATAAAAGAGTTCTCGGCAAAAATAATGTCTGAATAATTCATGAGCTCTGATGTAGGTGACACCACTGGTGATGTTATTTCAGGAGAAGACAGAGATTGAAATGCTTTAGCTTCCTTCAATTTTTTGTTGATGAAGATTCTAGTCTGTACCTTGAACATAAATGGTTCTTAAAGAGTACATTAGAATTCGTCAACTGTTTGGCATTTCTAATAATCCATTTTTATCTCGAAAAGTGATGACATCCATCTTTCAAAACGTCTGACATAATGAGACATTTCCAAATTTCATGCTCCGCCAACTTTCTTGCTATATTATTTTTCCAACTCCGCCCTTCTAAGAAGCCGGCTCACTACCGCCCACATTCTCTATTCTTCCCAACCAGACCAGAATTGATTTCAGTTTCCTCTCCGATTTGGTCTAGATAATGCTCTATATCCTCGCACTGGCTCTTCTTGTCGGATCGGCCAACGCTTTCCGCGGATTGCCAAGTCTTCCCGGGTATCTCACTGCATTTGGAACAGATGATGCTTTGTCTTCCGAAGAGCAGGGAAATGGACGATTCTATAGTCGTGGATTGAGAGTCAAGACGTACCCAAGAGTTTATGGAGGATTGGAGTCGTTATCCGAGCCAAAGGAGGTAAGGATTGATTCTTGACAATTAAAATGATGTGTGCAGCATTTTAGAAGGATCCAGTGTTGGCTCAGATCCGTCAAAACGTTCAACAGGATATTCAGAAAATCAGCGATGAGGTCGGGTTGGTTTCCAGACAGATCTCAGCCATCTACAACAACCGGACCATCAGCAACGAGGAGAGAACCACCGCCATTCAACTGCTGACCGAGAAACACCCAAAGGTAAATCTGTTTCGAATTGCCAGGGTCAATTATCTGTCTCATATTCAGATCGTCCCAGCCGTGCTCAACCTGATTGGAAAACTTCACAAGATCAACAACAACGGCTACAACACCGCTCGTTATGAGAGATTTTGAATTCACAATCGATGATTTTTCATCCGACCGAATAAACTTCTATCTTGTTATCTTGTTTTCCCAGAAATCAGAAAGATTCATGAAGAACATTTTCAGTTCAGCATGCTCTAACGAGGTTGACATGCTTCGTTAATCGGAAATCACGTCATCGCATAAAAGTTGTTGACGGTATTGTCCTTATCATGTCATCGATAATTCGTCAGCAGCAGAGAAAGATAAGGCTTATCTATCTTAACTACCGCGTCGGCAGGATTTCAACAAGAAATGCCGAGTTCGAAGAGTCCATTTACTCCAAAATAAATACATGTCTACATCAAACATACAAAGGGGGATATTTATCTGAGAAGTTTTCTAGAACTGGTGGTGATGCTTCTTGTGGTGTCTCTCGTTTCCATATGGCTCATCTCGTTGTCCGTAGGCGTTGTAATTCTCGTTATTTCTTGGTGGCTCGTTGAAAGAGATTCCACTTCCGATTCCCCCGTTGTGGTGTTTTGGTGCAGCTCCGTGTCCGATGTTTCTTCCGAATCTTCTTCCATGATGGAATCTGTGTCCGTGGTGTCCATGTCTTGGTCCTTCGTTATCTCTTCCGACAAATGGGTAGAATGATTGGAAGGCCTTCATAACGTCACGGTTCTCGTCCTTGACCAAAGCTTCGAGCTTCTCGTTGGCCCCATTCCACGTGTTATCTTGGTCTTCAAGAATCTCGTTGGCCTTCTCGATGAGCTCTCCGAGACGTTCGTAGTTATCCTTTCTCTCTTGCTTCTTTTTGTCACAATCGGATTTCTTAGCATCCAGGAATTTTTGCATCTCATCCTGAAATCCCTTTCGTATTGACACTCATAAGAATTAGTTTTCCTCACCTCCACATCATTCTGATCAGCCCAATCCTTCAGCTTCTGAGTCTTCTCAGCCTTCGTCAGCTCTGGATTGAATTTGATTCCGAAGTACGCGGTCTTGGCGTCTTGAGTCATTTCCTTCAAGAATTCTGGCTCTCGCTTTCTGAAGTCGTGCTTCTTCCACGGCTTCACGTCATTCTTTGGGGACTAAATTTGGGAAAAATGAGAATTCAGAGGGACATTAAGAACCAACCTCAGCAACATCTTCTGTCGAATCATCTGCTCCATAAACGAGAGCAAGAGAGACAGCGAGAACTGAGAAGAGGAACAAGGTCTTCATCCTGAAAATCATGAAAATCAGTATAGGTTGTGCAGGAGGATATCAAAGTCAGAGAAAAAGTTGAAACGGCAAGGTCGAACCGGATCAAAAAATCAAGAGAACCGAGAGTAGGACTGCGTGTCTATCCTTTAACACCTGCTTCCCTTTTATATGTTTGACAAGTAATCACGAGCCTCTTCATTTTTTATCATCAGTTTTTCATTATCTTTTTGTCTCTCTAATTCTCCTTCACCACACAAACATCGACTTCATTAGGTGATAGACAGTAGGAAAAATAGTGTTTGGGTTGGAGAGAGATTAGAGATGGAGAAATTAGAGGTGACGCACCGGAAGACGACAAGAAGTGCTATTGATAGGGATGTTCGGGGGTAACTTTTTTGAGAAGTATTTTGGGGAGAGTGGCAAGCAAACATCTACTATTTGGTTGAATCCAGGAGGAGAGCAAATAGAATGGACACGGAAACATACAACTTTTCGAACCAAAAGTTGAAAAGAACGGGAAATCGTATTCCAAAATGTTTTCAGAAAATCGAGAGCTTTTTGAAATCTGGATTCAATTTTGATTCAATTTGTTGAATTTGTGTCCCATTGTACTTGTATCAAAAGAGAGCGGCCTCAAGAGTTTTTATTCGATTTGAGGAGTCGGATGTGTTTCGAAACAGGAAGAACCAAGAGTTAGTAGCAGGCGAGACTTCTGGAGACACAAAGATGGCAATGATCATAACCCAAAAGATAGAAAGATAAATAATCTATTTCTTCTCTGAAACTTGTTTGATAATATTGAAAAGATGCGGATATTTGCAAATTGTTGCAAAATTGTTCAAAATCTAGAGAGAAACGAGAGGAAATTTCAGTGAACAGATGCTAATGTACCATCTATTGAAAATCCTTTCGACAAATTTGTCTCGTTTCGTGTAACAACTATCAGAAAGTGGTCGAGCTTCCAGGGTACGAAACATAGTGGTTGAGCTTTGAGGGAACGAAAAAAAATGGTCCCAGTGACGGCAAGAGGGTGAGCATTTATCACAGAATTTGTCAAAAGTTCTCGATATATCAATATTCCTTTATAGTTCCATTGTTCGTAGTTCCATTCTCTTCTTTTTGTCCCCACCTTGCCCTTCTTCACTTCCCCAGTTCAATATTTTCATCCTTTGATCGGAGGAATCGAGATCTCAATGATTTCATTTTTATGATTCAGCAGAAGCAACGCCTATAAAGTGGATTGGATAATACAAAAGCGACGGCTTTTTATTCTCCGCTTATCCTCTCATAATGAAATCCATATCTGTTTTATCTCCCATCCTTCTAGTTTTTCCTCTTGTTTTCTGCCAACAACCGCTACCACTTTCCCAGTCTCCAAGTTACTATGGAGAATTCCATGGAGCAAACTTCGGATATCCGCCGATTCCGAATCTCCTTCCGCAATTCCAAGCAATGAATATGGTCGGAGCAACATCAGAACCAAGAAGAACCGTTCCGAAGCAAGCAGATGAAACCGATTGTCCGATGCCTCCGGAGTGTGGATGTCTTTGTGGAAGAAGTGGTGGAAGGAAGAAGAGAGAAGCCGTTGAGTTCTGGAAACACACGGAAGAACCAGAGTCTGAAATCCGGTGTACTTCTGGAAAGTTGAGAAGGGTTGTTGAGTTGGTATGTGGTTCCAAAGGGAAGCAAGATAAGTCTTGTTGTTGTAGGCAATCTCCAACGCTGACGAAGCAGGAATCCAGTTTGATCTTGGAGTGAACACTCTTCAGAACTACGTTCTCTTCTGTCAAGCAGAGGTATTCTGGTTTTTCCGATCCTCATCGCAGTATTGACAATTTTCAGAAGTTCAAAAATCTGCAATTCTCCACAGACTCTACAAAGTACTGCCACGTGTCTCGCGGACCTGTCAACTGTTTGATCATTCAACACTGAAGTACTCGAGAGGGTAAACTCTGAACTCTGTTTCCAACACTGAAAAGTTCAGCATCATTAAAGTTGACATTGAAAGAGATGTCTTATCGTTATACTTCATTATCAGTTGTTATCACTTTAACCTGTATAATTTATTTTGGACTACTTTTTGAAAAAAAAGTTAAACACAGACGACTTTGAAAGTGATGTTTTGAGCATCCAGTACTTCACACTCGTTAAGAGAGGGGGGACAAGTATATGGTTTGGAAGAGAAAAGATTAACAAACAGATGAGAGTTAGTAACTTTATCCAGGGAAGAATGTGGCTGGTATATGCCCAATAAGAGCCAGTATGTATTAGATTTCTGGTCATGTTGTGGTCTATAAAATTATCAAACTCTAAACTTTAAAATGATTAAATGTGACATCTTTTGATGAGGGATTGACAGTGACAATTTCAAAGTAACAGATTCACAGCAGAACTCATTATTTCGGTCTACCGATTTCTGAACTTTCCAGCACGTCGTTTCCTCGTCAAAACATGAGCACGTCATTAGTGATGAGTGTCTCTTCAGAAGTCTCAGACATATTGATAACACTTCATCATGAACACTGGTCAAACACAGATCATAATTCGAAAAAAAGGGACCGGAATCTCGAGGGACCATTCTCACCCAGTCTGCGATAATGCACTGTAAAAATGCATTCTTCATCGTGTCGTGTTTTTCGAAAAACTCACCACCCAGAATACAATTTTACCTGCATTTCCCTGAATCACTCATTTCCACAAAACGGACAAAAAATACAATAGCCGTAGAAAATATTCTAGTCGTTATGTACGACTTTCATGCTCTCTGTCAGCGAATTTCAGGAGGTGTCGGAGTTTTCAATAATGCTTTCTTGATTTTTCTGATCGTTTTCCACTCACCCAAAAAGTTGGGAACCTACAAGTATCTGATGATTTACATTTCGGTTTTCGAGTTGATTTATGCGGTTTTGGATGTGCTCACAGCACCGGTAAAAGCAAAATCCGATACGGGTTAAATTTTCTGTATTTCAGGAGATTTTCAGCAAAGATTCCTCGTTTTTCGTCTTGATAAACGCGGAGAAGACTGTACTTCCTGAGTATTTGATATTCTCTGCAACAGGTAATAATTCTTTCTTTTTTGGTTTCCAGACGGTTCCTCAAAATTGTAGTGATGTTCTCTTCAATGTTTGGCACTTCAATCGCCATATTCGCTATACATTTCATCTATCGTTATGTAACTGTTACTAGGTGACCAAAAAATCACTTTCAGTCAACAATCAGTACATTCCAGTCACTCTCTGCAGACTATTTTCGTATCCTGGAAATTCTTGATTTGGCTGTTTTTCCCTCTGATTTTCGGAATTCTATGGAGTCTGGATATCAATTTGACACTAACATCGAATCCAGCAGGAGAACAATTTTTGGAGTGAGTTCCGAAAAAAACGTTTAAATATACCATTATTTTTTCAGACAAGAGTATCTGTTGAAAACTAACAACTCTATTAGTCAAGTCTACTACATCGGACCGTATTACTATCCAAAGAAAGTTAATGGTACGGACTATTTCAGTTGGAAACCTTTCGTTGGAACTGGATGTATGCTGGTGGCAAATGTAAGAAAAGTTAAAAAGTCAGGCGAACAGTATATAGATTTTTTGCAGTCCCTCTCGATTCTCCTCATTTTCTATTTTGGCTTGAAATGCTATAATCACATGAAGACAGTTTTGCCTTCGTCAGCACAATCCGCCCAGTTTAAGAATCTTCAGAAGCAATTGTTCTATGCTCTATTCTTTCAAACATTGATTCCAGTCGTTTTGATGCATACACCAGCATTTTTCATTTTCATTGCTACATTTTTGGACTGCTCTTTTGAGCTTTTGGGACAGATACCCTCGATTACCATTGTGATGTATCCATTCATGGATCCACTCCCGAATATATTCATTATTCGGAACTATAGAATTGCTACTATCAGTGAGTCTGATTTTCTCCGCGTTGTTAGTAACAAATTAATCTTCAGATTACTTCAAGATGCTGATATCCGGGGTATTCCGGATCAAAACTACAAAAATAGGGATAGACGATGGACAAAAAGCAGCAACTAATGATACAACCAAATTTGATAATCGTTCCAGCGTATTCACAAGTTAACATTTAAACTTCGGGGACCTTTATGTTTTTGATAAACGTTTCCAAACTATTTTTTCAACTTTCTCTCCAGACAATTTCATTTTTTTAGTAGTTTGTTTCGTCTCAGTTTTGGTCTCACAACGCCAGTCCGAAACATAAAAATGTCTAGACAAGAAGCAGAGGACTTTCCGAGCTTCCATAAAATTTCCCCGAAACTCTAGATTTTTTTTTAGTTCAGTCCCATTCTCAAACTTCCCTCGAGAATGATTCTGTTTCTCCTTTTCTTTCTACTAGGATACAATGTAAGTGATATTAACAAATTTTGAGTTTCTGATGAAACATTCAGGATGCATCCATCGGGATGGCTGTTCATAAAGGAATCGAATTTACCTGCATTGAGCCAACGATTATCCAAAATAAAATATGGAAGGAATGTATTGTCATGTGTGCTAAAAATGAGACATGTGTGGTGAGCTACCTGAAAATGTAATCAGATAATGGATATGTGTCATTCAGGCTGCTCAAGTCTTTTCGGGAGCACCGCGAGTCTGTAAGCTATGTGATATTAAAAGGCTTCAATCGCTTCGCTATTTTGGGAGTTATCAAAATCAGATTGCTCTTAAGGTTTGATGATACAATCTCTTTCTCGTTTCTGAACTTCAGCTTTCAGTCCTCGACCAGCCTACAAAAGTCTTGCAACCTCTTCGAGAAGGGGAAGTTCACTGGAACTTTCAACAACACCTCTGGTTTGACCCAGTATTCATACACGACTCAACTCTCAAAAGATGGACGCTCGTGGACATACTTTTATAACGGTGAGATACTTATGCGGGTGCTTACAGTTTTATAATTTCAGTCACAAGAAGGTGTCCTCTTCATTGGAAACGTTTTAATAGGACGCTAGGGGATTGGTGTATCAAACTGATGGCTGAAACTTATACTCCGAGTCAAAAGAATGCAACGAGGTTGTGTGCAGCAAAAGGAGCAGTACTTTCTGGTTTGGAAAGTCAGGCAGAGACAGATTACATCCAGAGTTAATTGGCTTCGAAGTTGAAAAGCTCCCATTCGTGTTTTCAGGCAATGCCATTGACCAATTGAATATTGGTGACTCTCTTGCAACGGTCTGGGTTGACGGAATCCGTAGGAAAGGGTGTCAAATAAATGGTCAGAAATCGTTTCCTCCTGGATGTGATGGTCTAAACGGATTCAACTTCATAGATACGCTTTTGAGCGACAAAGCAGGATACAAATGGGAACCAAACAACCCAGATGGACTCGAACTCGTCGGAACTGGTGTTTATCAAGACTGTCTTGCTTTGTGGATCCAGCCAAACAACAAACTTATCGATGATACCATGTAAGTTAGCTTAACTTTTCTGCAGTATGATTTCAAGTTTTCAGATGCGACCCAGCGCTGACCAATGACAAGGCCGTTAAGGGATACGTTTGTGGGAAGGAGCCAGGATATTAGGCTTTCTTGCTTCTCTTCTCCAATAAAACAATACATTGTTTTTCTTGAATACGATATGGACTTTGTTCTTGATTTCAAGTTATTTCTTCGCAAATTTAGATCCCGCCCCTCGGTCCACTCTGTGTTGGCCCGCATAGGAAAATGATACTTTTTTTCAAATTTTGAGAGTTATGTCTAGAAAAAAAGCAAAAAAAAAAAACGGACTTTTGTTTGGAAAATAGACAAGCCCGGGTTAGCGAAAGATCTGGCTTTCACCCGGATTGGTTCGTATCATGTGTGCTTTTTTGAGTTCATAAGAATATCCTTCCACGCGTATGGTAAATGCAACAAGACAAGGAACAAGAATTAACTGAAAATCGAATTAAAAACAAGAACTGTGTACCGGAAATGTAGTAACTGATAAATAGTTTTTCTATTGGGGAGTTTTGACCATCTGCCACACGGAACTATCTCGGTTAAATCTCTTCATCTTCCGTACATTTTTCTTCGAATCTGATCGAGGTCAATCTAGAGCTTTATCAATATCCTGTCCGATTTTTCAGTTGATAACTTTCAACCCATATAAGCGTGTTCTCTCAATTCAAAATGCTTGGAAAACAGTGGAGCTTTATTCTCAAGATGATCCAAGATGTTTCCGCCGGGTTCTCTCTGGTTATAAACAGTTTTCTGATGTTTTTGATATTGACAAAATCCCGGAAACAACTGGGTGCATACAAATGGCTCATGATCTACATCTCCGTCTTCGAAATCTTCTACTCGATTTTGGATGTGGTTCTTGTTCCGGTACGATTCGTAAAAAGTCTGCACATCGAATGTTCATAGATTTATAGCAACACTATTCCCACGGACCAACATTCTTGGTGATCGTGGGAATAAAGGACAAACTCTTTGGACCAGCCGGTCTCACTATCCTGAATTCATTTTATTGGGGGTGTTTTGGAGCATCCATGGCAGTTTTCGCAGTTCATTTTGTCTACCGTTGGCTGGTTGTTTCAGAGTGAGTACGCAATTCAAAATCACAAATATATGAAATCATTCCGGGAACTCTCTTCTAAACACTTTTAATGATTGGAAAATTTGGTTGTGGTTCTCGATTCCATTCTGGTATGGTCTCACTTGGGTTTGCACTGGATACTTTTTGTCAGCACCGAATGAAGCAACATCTAGATTCATCAGGTGAAAAATCCTCTGAATCTTCTGCTAGCAAATAGGTTCCAGAGACAACGTGAAGGAAATTTTCGAACTTGAACTCAACGAGTACATCTATCTGGGACCGTATTTGTACGAGAAATTCGATAACGAAACTTTCATTGTGCACGTTGTCCCGTTTATTGGATTGGGTATAATCTCAGCAACTATCGTGAGTTTTGAAGTCAGGTTATTTCTGAAAATCTCGTTCAGGTGTCTTCTATAATCATCGTTCTTCTATTCGGCTCACTTTGCTACATTCGAATCAACAATATCGTGGTCACAACAATGAATTCAGCGAAAATGAGAAATCTTCAGAGGCAGCTGTTCTACGCTCTAGTAATCCAGACTCTCGTTCCCTTCATTCTCATGCATATCCCAGCAGCAATCATGTTCGCCTTCGTCTTCCTGGACATTGATCTGGGCGTTTACAGTGCAGTTGTCTCCATGACAATAGCCATCTACCCAGCAGTTGACCCCATTCCAACTCTTGTTATTGTGGAGAACTACCGGAAAACTATACTGCGTAAGTGAATCCTGAATACATAGATGATGGCTGCTCAAACACGATTTTCAGAATGGTTTGGTTGTTTCAAAAAGACTCCTCTATTAGTGACAACCACCATAGAACCAACCCAGTTTCCTCATCCATCAAACGTGTTTAACATCGACTGAAGATTTAATAGTTTGTGTTATGATATTCACACCAATAAAACGATATGAAGAACCCGAATGGTAGTATGTTTTGAGTTAATTCGTAGTTGGCTGTATCTTAGGAACGATGTTGTCAGCTCACCGAGCACAAGTCACATGGAGTTGATAGGTGAAAAAACAGGAGTTCAAGAAACGATGAAAGCATTTCAAATAGAGATTTGAATAGGACTTTGAGATAACAAGATTATCGTGAGGATCAAAAATTGACATATCATTGGAAGTCACTGGAACAATACATTACGATGTACTTTTATGAAAGGGCTCTCGACGTATCAAAATCTACTAAAAACATTATTCATCCGTACAATTTCTCAGCTCAAACATATGATTTCTGATTTGTAACGTGTTGATTTTGGACATAATATGTAGTATACCAGAGGGGCACGCCCCTCTGGGGCCCTTCGGGCCAACGTGAAATTTTGAAATATGTGTGGATTAATTCCGTGAACTCGTCACTCTCCTCTTTCAAAACTGAAACTACTGATTGATGAGGTTTTTGAGCTCTCGTGACCTCATTTCTTGATGAATCTAAAATCGAAAAAGACGGGCATCATTCAGAGCCCGATTTTGATCATCTGTGAAAATTTGGGAAGATTTGGTCCAGTGGGGACTTCGCTGGGGCGGGATATACGACACAGACGGACACACAGACAGACACACAGAATTTTGCGTTTGTTAATAGTAAAGATTGTGTAGTTCTAGTTCTGAAGAGGATCTATGATAAAACATAACTGGGCTTTAAAATATGTAAAAAACTGACAATTGAACTGTGTTGTGAGCCTGGCCAATCTTCTTGATCTTGAATTTCACCAATTTCCGGAATTTGGTACATTCAACCACTCTCACTTGCCTCATTATCTTAGATGTACAAGTTACAACTGGTTTTCATTTTTGCTATTTTGATGTTTGTGGTCGTTTAACCGTCTAGTCTCTGTTGATCGGAAATAAGAAATGAGCCGATGGTTGAGTAATACCAGACGTCGCTCGACGACCACTCAACCAAAATACGGAAATTGTACGAGATATTGCTACAGCCACTTGTAATGACGCCACTTTCCAAACGATATTACATTTTTGTCATTTACAGTAATACTTAGAGATTTCTGGTCTTCCAGATATATCCAATCCAGTGATTCAGGATATCATTTCCCCGCCCCTTTTTAATGAGTAATACCAGCTCGAAAAATACGGCTGACGATATACGAAAGACACGAATTGTACACGGCGGCGTTCAATTTTCTGACTAACTGCTTATTATTTAATCTCGCATGTGTGCTCGAAGGTTTTCAGTCAGAAAATTCTTTTGTTATCTGTCCGATTTCAATGAACAGGATGATTTCATTTTTCAACGGGCACTTTGAGATTTTCAAATCCGAAATAGAATCTTTAGAAGAGAATAGAAAATAGTGAACGGCTGGAGAAAATCCGTCTAGACGCGACTCTTTATATAAGCTGAAATTTCTCGATTTCTGAATAATCAAACTTCTAAAAACTGTCAAAACTCAATTCTCCATACTCAAGAATGACCACATCGCAAGTGACCTCCCTATTTTTCAAAGTAAATTTTATTTTTTTTCAGAATGCTGGGAAAACAATGGAGTGCTCTTCTCAAACTGATTCAGGATGTTTCTGCGGTCTTCTCGATCACAATCAACAGTTTTCTGATTCTCTTGATTTTGACAAAATCCCCGAAGCAACTGGGTGCCTACAAATGGCTTATGATCTACATCTCTGTTTTCGAGATTCTCTACTCCATTCTGGATGTGATTCTGGTTCCGGTACAATCCTAAAAGTCTTCACATCCATCAATCATAAAGTTCTAGCAACACTATTCCCACGGACCGACATTCTTGGTGATCGTGGGAATCCAGCATAAACTCTTTGGCCCTGCTGGTCTGACTGTCCTCAATTCCTGCTATTGGGGATTCTTCGGTGCCTCGATGGCCGTGTTCGCCGTTCATTTCGTTTATCGTTGGCTTGTAGTCTCTGAGTAAGTTTTTATTACCCGATTATTGTAACCAAGTCATAGAATTTTCAGGAACCCACTTCTCGAGACGTTCAATGGCTGGAAAATTTGGATGTGGTTTTCGATTCCTCTCTGGTATGGACTCACTTGGGTTTGTACTGGATACTTCCTATCTGCTCCAAATAATGCGACCACTCACTTCATCAGGTAGACATTGAGGAAATGAACCAGTTTCTTATCGGATGCTTTCAGAGACAATGTGAAAGAGATTTTCGAATTGGAATTCGATGAATACATTTACCTGGGACCGTTTTTGTACGAGAGAATGGAAGATGGATCTCTTCAACTGCATGTGCTGCCGTTCATTGGATTGGGAGTTATTTCGGCAACTATTGTGAGTACTCTAGACGTCCCGAAATTACTAACAAGTGTCCTAGAATTCGTTTTGTTCCGTATCGCAATGTTTTGTGTTCCAGGTGTCCTCCATCATAATCGTTCTTGTTTTTGGCTACCTGTGTTATGATCGTATCAACCGTCTCGTGGCTACAACTAGTGCCTCGGCGAAATTCCAAAAACTTCAACGTCAACTTTTCTATGCTCTTGTCATCCAGACACTAATCCCATTCGTGTTGATGCATATCCCAGCAGCCATCATGTTCGCCTTCGTCTTCCTGGACATTGATCTGGGCGTTTACAGTGCAGTTGTCTCCATGACAATAGCCATCTACCCAGCAGTTGACCCCATTCCAACTCTTGTCATTGTGGAGAACTACCGAAAAACAATATTGAGTAAGTTAGCTGATTGGAGGGGCTTTGGAAAATTATTTGTTTTCAGAAATGATTGGATGTTTCACAAGAACAGTTCCGCTGACAAGTTCAACAGGAGAGGCATCAAAGTTCTAAAGTTACATTCTTAAATAACCATGTTTATTGAACTCGCAAAATTACTCCTTCCTAACATTGTATATCACTAACAATAAAGACACTCTTCATTCTCTTTGAAAGTGTAATCATTTCCGCCAATCTGAATATACAAATTACTTTGATCTCTCGAGCAACATTTGGCAAGTAGGAAACCAGCTAAAAATGGTAACAGGAAAATGAGAACATATGAAAATGGGAACACTGAAGGGCCCATGGGGCCGTCGAAACTTCGAACGACTGGGGAAAAAGATTTACGTTTTAGTTCCGATATGTTGTGGTCAAAGTGCACCATGTCCTTTGTCCAGTAGTCCATGATCTAGAAATATTGATTTTCAGTCTTTGGATGTCTCAGAAACCTTACTTTTTGTTCGAAATTGGTTCTCATTTTCGGACCGTATCCAGAAGTTACATTCCAATAAACATTGAAGAACGAGGAGGTCTTCAAATCAGACATCTCAAAACCAATTCCAGGTTTTCCAGTTTTTATAAAATTCGTGAATATGGCTCGATAAGTTTCTCCAATCTTCTTCTCATTTTCATCCATCTCGAACGGATGAACTCCCATGATGTAGAAAAGATCGTCCGTGTGACCAGAGTGCTTCGGGTAGGAATACTCGTACTGGTAGGCCTGGAAGAAGCTTTTGGTTTTCAAAACTACTGCTGGTTCTGAACTGACCGGTACTCCCTTCTGCAAGAGTTTATCAACTCTAGTCTTTGTCTGAACAAACATTTCTTGAGTTTCATCTCGAATCTTTGACGAAAATCCTAATTCTTCATTTCTCTGATCCTTGTGATATTTTGCATTCACTTCGTTTGGATTGTCGAATCCCAAAGATAGTCCAATATTGTCGTAACCGTCGAAAGATAGCACTTCATATTTTGTACATCCCGTCAACACTGATACATTCTTCGGAGTATCCATGAACTTTCTCTCGGGAACTTCTTGGAATATCGGTCCACGCAGTACGGATCCACCGTAAGTAGGGAAGCGTGCATCTTCCAGTTTTCTTTGAATTCTAAAACAGGGAAATTCGCTATACGAAACTTTATGAAAAACCGTCTCACCTTAGCAGTTCCTTGGCGTCAATCTTCTGTAAACAGTCTCTCATGTACAATTCCTTCTGTTGGTTCTTCAGAAGTTTTGATGACTTTGGGATACAGTTTGCTTCTTCTGCAAATCGAATCGTCTTCTCCATTTGAAATTCCAAAGTTTCAAAATTAGACGGTGCAGACATGCTGATGTACTGTTGGAAGAGGCTGAAAGTCAGCTATTTTGGAATCAGTTTTTTATTTGGCTCACCTCAAATCTGTGTTCACTTCCGTACTGAAACTCAACATTGCCGCAAGTGTCCCTCCGTATGAGTGTCCTAACAGAGTGATTCGATTACTATCTCCTCCGAAGTTGCGTATCTCTGTTTTTATGAATTCCATGGCGAGGAGTATGTCTGAAAAAAAATTTGTGTGGGTCTTGAAGAATTCAGTGAGTTTCAGACCGTAGATACCCAAATTGTTGGGAGCAACACTTTGATCCTCGACCACGAAGTGGGAAAATATACCAAGACGAAAAGCAGGAATCACAAAAACTATATCTGAAAAGGATCTTGTGTTTTACAAAATTTGGAAACTCAAACCTTTTTTAACGAAATGATCCAAAATGACAGTGTCATCAAACATGACCGCAGAGTCATAGTGCAGTGCTCCTCCGTGTATGTATTCAACTACTGGACAGTCTTTTGATTTCTAAACAAGTTTTTTTAGATTTTGAAGTCTAATTTCAATGTTACCAAACATCTTTCCGAAGTGAAAATGTTTATGTGTAAACAATCTTCTCCCAACACCTTTTGTATAGTTTTCGTCACCGATGAGTTTGACATGCATGCTGGTCCGTACTCTGAAAGCAGACTTGTATGAAAACAACAGTTTGAATTTCAAACCTTTAGCGTTCAAAATATCATCCCATGGAGTAGGAGGCACTGGTTTTTGAAATCGTAACTTTCTTAGTGGAGGTTTTGCGAATGGGATCTTCTTGAATACGCGGAACTCTCCTACTTCCACACCTTCTAACTTTCCCAATGAAGTAGATACTATCACTGATTCAACTACAGAAAAAATACATAATAATAACAGAGAAAAATACAACATGTTCATTTTCGTTATATGGAAACTGAACAATTTGGTGTTAAAGCGACGAAAAACTGTCTGAAATGATAACAGGCACCGAGTGATTAGATAGTATGCACAAAGTACAGAGAGTCAATCAAAGGAAAGATGTGTGAACTTTGTGCTTTCCGTAGAATAACCTTTCTAATAGTACATTAAAAGGTAACATTTATTTATATTCAATCAGCTCATATCACATATCAAAATGTACAAAAATGGCAAACGAGATTCAAATTATTGTCCGAAAGTTCTGGCGAACAAGTTTTGAACGTTGGCGAAGAGTGGATTCTGTGGAAGTTGTGGAGACGCTGGAGCTCTGAATTCCTGGGATGGACGACGGAATTCGGCAGTCTCAGTGTCGACGGCGAATTCACGATCATTGTTGAAGGAGATTTCGGAGGATTCAGAAGCCTTTTGGTAGAAGCACGCCTTCATGTTCTCGAAACGATCGTAGCAGGCCAAGTAGCTCATGTCGAGTTGAGTCACGTTTCCAGGACGTTGATCACAGAATGTGAAGCACTGGAATGTGTGATTTATGATAACGTGATTTGTACTTTTTGAATTGGCGTTTGATTTCAGTATCCGACTCTATTAGTCATTCGTGTTTTGCTCTCATTTTCTAGTCACTCACCTTCTGTCCAGCCAAAGTAGTTCCGACGGCGTTTCTAGCACAACAAGCGGTGTGATCCTCTCCTTGAGCAGCACAGTACTGAATATCAGCAGCAGCTTGCATTGGGCAGGAGTCTTGTTTGAAGTACATAGCCTGGAGAGCAGATTTGGTGTAGGAACGGTAGGAGCACTTGGAGAGACACGAGTCTGGGAGATTTCTCTCTTCACAGCATCTCATGAATTTCTCATCTGGAGTCATCTCACTCTTCTTCTTGAAGGAAAGAGTCTTGGATCCTCTTGCTCTGGCTCTATAGCATCCGTAGGATCCACACGAGTATCCACCTCCACATCCACCCGAGCACATTGGAGGCGGTGGTGGAGGACATCCTCCTCCGCAGATTCCAGAAGCGAAGCATGCCTCTGAAATCGAGACCAACGCCGCCAAACAAGAAACAGTAAGGAGAATACAGGAGAAGCTGGAAGCCATATTGTTAGTATAGTTTGATGATGACATTTGACCCTTTCAATTGCTTTTATACTATGAAGACCTGTTGATGAGTAATCGTTTGAAGGTTACAAGGACATAATGGGCATTCTAGGCAGGAGAAGACCGCAGCTTTACACTTCAATTCGAAAGATCGCGTTGGGAGGAGAGACGCAGAGAAAACAGTCTCGAAGATTACGTCATGCAGAAGGAGGGCTTAAACGAAAAGCGAATAGTGATTCAGAAGCATTTGACACCTGAACTTGTTTCTTCGAAAAGTAGAGACTAAAAAACAGAGAAAACTATGAGTAAGCAAACACTATGTGAATAGGAAGCTTTCCGAAGGTGGATTAGGCATTTTTTCTATTGAGAATGGAATGGATTACTGCTTGTAAAGTAGTTTGTCCTTTGTGTCCAAGGTTTCCATTTTCAAATCTGCCAGCTAAGAGAAAACTTTCAACATGTTTCGCTTCCAAATAGAAATAATCCTGTAACTCGGAAAGCGGAATTTCTGAAGACTCTAGTTCTCATTATCACCATGGAACCTATTGCTGTGAATCAGATGCGAGCACAAACTACAACGAAAGAAACCGAGTGCGTTTGAGTGCATTCAGTTACATCTTCTGACTACATTTTGAGTCATACTCTGATTTGTGTTGGATGAGTGCTTCAGGTAAACGTCATATTGTCTCCGAGCAAAGTATCAGTAATACAGACAAGATTTATTTTACAATATTTAAATAGAAAGTTTATCGAGTAGCAGCAGCGGCTGTCGACGTGGAAATCTCGCTTGTGACCTTGACTCCTCTCGGGAGAACTGGCTTGAAAATTTCTGGAGAATAACAATTATTTCTTGGATTTCAAGAAGTACACTTACCGAGAATGATCTTTTTGTATTCTGAGACGATAATCATGAAGGCAATCGTATCAATTGGTGGATACAGGCATAGAATCACGTACATCCAACCGGTTTGAAAACTCATCTCGAACTCGAAAAATGGTTGAATCAGGGGTCCAATCAAGAACGGGGCGATTGGCAAGACGAAAAGGAGGGTTGGAACGACCGTTTGGACAACGAGAGCTTTGAAAAATTGGTTCTGGAGTTTCCGATTCACTACAGATTGTTGAGAAAGTTCCTTTTTGAGGATAGTGTGCATTCTGACTCCACAATAGATGATGATTATATACTGTAGGCTGAGAATACCGACTCCAGAAGCAAGGAAGTAGACGATTCGCCATCTTATTGAGCCATTTTCCGACTGCAAAATGAATTTGGTATCAAAAAACACTTTTGCAGAGCAGACAGACACATCTCTAGCTGATACTCAGAATCTCACTTACATATGCAACCATCAAGAATCGTGGCACTTCGGTTATGTTCAAGTTGTATGACTCAGCAATAACATCTCTGAAATCTCGGATTGTTAAAGTTCTTACTATCTGTTCCTACCTCATATAGCTATCAGAATAGGTATCAGTATGGCAAAAATATCCCAACGATCCACCGTAAATTGCTCCAGAAACGAGACAGTAAAGCATCCAAACAATCACACCTGGGCCTCCAAATTTCCGAGAGAAGTTTGGTTTGCAAAGAGTAAAGTAACGGAAGACGAATTGAACAGCAATGATAGCCAAGATTACGAGATAGAAGGATGCGTAGAGGACGATGGCGAATTTAAGGAATTCCGGATATTCCGCGAACCAGGTATTCAGACTGAAATACATCAGACCCTTGTTGTAATTGTGAGCGAATGGTCTGGCGACGAGCTCCCATGATGAGAAGATGATTCCAATCAGAGAGAATACGATGACCATCAGTTTATAGGTTCCCGTGATCTTCTTGATGTGGAGAATGGTCAAATAGATGAACAGAGTGTTGACAACAGTGGTGGAAACAAATCCGAATTGAGTGAAAACATAGGAAAACTCATAGGAGAGAGCCATGGTTACAGTCACCGATGGAGGTGTACGTGTGTGGGGAATGTGAAAAATTCCTCGAAATTCCTTGCCTTTTTATGACTTCACGAATAATAGCAGCTACAAGTTCAAGATTGTATTTTCCGTCTACTCAGTTGTTTTTCAATTGGATAGCTGAAATGTGAGTAATGCTATGACAGAGAATATTGATCAAGAAATCAAAACATTGAAGTCGTCTGAGTTGTGAAGAATCGAGGAACCAGGTCTTTTCTGTTTCGGGCGGTACACTAGACTTTTTGGTCCGCCTGAATAGTTTCTGGGACACGACAAACAAATCTAACTCATCGTTATGTTCTTCTGATTCCTTACGGAGTCATGATTTCTGATTTTCTGACTAAATTTTGAGGCGATGTTTCAACTTTTCACGAGCTGCTCGGCCAGCTCCTTGACGCACATAGGTGGTGAGTAGAGCAAAGAGACAAAGTTTTCAACAAAAAAAAAGAGCTCAAAAATAGAGTCAGATCAGAATGCACTCCAGCCGGCTACGTCTTTGGGAACCTAAAAATTACTTACAATGGTGGAAATGATAAAAACGTACTAATTTTTCACAAAATCAAACATTTTTAATCTTCCTTCAAATGTTTCTGATCATCACGATTTTCTCAATCGCTCGTCTTGAGGCGTAAGCTGTACTCTAAAAATCTTTTCTCTGTTCTTGTTGAGAATGTTTTGGATTGAAGACTTGGATTTTTTTTTGACATTTGCCGAGACTCGGCTCGGGAGATCCGTTTAGTCCTTCGGAAAAAAATTGTTTGACATACTTTTCTTGTCAAGTTTCGACCTTGTATGCAAAATCATAGGCTTCTTTCTCCCCGGTCTGCCCTTTTTTACGAATTGTTTCTTCTTTTTACCGATTTTCTAGTCTGTCATATTCTCTGATTGTCCCAGCAGCTCTCTCATCAAACCCAGGTGATTTGGTTATCATGTAAAATATAAGCTTTACTTTCTGACAAACAAAAACCTCGAAAAGACACATTCAATTGTTTTCAGAGAACATCCATTTCAGTCTCCTCTGTGTCGACAGGAACCGTGATCGCTTCGACGAGTTGCTTAATGCACGTGACGTTTTTCAAAGGATTGGCCAGGAATCCTGAAAATTCGATTCAACTTTTTCCTTCTACTCTCCTTTCCTTCTACTTACTGAAAACAGCATTACGATAGCTGCTAATGATGAAGATCGAAGGCAATGGATCAACTGCTGGATACAGGGCGATTGTCATTGTTATGATGTTTCCAAAAACTTCGGAACTCGTATCGAGAAAACAAGCGAGATAGGCGACTCCTGCTGGAATGTGCATCAGGAAAACGGGGACGAGAGTCTCGATGACAAGGGCTTTTAGAAACTGAGAGTGAAGAGCTTTGTGGTGGTTGGATTGAGATGTTGAGCGGACGAGGTTGTTGATTCGATTGTAGCACTTGATTCCACAGAAGGCCATCGTGAGAGAGGACATCGTCTGAAAAGCTAGTTGAAGCGTTCAAAAGTTATCGTCATCTCACCATCATCATTGAACAGGCAGCTATTCCGATGCAAGGTTTCCAATCAAGTGATCCATGAGGATAGAAGTATGGACCGAAATAGGTCAAGTCTTCCACTTTCCCCGGATATCTTTTCAGATAGGTTTCCCTGAAACCAAAAACAAGTTGAATTCCAGAGGTCACCCTGATGACTCACTTCAGGAACAAATCCTTTTCAGGGGTGTGAAACAGTGTCGTCATGCATACTAACGCCCAGACAATACCGAATCCCACTGGGATGAGAAGCCAGACAAAAATAGTAAGTGGGTCAGAAGAAGTTAGACGTCGGTTGCTGGAACCATGTCTGGTTAGAGAGATCATGAACCTCGTGAGCTCACTTGTTGATGACCAAGTATCGGAAAACGAAATGAATGCCGAAAACCGCCATTGAAAACCCAAAAGAGCCACAGAAGATGACGTTGAGAACGAAGAGAAGTTCGATTGGAAGTCCAGATTTTGAAGAATCTAACACTGCAATCAACCCCGAACCGTGACTGTAGAGTACCTGAAAATATTGGTCGACGTTCGATACGTTTGAGGTTCTAAAAGTTTACCGGAGAAATTGTGAGATCGAGGAGTGCATACAGGATCTCGAAGATGGAAATGTACATCATGAGGTACCGATAGGCACCCAGGGTTTTCGGGGAATGGAATACGATCAGGTAGATCAAGAGAAAGTTGACGAGAATGGCGAACACTCCAGAAGCTTTCTGGACGGGTTCTTGAAGAGCCTCGAAAACGTCCATAATCGTATAGTGAGAATGAATGTGTTTGGATCGGCTGGTGAGGTTTTATAGGGACTGAACCAATTCTCGGATGGCTTCATTATCACAGTCTACAAGCAGTATTGTTTTACCGAATTGGTACTCAGGGGAAAACAAAGTTAATAACACTGAACTAGATCTTTGAAAATTATGAAAGAGCATAGTTACATTCTGGGTATGGAGAAACTTGCGCCTCTGGAGGAATAAAATGTCATTCTTGGAAAAGGATTTCAAATACTTTCAAACATGTCAATAGCTGTTACTGAAAGTAGGAGTGCAATTTATTCAGTCAAAACATGAAACTGAACACTAACGTGATGGGTGGTCATAAATAAACAAGGTCCGACGTAGCCAAACTCCCTGTTTTGCAGATCAAGGGTTGCGGGCATTATACATTAAAAGTTTCAATCAATCCATAAATTAAAATTATACATTGAAAAGGTCAAAAGTTTATGCCATAGCAGTTTGTGGACACTGATAAGAGGTGGAAGATGGGAGTTCTCCTTCGAATTCAACGTTGAAGCCACAAACATAACACATGTTGGAGAAGTACTCTGAAATTTTCTTCTCGAAGTTTTGAAGTGGAAGCTATCACTCACTCATCACAACGTCTCGGTAACACTTAACGACAAAGATAGTGGGGAGTGGGTCGAGAACTGGATATAAGGCAACTGTCACGCTGAAAATTCGAGCGAATGTTTGATTCCCACAACTGAAGAATGGCATGATAAAGACGGCGGAAGCGGGAAGATGCATCAGAACAAATGGAATAATCGCTTGTATGACAAGAGCATTCAGAAGTTGAGTTTGACTCGCTTTGTACCGTTGAGAGTTCTTCGAAGTCAGTACTAGTTTGTTCATGGCGATGTAGGATTTAGCAGCGAAGTAGATAATTGAGTACACCGATGCGAACTGAAAAACAAAAGGTGGTTGGGAGAAGTTTGTAATTGTAACAATCCTTACGATCATTAAAGTCAAAATCGCCATTCCGAGAACCGGAATCCAATCGATAACTCCTTGCTGGGGATAATAATTTGGACCGATGTACACTATCTCCGAGAGGCTCACATTCTGTTTTTGCAGGAACTGTTCTCTGAAATGCTCAATGATTTCTTCTCTTGTTCGAAATCTCACTCCAGCATCTGATCCGTGTACTCATTTCCTTGAAGCGTCAATGCAGTAATAGCCATCCAAATGATACTGTAAATTATTGGAGCAGCTATCCAAATGAACAATTTTGAAGATTCGAAAGATTTAAGAAGCTCACTTCTGAAACTCAAAAATCTCAGGTAACTTCAGTAAACTCCGAACAGCACCCCTTCATAACCAAATAGCGATAGACAAAGTTGATTGTGAAAATAGCCATTGAGCATCCGAGCATTCCACAAAAAACTAAATCGATTGGATAAAGAATCCAAAGTGGTAGAAATGTTTTATTGGAATCCAGAACCAGCATGAATGCAGATTGATAGGTGTAGAGTTCGGGTGAGACTAAAACATCCAAAACTGCGTAAACCAATTCGAAAATTGAAATATAGATGAGCAAGTACTTATATGCACCAAAACTTGTCGGTGATTTGTATAGAATCAGAATAGTCAGGGGGAAATGGATGAGGAAGGCTAATGTAGTACAGATTTTTTGTATAATTAGCACTGTTAATTCGTAGTTGTCCATGTTTTTCGGTGGGAATAAGAAAAATCTAACGATAAAAGTGAAGCTTTTATAATTGTTATTTTCGTCTTTGCCAGACAATCTGAGTCAATGTGTTGACAGGATATGTCGAATAATAGAAGATCATTAGGTTACTTATAAGTAGATTCCATGGGTTGGCTTATTTTGAATTTCACGCGTTTTTTCGAAGAATATTCTTTGGATTGGGCGTCTTTATGCAGCAAGAAAACAGAGATCCTTGAATGTGCTGGGCCATCAATCAAAAAAAAAAATTAATAATTAAGCTTCTACTATGGGTTCTCGAGTCCTTTTACATCCCATAGCACACCTCACATCTTTGATCATGACGTCTTCGTTTCTTCGATATTTGTCATGGTTTATAGTCTGACTCTAACTTTTATCATTGCAATCTTTATTCAATTGAGCGAAAAAATGACATATCATGGTGATCAGCTGGTGGCTGCGCGAACAAACAAGTTTGAGCTTTGATTTGTAACTTTTATGTTCAGGATTCTCTTGATGGTTTTGCTCATCTTTTTGTCTTTCCAGAACCCTCGCCAAGAAAACATTCCTGAAAGTTTGAATACGATTTTTGAGGAAGCTACTATCAATAAACCTACCAAAAAGCGTTTCGCGATAACTTTTGATGATGAAAAGTGTGGGAAGAGGATCTAGAATTGGATAAAATGCAATTGAAATGGCAACTATCCCATTGAAGTTGCTCAATTCCAGCTCGAAAAGTATACATGTCAAAGATATTGCAGCGGGTAGATGTACTAGGAATACAGGGATGATAGTTTGAATGACAAGAGCAATGAATAGTTGAGCCTGTAGTCTTGAATAAGAGGAAGAAGATGAAGTACGAGGGGTGTCAATTTGTTTCAGAAGACCCATATAGCAGCTGCACCCGAGATAGATCACAGTGATCAGAGAGGATGTCTGAAAAGGGACTTGAAGTGTTTAAAACTTAAGCTAACTACCACAAAGGAATCGAATAGGATGAGGCCAATCAGAGACTTGTAGTGAGTTATTACTCTATTATTAACTGGATCCTTCTCATAAACATAAGCTCCAAGATACACAAACTCATCAGAATTCAAACCAAAATATTCCAAAACACTATCCCTGAAAGTTTCAAGTCGGTTCTCAGCCAGCTTCAGTGTCTTGCTCGAAATCCGACCAACTCAAGACACCGGTGTTTAACTTACTTTACATAGTCCGTTGTACTTTGCGTAGGTCCACCCAAAAAGTAGGCAATAAAAAACCAGGAGACTCCCACAAATACCATTGCCAACAACCAGAAATAGATTTGAGGACGATTGAACGTATTCAGGAAGTGACTTCTAAACCGATCAATTTCAGAAACTGAAATTCGAAATCAAAAAATACCCTCGGACTGCAAAATAACGATACAAAAAATGGACAACAAATATAGCAAGAGAGCACCCGAAGAATCCCCAATGTACTGCTTCGAAAATCAACAGGAAATCAGGAGAAAGTATTTTGTTTTTGGTGGAGACGAGCACAATGAAAGCGGATCCATGGGAAAGAGTTATCTGGAATTCACCTTATTTCGGTTTTTCTGATCCTAGAACTAACCGGTCCAAGAACCAAATCCGTCAGGACGTAACCGATTTCGAAGATCGAAATGAAGACCATCAGAAATCTATAAGTGCCCAAATATGGTGGAGACTTATAGATAATTATATAGGTCAAAAGTGTATTGATAGGAATCGAAATACATGCTGAGATATCCTGGATTCGGTGAATGAAGTTTGTGAACTCCAGTGGCTTCATTTTGAGACAGTACGAAAAGTGTCGGAGAAAGAATAAACTGAATCTTGTTTTGATCATCTGTGGGGTATTATCGAGATATTTTTAATTTCCGGAATTTGTATCAATGAACTGATAGAATAAAGAACGATAACGGAAAGAGATTCTGACCTAAAAAATGAAACATAGACAGTGCTGACTCAAGATTCAGAGCATCCAAGAGTGGAAAGTTTTAAGAGGTTGATTTTAGTTGACTTTCAAGTATCACTTGGTGATATGGACAGCGTAAATTGAAATTGTGGATCCGAAAAGTCCCCAGTGCAATCGGATCAAGAGCCAAACGGACGTCTATACAGTTAAAACGTTTTGTGAAGTCATACCTCACAGTTCTATCTGAAAATTGATTCTAGACATAACAAGCGTCTTCCCTGAGGACTTCGTTGTCGTCGGTTTTCTTTATCGGCCATACAACTTGTATTCTGTTTCACAGGTTGGTAACTACTAAATTAACTGAGGATTTATAGTTAATCATGGTGAGCGGATTCGAAATCAGCAAACTTTCGAATATCTTACACAAGGCTTCCTTTGGCTTTTCTTTCGTTTTCAACGCATACCTGATTTTCTTGATTTTAACAAAGTCACCGAAAGAATTGAGCGCCTACAAATATCTTCTCGTTTTCACATCACTTTTTGAAATCACATACTCGGCGTTAGAAGCCTACTTGGTTCCGGTGAGGTCCCTTTCGGAAACTCACGCATGTTCAGATTTCAGATGCATTGGAATTTCGAAACCACTGATGTGGTGCTGATATCACTGGGAGACAAACCATTCTCTCCCTTCACCCTTATCGTTCTGAATGCAGTTTATTGGGGATTCTTCGGATCCACACTTTCCATTTACGCTGTCCATTTCATCTATCGGTTCCTGGCAGTCAGCCAAAATCAACTTCTTCAAACTTTCAACTCATGGAAACTTCTTCTCTGGTTGTTAGTTCCTTTCGCCGTTGGTGCTTTCTGGTGCTTTATTGGACTTCATCTTTGCGGTCCTGCTAAGAGCACAACCGAACTGATAAGTCACAAAGTTCTCGAATCTTTTGGAGAACCTATTGAGAACTTTGTATATCTTGGTGGAACCTTATACACAATCTCGCAAAACGGAGTTATTCTTCCAAACTACAGAGTTCTTTTGGGAGTCATGTCGATGTCGTCTTCCCTGGTCAGCTTTTGGCCTCCTTTCCGGCATCTTTAACTTTTGATATTCAGGTTGTCTCGTTTTCCATTATTTTCTATTGTGGAGTGAAATGCTATCGCTTTATTATGAAAATGATGGAGTCGACTTCAAACGTGTCTGCGAAGTCCAAATCCCTCCAGTCGCAATTATTCTACGCCCTAGTGATTCAGATCATAATACCAACTGTTTTACTCAATCTTCCTCTGACTATATTTTTTGCACTGTCATTTTTGAACAGAGGACCAGGAGATTATAGTGCATATTTATCGTTTTTCATCACTCTGTATCCAGTTATCGACCCACTACCTAACTTTTTTATCATCGTTCCCTACAGAAAAGCAATGTTTGGTATGAGACACTGCTGACGTCGTGTATCGTTGTTCATATTTTCAGATTGCTTCCGGAGAGGGTCTATTGGTCCAGAAGTTGCAGTACCTCCGAACTCGATACCCATATCCAGGACATAGTTGCTACCATCTTCACTACGTCATCTCCTCATCACCCAAAGTTTTTATTGTTTTCCTAGAATCCATTATAGCATTTTCGTTAAGGAAAGGTGAAGGCACATATATCGTACCGCTTCCCAAGAGATTCCTTTCTGCTTCTCAGGTCTTTATTTTCCCGGTTTGTTCATTTCTGTGCCATGTTCTCGAAGATTCCCCTCCACAAACTTCTCGGCTATGTCAACGCTTTCTCCTCGTCATTCTCCCTTTTTTTCAACGGATTTCTGATCTATCTGATTCTCACAAAATCACCAAAAGAGTTCGGTGCGTATAAATATTTGTTGGCATTCATTTCGATGTTCGAAGTGTTTTACTCATTGCTCGAGATGGTCATAGTACCGGTATCTTTGAAGCGAAATATTCTTCCATGACCACTTTTTCAGATTCATTATACTGTTCGAGCAACATCCGTCGTGATGGTTTATGTCGACGACAAACTTTTTCCTCGGTACACTCTTCGAGTTCTTAACTCAATATACTGGGCCTTTTTCGGATCTTCCCTTGCCATTTTCGCATTACAATTTGTCTATCGGTACCTGACAATTAGCATGAATCCACTTATCAAGAGTTTTTACTCGTGGAAAATCAGCTTATGGTTGATGATTCCGGTTATAAATGGTGCTATATGGGCAATGATGGGACTTCTACTCTGTAGTCCAAACGAGGAAGCGACAGAAGATTTGAGGCCTTATGTGATGCGCGACTTCCATTTAGAAATAGAATGTTTTGACTATTTGGGAGGGCCCATGTTTAAGATTATGGAAAACGGAACTATAAAGCCTTACATCAATACACTTACTACTATTTCAGTGATGTCAGTGGTCGTGGTAAGTTGAAATCGGACTTCATTAGACTAGATCTGATTGCCAGACGTGTTCTTTCGGAGTTATCGTCTTGTGTGGAACCAAATGCTACTTCATGATATCCGAGTTGCATTCGATCACGACGTCATCCTCAAAAAATCAATCAATGCAGTCCCAATTATTTTATGCTCTCGTTTCGCAAACCATCATCCCAACAGTTCTTCTACACTTCCCGATCTCGGTTATGTTTGGTTTCGTTCTCACGAATCATGGATTAGGAATCTACAGTAGCATTGTTTCTATCACGATTTCATTTTATCCAGCCATCGATCCACTTCCTAATTTTTTCATCATCAGCAGCTACAGAACAGCTGCATTCAGTAAGAATCAAAAAGGTTGAAAACGTTTAACGGTTTTTGATTTTACAGGGTGTTTCAGGAGGAGCAACCAGTTGTCGGGTGTGAATCAAGCACCACCCAACTCGAAAAATGCAGTCGCTCCTTCACCAATTGTTCCTACCGTCTGATGTCTGATTCTTATACTTCATTAAAACAAATAACAATGATGTTTGTTTCATTCAAACTTCTAGTTAGATACTATCCCATTTTATCACAGACAAAATGAAAATAACGTAATCCATGGAGACTCTCTAACCCCTTCACAACAGCCTAACGCCAACTATACACTTTTCTTGTTTTCATACATAGTATCATACCTTCCATCGTTTTCGGTCTGAAGATGGTGAGCCTCAAGGATTTTCCCGACTATCTCCACCCTTTCAATAAATGTGCTTCTTCCATCTCAGTCTTTTTCAATATTTTTCTCATTTACTTGATCTTGACAAAATCACCGAAACAACTGGGAGTTTATAAATATCTGATGGTATTCATTTCGGTCTTCGAGATCTTTTATTCGGTCTTGGATATGTGTTTGATTCCGGTTAGACCCCTTCCAATCAACGAGAAGCAGTCCCTTTGATTTCAGATTCACTACTCGTACCGATCCAGTGTTGTCGTCCTCATATCGACTTCTGATAAGATCTTCAGTAGACAAACTCTTATCATCTTGGATAGCATTTACTGGGGATGTTTTGGATCTTCATTGGCTATCTTCGGAATTCACTTCATCTACAGATACCTGGTGATTAGTGGAAACCCTCTACTCCGAACTTTCCAGTCGTGGAAATTTCTTCTTTGGCTTCTGATTCCAGTGGTGATTGGTTTCATGTGGTCGTTCACAGGAATCGTTTTGTGTGGTGCCACTGAAGAATTCACAGAGTTTATGAGGAAACCAGTGAAAGAAGTGTTCAATCAGGATATGGAAGAATTCGTGTATCTGGGAGCATTCATGTATGAGCTCAGTTCCCAAGATAAAGGTTTTCTCGTCTATTGGGGACCTATTGCGGGAATGATTATCATGTCCATCACAGTGGTAAGACTCGACAGATTGGTATCAAAAGTTCGGATAAGTTTCAGGCGGGTTCATTCAGTGTGATCGTTGTTTGTGGTTTCAAATGTTACCTCCGTATCAAAGATATCATGAAAAACACCCCAATGACGTCATCGAGATCCCAGGCTCTTCAATCTCAACTATTCAAGGCTCTCGTCGTTCAAACTGCCATCCCAATGCTCCTTCTGCACACTCCAGTCACTCTCAAGTTCGTATTCGCAATATTCGATGAAGGACTTGGCCCATACTGTTTCTTCATGTCCATGACTATCGCTTTGTATCCGGCCATCGACCCACTCCCCAATTTTTTCATCATCAGTCCCTATCGAAAAGCGGCAAAAAGTAAGAATTGAGGCTTCCTTTACAGTCACTTTGTTCGAGTTTATCTCGGTTCGAAATGTTGAATACAACCTGAAGAACGTTTTTTTTTTGGTGGACCACTGTTTAATAGCTATCACAGGAACCAATATAGAATTGGTCAAAATAACGGGAAGCGGGTGCCGGTCTATCATACGAAATAAAAGAGAATTCGAATTAAACTACAGAATTGAATTACAGAAATCCTACAAATCCGTCCCACTCAAATTCTAAAGGCCAAAAAACTACAAACAGCTCCAGTCAGACAATTTCAAATAACTCCAATCACTTCTGGAATAATTGCCTGATTTGGTTTTTCCCTTTCTGTTTTTTTTTTCGATTTACTAGATTTCCAACTGTTCACTTTTAATGTCGATAGTAAATCAGACTGCAATTGTGACATGTTTTTATTCATAAAATAAAAACAAGCTGAGATATTTTTGGGGGCGATAAAAACAAACATGAATAGTTAGTAAGAGTGAGATTTGAATATTTAAAAAATACCAATCATGATGTGGATGGTCCAGGTTCGTACAGGGCGAGTTCGGCTTCCTCTTCATCTGATAAAATTCCAAAAATTTGTCTCAACTGTTCTGGGTTCTTCCCTTTTGCCATATTAGCCACTGTCTTACACGAGTAATCCATCAGTTGTTTGATTTGAAGATCGTTTGTGGCAGTTATTAGGTCGAACAACTCCTGATTATTCATATCTTTGAGCCATCGAAAATCCCAGTGAGGTAGTCGGAGTGCAGGTCCACATTTAGAGATGTACGGCCCGTCGTTTTTATGATTTTCACACCATTCCAAAACTCGCTTCATCGTGTCTCCTTTCACTTTTTCTATTTGAATCGGGGCATCCGGGGTTTCTAAATTCTTCGCAGCTAATCCCAAAACTTTAGACAGCTTGATTGTATGACCGTCCGCTTGGAACTGTTCACCGTCGCTAGAAATCAAGGTGTAGACTCGATTGAGGTGCTCGTTTACAGCTACATTCTGAACGTGCTTGGTTTGGGCATTTTGGGCTTTTGCTTTCTTATTGGATTTCGGTGACTTGGCCATCTGAAATTGGAGAGAGGATTTGTTGGAGAAGATAATAGAGTAGATTACAGGGAGTGACGTTTGAATAAGGACTGTTAGTACGACCTAGGGTCAACAATAGTGGAGGTGGTAAAACAAGTGCAAGGATTTAGGTCCTCGTGGGAAAGAGTCGTGTAATCTCCAGAATCTTCTACTATTTCGGGTACGATAAGAGAATTTCGACCTGCTTCAAAGGTAAAAGCTATCATCTGATTTCTCTAATTTATAAATCTTATTATCTATCATCTCCAGAAAGTCGAATGATCATTAAATCAGGAAATCACCCAAATAGTTCATTAATCTGGAATTCCAGCTGAAAGAATATAACACTTTGTGGACTGATAACCTTTGAAAATCAATGCTTTCCAAATGAATCACGAGACGAAAGAGATAGCAGAAAGTGAGTGGAATTCCGTAATGTGATGTGCAAGCATCATGCCTGACGACAGTTGAAAACAATTCTGCAGAAAAAGTTGAGACACTTTTTGTACGAACGGAAATCGATTCATAGGAACAACCAGTTCCCAGAAGAACAGAGGCCAGAAATTGTTTAGATGGTGTCTTATGTATGTGAAGGGAGGTGAGTGAGACAGAATTGAAAAGAGGGAGACTCAGACAGACAGTTGGTTGTCGCAACGCGACCGCGTTGCATCTGGTAGGCACCTTCTACCCATATGTTCCCCTGAAGAATACACCTTCCCATAAAAATATCTAATGGATAGGCGTAGCCGTTGTCAGAAGAATTTACTGGAGATGGAAAATATAAGAAGACATTGTAAAGCAGAGTTTAAGAAATGTTTGTAACATGAATTGCATTTGGAATGCATGTCAGAAGACAAGGGAGACGCAAAGTGTATTATGGGAATCTGAAAATGGGCTGGCAAGGATTGAAATTACAAGAGAAACGAAGGAATGTGTCTTCTACGGGGTTTCTATTACAGAAGAGAAAAGTTATTGCTGAAGGAATGGGGAAACTAGAGGGACAACTGATGATGGGGAACAATATGATTCTGGTTATAAGTAATTTCGAGATGCATTTCAGAGAGAGAGGGACTCCATTTTGAGCTCGCACTCTTTAATATCGTTGTTGGCTGATGCCTTCTTATTCTTCTGACGATTCTTCTTGTTCTTCTTGTTGATAGTGGATGGAGAACAAGAAACTGAAGTTTCAGTGGTTTAATGATTTCCAAAAACTTTTTCCCTCACCTCCGCTCTCCTGAATCTTCTCTTCCTGTTCCTTCTCTTCCTTCAACAACGCTTCTAATTCCAACATACTTTTTTCGTCTTCCTCTTTCTCCTTCTTCAGTTGAGCCACATACCGTTCCTCGACTTTCTGTCTGTAATCTTCTTCCTCTCTCAATCTGTCCATCTCCCTCAGCTTTCTCCTCAACTTGTACGTCATCTGCCCAATCAGTTTCTCCTCTTCCTTCTTCTTCTCATTGATCTTCACCTGACGGTCTCTCATGCAATTGGCAATCTGGTACTTCATTTGTTCCTCGATCACGACCTTCCGTTGGAGTTGAAGTGGGGTTAGAAGACCTTGCCGTTCCATCTCCAGGCGAGCTTCGGTCATTTCTTTGAGACTGCGAAGAGCATTGAGAGTGTGTTCTGGAAAGAGATAAATATATATGGTACAGATTCATCCAAAAATTTGTTACCATCCATCTTGATTGATGATCTTGATACTCGGAAGCAATGTATATGGATGAAGGTTTACCTGAAACGCCGAACGTTGAGTATCAAAAAACAAGAAAAATCTCGAGAAACGTATTGACAGAAAAGGGAAAGGATGAAAGAGTGCGTTCGCTTGCCTGGTTGGCACATGAGAAGCAAAAGAGAGAACGACCGAGAGACGACGGAAGAGATGAGAGAAATAGTGGAAGAGGGAGAAGAGAGTCGGTGAACAAGGAGAATCGAGAAAAATTGGATAGCGGCACATGAGTCGTCTATTCCATTTTGAATGGGATGGGCAGAAAGGAAAAGGAGAAAAGGAGAAAAGATTCAAAGGGACACGAGGTACTTACAGTAAGAAAATTGGTTTTCGGCAAATGACATAATCTCTGTGGGTTGGGTAAGCCCTCGTCAAGGAAACATTGTAATATACCATTATCGGAAGCTTACAAGATGTTCGAAAATTCGAAAACATCGACATCAATATTTGATCTCATCTCATATCAAAGAATACGTCATGTTTGCGCAACCACTCGTTCTTTCGAATCGTTTCGTTTTTTATCGTAACTTGATAAGAGCATTTTCCCACTTATGATTCATCCTCGATTTTTTGTTTATGAATTGATGACTCTCGGTTTTCAGCCTCACTTTTCATCGAGAAATTCAATATGACAACGATTCCACGATTCACACAATCATCATGTCGGATGTTTGTAGTGCTGCGAACTTCGGACGAAGATTCTCCGATCGTTCTACAATCTTTGGGTTACGAATTCTCGGAATCGGTGAGTCTTCATAATTTCTTTGAGATAGATTGTATTGTTCTTCTCTTTCAGTTCGCAACATCACCCAAATCCATTCATATTTTGAAACTAGCTAGTGAAGAGTCCGCCGAGAAACTTATTCATGATCCCAAACTGAAGAAACTAGGAATTTCTGCCAACCTGCTTGTTGGACTGAATGGAATCAAATTAAAAGACGCAAATGATTTTCTAAAATCTCTCTCATCTGAGAAAACACTAAGTGACAACGATTTGATGGATATTCTGGTTGAGCTCATCTGTTTGGAAGCTCCAGAAAAAGAAGTTGTAGCAGAGGAAGAGCTAAAAATGATCAGGGATGAAATATCCAAAATTATCGAAAATTCGGTTTGCACGATTTTCGGCTCATATCCATACCAAGTTCGTCGGAATGGCTTCTCAGATATTGTGAGTTGCGAGAAAAATTTATCGGAAAAATTATGATTTCATATAGGATCTAGCAGTGTCGACAAAACCTACAGAGTCTACGGAAATTCGTCCTTTTCAGACTGTCATTGATAATACACAGGTTTTCTGAAGCATACCAAGCGTCACATACCTCCTTTTTTAGTGTCTTTTTAACAAACCAATGAACCACACTGAATTCTACACATATCCGGGTGCAGAAGTTATCAAGGCAATATACAACTGCTTTTTGAAGAACGAAGAGTTTTGCAAGAGGTTTCAAATGAGAGCCCATTTGGTTGAGACACCAATAGTAATGCTGAAAAGCACCAAGAATCCAGGCTTGGATGTATGTTCTCGATTCGAAAATTTAATGTTGTGATGAAATCTTTCCAGATGTCTTACGATATCTCAGTGAACAATCAAATTAGTATAGACAAGGCCCAACTCCTCAACGATTTCATCGTTGCTGACAAATCAGTGGGAAACGAAATGA
The DNA here is from genome assembly GCA_900536305.3 of Caenorhabditis sp. 40 LS-2015. Taxonomy (NCBI): domain Eukaryota; kingdom Metazoa; phylum Nematoda; class Chromadorea; order Rhabditida; family Rhabditidae; genus Caenorhabditis; species Caenorhabditis tribulationis. The sequence continues at coordinate 45,158 of LR545311.1, read as the reverse complement.
GGAACGTGATGATGTTCGTGGTACATTGGGCAAAGTCAAACAGGCTGTTGGGCGGAGCTTATCCAGTTAGTTTCACAGGAATTGAACAGTTTCTGAGTTCATTGTTAAGGATGAAAAGCTGGTAATCAAGTACAAATTCAACTCCTACATAATCAACCATTTGATTATTCATTTCGTGCAAATTGCAGCCAGAACTTGCATCGTGAATACTCTGGAGGTAACGTTCCAGAATTCATTTTCAAAAGTTCTAGAGTTCTAAAATGACGAAGTTTTTAGAAACCAGATAATCGGGTCTCAAATTATAACTTCGATGAGCTATTTCCCAGCTATACTGATTTCCTGGAGCAGTTTTTCGAATACTACCTGACGTTTGATTACGAGAAAATGGGAATATTTGGGACGGAACTGATTGAAAAGTAAGGAGTGGAGATGCTTAACGTAATGCATTTATAAAATTAAGGAAGATTTTGGCTGAGTCAAAAAATGTCAATGTGTCTCCATTCATGATGGTTGATTCACTTCACACGACACATAACTTCACTGCAAATGTCACTCCAGATGGTGTCCTGTTCTTCAAAAGTCTGTTGAAGAGCTCTCTGGAGAAAGTAAGTTGTGAGGTTGTTCACTAGATAAGTATTATTTTTCAGATGAAGAATTCGAACTTCCGAATCTTTGATCTTCTGTGATGAAACTTCTCATCAGATCTGATCTGATCAGATCAATAATTTTCCTGTAATAATTTTCCCGAATGAATAAACTATATGGGAATGTTGGTTCGAAAGTACGGAAAACTTTCCGGACAACCTAATTTTTAGATTTTCCAATTTAAAGCACAGTTTGTTCTCAATAAACATTCCGGATACATTCGATATTACATATTAAAACTTTATTACTCGATCAATTTATCATTTTAGCAAGTTCTGATTGTTTCGTTTCATCTCAGTTTGCAATCAGTTTGACAGTAATCTGAGCACCCGTCGGTCTCACGCTCTTGAACGATTTGGCCAAATCCTTGTCTCCCACGTACTAAAAATGGCTGCTGACATAGACAATAAAAAAAAAGGTCTCACATTAGAGTTGACAATAACCATCTTGGATTCTTTGTGTGGAGACTTGTTGTGAGTCACCCAGACATCAGCAGTCTGTCCTGGCTCAATCGTACCGAATACCGGATCAGCTCTGGAAAACTTAAAGGGTCCAGAATCTAATCAAGAATCTTACTGGTAGGCATTATCCGAGAACTTGATTTTGAACATTATCTTCTTGGTGTGCACATTCTTAAACGTCATCCTAGTCTGAGCAGTGGATTCTGCTTTGAAAGTCAATGTTCCAGAAGGTTCAACAGTCACTGAAAATGAATTATAGCAATGAAATTATCCAAATTTCTTGAACTTACTGTGAGGTTTCGGACCGTTCGCTGGACTCTCAGCCTTTTTGCCATCTTCCTCTTTCTTCTTTTCAGCTTCTTCCTCTTCTTTCTTCTTTTTCTCTTCCTCTTCTTTCTTCTTCTCTTCCTCCTCCTTCTTCTCTTTTTCCTTCTTCTCTTCCTCTTCCTTTTTCTTCTTTTCCTCTTCCTCCTTCTTTTCTTTTTCCTTTTTCTCCTCTTCTTCCTTTTTCTTCTTCTCCTCTTCTTCCTTCTTCTTTTTCTCCTCCTCTTCTTCCTTCTTTTTCTTTTCAGCTTCTTCCTCTTCCTTCTTCTTTTTCTCCTCTTCTGCCTTCACCTTGGCATCGTCTACAGCTGGTGGACCAGCCACAGAAGAACGGTTCTCGTTTTTGGGAGTGGCTGGTTTCACCGTCGGTGCTTGTTTCTTCTTGCCACATCCGAAAACGAGGAAGATGAATTGAGCGCAGAAGATAAGCGTTGAAATTCCGAAGGTCATTTCCGACACAACTATCGACTCGAATTGATTTTGAGTTGTGTTGGACAGATCCAGAGAAATAGTGTAAATGGAATACGTTTCGATTATTGGTTAGTGGGAGAACTGGTTAACACGACTTTTTTATTGCTCAACTGTTTTCTTTTAATAAATCTCTTTGTTCTAGTATTGTACATAATGTTTTTCTGTTCTGATTGTTTTTCAGGTTTCCGAACCACTTTTTCAAGTTTGAAATATTTTGTTTCCCTCCAAAAATCTTTAAAGGCGCATGTCGAAATATTGCAAAAAGCGGAATCTCGGAGCGTCGTTGCAAAAAGTAAAAAGGAATAAATAGTTGTTCCTTATTGTCAGACCAATGCGCAAGATGTTCTGACCTCGTTCTGAACTTTTTTTCTTGTTTTTTTTTGCCAATATTAACTTCAGATGAACATCTAAATTTGTGGCATTTGATTATCTTCAAAGTTTTCAGTTCGCACTTGGAAAAACTAGACCTTGAAGGCGAAATGGGTAAAGAACAGTTTCGCGAGGCCGACAAGGCTCTTAAAGTGTGAGTCCTTCTTCGCGAAATCATGTACAGATAACAGTTTTCAGTGTCGGCGTCAAATTTGCACCAGGTGATTGCGAGTTCATGAGACAAACCGCTCATGTGCCGATCTTCAACAATAAACTGTACGAAGACGTCGGAGGAAAACTGCAGCCTGCTAGTTATGGCCCACTCGATCCGAAAATGGTATAAAATGATCATCTGGTTACGATCTCAATGCTTATAATTTACAGGGAGTCTCCACAAAAACTGGATTATGTGCCACTTGTGGACTTGGGTTAACCGATTGTGTTGGTCATTTCGGGTACTTCGATTTAGATGCTCCAGTGTTTCACATTGGATTCTTCAAGCTCACCATTCAACTTCTTCAATGTATTTGCAAGGTAACAATTCAGAAATGGTGACCCGAATGATTTCCCTATTTCAGAACTGCTCATCAATCTTATTGAGCGCAGAACAGCATCGGATTTTTTCTCGTCAAGTCATGAATCCAAGTATTGATTATTTGCATCGGAAAGCACTGCACAAACGGATTGTAGCCGCCTGCAAGAAGAGCTCAACATGCACAGAGTGCGGTCTTAAAAATGGTATGGTTTCGTTTTTGTCTGAATCGGAACCCTATCATGTCTGTGTTGCAGGAACCGTCAAGAAAGCCGTTGGAGCAGTGCTGAAGATTGCATTCGCCAGTCCAGTTCCTGCTGACGAGCTCGGAAAGTATCAAACAATGTTCAATGCGAATCAGGAAGTCGGAGATCATGTTAAGAAGATGAAGTTTACACTTTTGAATCCGCTTTTTGTGCAGAAACTTTTCGCGAACGTCAAGGAGTCAGTAAGTTTGATCGTTGATTTATACAAAAAAGTGCTGTTTACCGTTTATAGGATATTCCCGTGTTGATGGTTCGGTCAGGAGAAGAGAAGCATCCAAATGATCTGCTTCTCACTCGAATGCCAGTACCACCAGTTTGCATCCGTCCATCCGTGGTTTCTGAAGTTAAATCGGGCACTACTGAAGATGATGTCACAATGAAGTTGATGGAGATTATGCTCACCAATGATGTGCTGAAGAAACACAAACGGGATGGAGCACCGGCTAAAACTTTGTTTGAAACTTGGGAGCATCTCCAGGTAGATATCTCATTCCTCTCATATATTTTCATTCTTATTTCAGATTCAATGTGCTCTATACATCAACTCTGAAATGTCCGGACTCCCACCAGATATGCAACCGAAAAGAGCGATGCGCGCATTCACTCAACGTCTCAAAGGAAAACAAGGTCGATTCCGTGGAAATCTTTGCGGAAAACGTGTCGATTTCTCGGGCCGCACTGTCATCTCACCAGACCCGAATCTTCGAATTGACCAAGTCGGAGTTCCTATCCATGTGGCTATGACTCTCACTTTCCCTGAAATTGTCAACGCTTCAAATATTGACAAAATGCGACAACTGGTTATCAACGGAAGTGATGTTCATCCCGGAGCCAATTACTTGGTTGATAAGACAACTGGAAACAAAAAGTTGTTGAAGTACGGAAAACGAGAAGAACTGGCTAAAAATCTCCGACTCGGCGATACAGTGGAACGCCACCTGGATGATAACGATGTGGTATTATTCAATCGTCAGCCATCCCTCCATAAAATCTCCATTATGAGTCATCGTGCCAAAGTTATGCCGGGAAGAACATTCAGATTCAACGAGTGTGCATGTACTCCCTATAATGCAGATTTCGACGGAGACGAGATGAATTTGCACTTGCCACAAACTTACGAAGCAAAAGGTGAGGGTATCTAGATTACTTTATATGTTTGAAATATTCTTTTTCAGCCGAAGCTAGTGAGCTGATGAATGTGAAGAACAACTTGATCACGCCTCGTTCGGGAGAACCATTGGTTGCTGCTATCCAGGATTTCATCACTGGAGGATACCTTCTCACACATAAAGATACTTTCCTTCCACGTGCTGAAGTTTATCGTTTCGCTGCTGCACTTATTGATGCGTCTGCTAAAAAGCAAACAAAGATCCGAATTCCGCCACCAGCAATCCGACGCCCAGTTGAGCTCTGGACTGGAAAGCAACTCATCGAGCTGATCATTCGTCCGGACAAAGGATCCCAGATTTCCTTGAATCTCACTGCGAAGAATAAGTCATATTCTGGAAATTTGGAGCTGTGCTCTAAGGATTCCTATGTCATCATTCGAAACTCTGTTCTCTTGGCTGGAGTTCTCGATAAGTCACTTCTTGGATCCTCATCAAAAGTCAATATTTTCTACATGCTGATGAGAGATTATGGAGAAGATGCAGCAGTAGACGCAATGTGGAGATTGGCCAGAATGGCTCCAGTTTTCCTTTCGAATCGTGGATTCTCAATCGGAATCGGCGATGTTCGTCCAAGTGAGAGATTGCTTCAAGAAAAAGGAGAATTGGTGGATAATGGATATGAAAAGTGTGCGCAGTACATTCGGGAACTGGAAGAAGGAAAACTAAAGGCTCAACCAGGGTGCACCGAAGAAGAAACTCTTGAAGCTATCATTCTTCGAGAGCTATCCACCATTCGTGATCATGCTGGACAAGTTTGTCTGCGTAATCTGAGCAAGTACAATGCACCGTTGACTATGGCTGTTTGTGGTTCCAAAGGATCCTTCATCAACATCTCTCAAATGATCGCTTGTGTCGGACAACAAGCTATTTCCGGACATAGACCACCAGATGGATTCGAAGAACGCTCTTTGCCACATTTCGAAAGAAAAAAGAAGACGCCAGAAGCAAAAGGATTCGTTGCAAACAGTTTCTACTCTGGACTTACACCAACTGAATTCTTCTTCCATACTATGGGAGGACGTGAAGGATTAGTCGATACTGCTGTCAAAACTGCCGAGACTGGATACATGCAGAGACGTCTGGTCAAGTGTCTGGAAGACCTGTGTGCTTCATATGATGGTACTGTGCGTTCTTCTGTTGGTGACGTCATCGAATTTATCTTCGGAGAAGACGGTCTGGATCCAGCGATGATGGAGGCAAAGGATGGAAGTGTTGTAGACTTCACACATGTTTTGGAACATGCTAAGAACATTCAAACGAAGAAAGAGAAACCGATTCCAGCAGACAAATTGGATGAGGTGTTGAAGAATGAAGTTCAGAAGCAATTCAAGGGGAAATATGTTCACTTTGCTGAACAACTGAAGGAATATCTCCAGAAGACTGAAATTGAGAAGAGCAAGAAGTGGCAGAACGGAAAGACTCACTGCACAGAGCACGAGGGAGCAACCGGAAACATTAGAAAGGAATGCTCCAAGTGCAAAAATCTGGAAACCTACAGAAAATGCCTGCTTACAAATTCGTGTCTCACGAAGTCGCAATTATTGAGCTTCATTCAACTGTGCTATTACAAGGTGGCAAGAGCAATCACAGAGCCTGGAACCGCGGTGGGAGCTATTGCAGCCACTAGTATTGGTTAGTATCTGAATCGAGCTTCAATCTATGGATAGTTTTACAATATCGTTGAATTTCAGGAGAGCCGTCGACCCAAATGACATTGAAAACTTTCCATTTCGCCGGAGTCGCGTCTATGAACATCACTCAAGGAGTACCGAGAATCAAAGAAATTATCAACGCTGTCAAGACGATTTCAACTCCAATCATCACCGCTTCGTTGCTGGATCCTTACGATGAATCTTTGGCGAGAAGAGTGAAGGCTAGAATCGAGAAGACAACACTCGGAGAAATCTGTGATTACATTGAAGAAGTCTACTTGCCAGACGACTATTTCTTGCTTGTCAAACTGAACGCGAAGCGTATCCGCCTTCTCCAATTGGAAGTGTCTCTAGAATCCATCTCCTACGCCATTGCAACATCTAAAGTTTGTCCACTGATGAGAGGATGCCAGATTATTGCTCATGGAAAAACAATGATGGCGATTCGACCACCTTCAAACAGCAAGTTAAGCAAAACAATGACAATGCAAATGCTCAAATACTCTCTCGGAAACGTTGTTGTCAAAGGAATCTCTTCTGTCAATCGTTGTGTCATCCACGCTGATGAGAAGAAGGGTGACTGCTACTCTCTTCTCGTCGAAGGTACCGACTTCCGATCTGTTCTTTCCTCTGTCGGAGTTGATCCGAAGAAGACGAACTTCAACAATGCTCTTGTTGTTGCTGAGGTTTTGGGAATCGAAGCAGCTCGTACGTGTATCATCAACGAGATTATCGCTACGATGGATGCTCATGGAATCGGTCTCGATAGAAGACATGTCATGCTTCTCGCCGATGTCATGACCTACAGAGGAGAAGTACTGGGAATCACTCGAAATGGTTTGGTCAAGATGAAGGATTCCGTTCTTCTACTCGCTTCGTTCGAAAAGACAATGGATCATCTCTTCGAAGCAGCATTCTTCTCGCAGAGGGACGTGGTATGTGGTTTCTTCCGAAAGCATTTAGCGTGCTGATTGCTGACGAAAACAAAAATGGTTTCTTTCAGATCCATGGAGTCTCCGAATGTATCATCATGGGAACCCCAATGACTGTGGGAACTGGAACTTTCAAATTGATGCAAAAATACGAGAAGAAGACGGTGTTGAAACAGAACACTCCGATCTTCAAACGCCCCGAAATAGATATTTCTCTTTAGTCATCTACTTTTATTCATCATACCTTTACTCATTTTTTGCTACCCACATCCCCGTTTTTACTCAATTTCTTCTGCCCACTCATCTTTTTTTATTGTTATCATTTTGTTGTTGTTGAAATTACATATTTTATGTTAAAGCTTTATCAATTCTTGACATTGTTTAAAAGTTTATCACAGACAAAATGAATTAGAGACTAGCGGAATGGTCTCAAAGATGTAGCCGTTGCCGGACGGCTTCTAGATCGTTTGGCTACAGATTTCGCAGATTGGGAGCGAACTCGCGGTTTGGCTCCATTGGAAGTTCTCACGAATTGTCTCGGGATCAAATTGTTAGTTGGGAGCCACGGAATGGGCGGAGCTTCGATCAAAACCAGATTTGCGAACATCTCCCTTTCGGTCTCTTTCAGCTGAATCCACGTTTCATATGCTTCATTGGCCAACTCCAATCGTTTCAGTTCCGTATCTCTTTCTTCCTCTTCTCGCTTCTCCTTTTCTTGTTTCCTCGCTTTCACTGCTTCTTCGCTGAGGAATTCTTCCTTCTTTTGCTTCCTAAAACAGAATGTTGTTTCAGTTCTCAGAATCCGACTCACCATGCCAAAAACGCCGACTTTGCCTCCTTCATCTTCTCGTTCCTTGCCTCTTCTTCCGCCTTCTTTTTCTTCGCCGACTCTTCCTCCATTTTCTTTTTGATATCTGTCACTGATTTCGAGCGTTCCCTTTTCCACATTTCATAATTCTTAAAATCCATAATTTTCCACCAGTCCTAAATTCATAATCCAACCTTTTCTGCCTCCTTCAACTTCTGATCTTTTGCAAACTTCTCTCTTTCTGTTGCTTCCTTCTCTTTTCTCATCTTCACCTTTTTCATCTCTTTCATTTTCTCGTCATGGTCTTGAACCCATCTCTGGTACAACTTTGCCGAGTTCTCCTTCCGTTCTTTCTGGGAATTGAACAGATTTCATTCTGAAGCTTTGTTGGAAAGATACCTCTGAGTTTGCCTTCTGTTCAGCTGCTGCTTTTTCCTTTGCTTTCCTTTCTTTGATTTCCTGTTCCTTCTTCTGCAACCATTCTTTATGATGAGCATCGGAAGGTTTTCTCAACGTTGAGTTGCTGAAAAAAGTTCCTTATAACATTTAATGATATCTGATATACATACAACATGGACATCTGCATCATGTCCTTGTTCTTGCTCACTTCCGCAGATTGAGCTCTCGGCTTTCGCTTCGGTGTGTCTGTCGGTGGCTTCTTCAGAATCTTCTTGATCCCGCTCTCCGGACGTTTCCTCAATTCTTTAACTTCCCCTTTTTCATCTGTATCCACACGGAAAGTCAAACTGGGATCCTCCTGCTCTGTACTTGTGCCCAGAGAACTTTCCGAAATGAAGGACTTCTGTGGCTCAGGAGCATCCTCTGTTGACTCTTCCACATGGATCTCTAGTCGAGGACGGGATTCACTGAAACTCAAAAATAGAAACGAGATGTTGGTGATGAGTCAAGTTACCGCTTGGGGGAGTCTGGATGGAAAGAGATAGAGTTTACAGTAGATGATGGAGTTGAGGACGTGTCCATAGTAGAGATTAGAGAACGTCGCCTGATATCGTTTCTGAAATCAACATTTAATAGGGCACGAATATTAGCTGACTAACAATTTCTTGATAAAATCATCGTCCGAGTGTCTTCTGGATGAAGTGGAAGGCACCGCAGGAGAAGCTGACAGGAAACTGAATGTGGGAGAGTGTCCATTGTTTTCAGGGTCGACCGGCTCCTGAAATATGGCAAAGTAATGTGTTCCAAAGTAACAGTAACAATTCTAACCTGATTATGAAACATTGTCCCTACAAGGACCGTTAGTTATCGCCAAAATGAATATTTCAGATTGTTCGCGAAAGAAATTAAAACGCTTGAATGCACTTTCTTCTGACTCGCACTTTTGGGTAAGTTGATATTTTTGCTCGTCACAACTTGTCACATTTATCAGTTATGATCACAATTCTTCATCCTTCCACATACCTTGTTCTCCTCGTTACTCCCTGAAGATTCTCTCCCGTGTCTTGTTGGTGGGCGACATGGAGAATTCAGAGCGTTTTTCTCGATCCCAGTGGAATTACTCGACGACGAAGTCGATGTCTCGGTTTTCCTGGTGATTCCCAGGATCTCATCCAGCGTCTGATTGACACTCAAATTTCGAGACTGGTGGCGTTCATAATCTCCCATTTGAGTGCTGGAAAAATTCGGAAAGTCGACACCTGAATCGATTGAATGGAAAGAGCAAGCGTTAGGAGTAGAAGCATTATCAGCATGGGAAATAATGGAAATAAGCGAAGAAGTGTGTTTGAAGAGAGCGAAAAAACCTACGGGACTTCTCGATCTTGTTTATGTTCCGCTTGTTGATATTGTCTGAAAATCTTGGCTGATGAATTAGTCGCTCGGAGACTGAGCAAGAAGACCTTCGCTTCCCTCTTCTCTATTCCCTCTCCGCTTTCTCCACACTCTCTTGCTTTCTCAAAGAGACATTTCGCACTCGAGGGAGCATTCGGTTGCTACGGGATACCACTCGACGCTCTCTTAGTATTATGTTATGTCTTCTCTCTGAATAATTGGCTGTTTCCGAGAATATGAATCTGGCGGGAGATGAGAAGAGGGAATGAGACGAAGTAAAGGTTGATGCTGGAGAAGGACAGGTGAAATAAACGAAAATGGCAAGGAATTGGCAGATGTTTCTACATAGAGAGCTTCGACTACTGATAAAAAATGAACCGCAAAACTTAAAAAGGAGAATGTGGGCGGAATCAAGACTATGAAAAATCAAAGTATCGGTTTTGATGGTACCAGAGTGGTACTTGCACTGAGAGACGGCTTAGTATTCAGACTTTATATAATTTTGAAATCAGAATGATGCGTCTGAAGACTTCAGGATCTTCAGAGTCGTGGTATGAACTTTTTCTCCTAATCTGGTTCATAATGAAATCGATTTCGTAGATACAGGTTCTCAAAAAAAAATGTATAAGTTCCGACTCGATAAAAACTCGGAGGTACTGGAAGAAGGGACTCCTAGTCAGTGTACTAAGCAACAAAGGCAACGATCGGATCATCTTTTCTCAAGCAACGGCTTCTGATTCTGGGGTTTTCGAAGAGAGGTGCAAACTCGAAAAGTGCTTATATCGAGTTGCTTGATGTATCCGATAAAGTTCAGAAAATTCGGGTAGATTTGAACTATTCTTCCATCTGAAAATTGTCCAATAGTTTATTACACGGTACTGTAAGTCTGGAACTCAAATGTTCTCAGCAGGTTTTTCGTTTGTCAGTTCGCAAAGATTGTCCCTTTCCAAGAACACTTTTTTTACACGTTTCCTCAAGTTCGAAGCATTGAAGTTCTTCTGTATACGACGCTCGAGTCTCACTTCTCATTACTATGCCGTTTGTTGTGTCAAATGTAAATCATCGAACACTTGCTTCTTTCCTCCTCGTCGACCCACCCCATAAACCACTTTGATTTATGATTCACCAACTGATTCATAAATTCCTCTACCTTGAGAAAAAAACCTTCTCAATTCGTTCTGAAACTCTTCCCTCTTCCCACTATTCCTCTTATCTTACGCAACACAAAACTTCAGAGTGTCTGGCGTGTGTGGCAGAAGCCGTCATCGCTAGTAGTTGAATCCAAATAATTGCCTCTCCAAATGCGTTTTCTTACGGTCTTTTCTGCCGTAAAAGCTTCTTGAGATGGTATGAATACAGGAGACGCAGACGTTCGATCCGCCACTCTGTCCGTTTTCAAGTAGAACTGGGGGGGGGGTGGGGAAGAACGTATAAAATGAATGGAGAAGCATCTCTTTTCTTATTTCCTTTGTGTTGCCATTTCCTTCCCGTACAGTAACCGCAGTCGCGCGCAGTAGAGGTTTCCTTCGTTTTCATAATCTTCGCTTTTTCCATTCCCGTATTGCCTATCATTTCAGCAATGAAATCGCTGTCCACCCAGCGAGCCGGCTTCACCGCCTGTGTATTCTCTGGCGGTGCCATTTTGGTCTGTCTCATCTACGTACCATCTCTGGTCACCAAGATTCAGAGTATCAATGATCAGCTGAAAGTTGACAGCGAGGAGTTCCGCGCGATGGCTGATTACACGTGGAGAGAGTTGGTCACAATGAGAAGAGGAAAACGTCAGGCTTACGGGGACTCGCCAAAGAAGACTTATCCATTGCACACCGCCTATGTGAAGGAAGATGCATTCGTGGAGGGAGGAAGTACTTGTAGTTGTAATCAGAACAATGGGTGCCCAGCTGGACCAGCTGGAACTCCAGGAAAGCCGGTAAGTGTTTTTGTCTCTATATGATTTTCAACGTTTCCAAAGTTCATAATGTACTGCATGCCGAACAAAGCAGTGGAACGAAGTACTCTTGAGAACCGGTTCCCGGGTTTTCCTTGCCTTCCTTGCCTACCATAGAATTGACTCCTTGTTCTCATTATAAATCCTTCAGGGACTTGATGGAGAGCCAGGCAAATCTGGTGAACCCGGAGCTCCAGGGCTTGCTGGAATCGCACCACCAGTCACTATCGACCCAACTAAAGGATGCAGAGTTTGTCCGAATGGACCACGCGGACCAACAGGACCGCCAGGAGACGCTGGACCATCCGGACCGGAAGGACCACCAGGAAACCCAGGAAGAATCGGAGAGCACGGACGGGAAGGATATCCAGGACAGCAAGGAATCCCAGGAGAGCCAGGAAAGCCAGGAAAACTTGGAGAGGTCGGAGCGAATGGTCGTGATGGTGTTCGTGGACAGAAGGGACCAATCGGACCAAAAGGAGACGCAGGACCACCAGGCCAAAAGGGACCTACTGGATATCCAGGAAGAGATGGACAACGAGGAAACGATGGAGAGAGTGGACCGGTTGGACCGGCAGGTCAATTGGGAATGCCAGGAGAGGCCGGACAGATTGGAATGGTCGGAGCACCAGGAGCGCCTGGACAAGACGCCAGTTACTGTAAATGTCCAGAGAGAAACGCTGGAGTCAACAAATTCGAGCCACCACCAGCAGAGCAGCCAGGATATGAGCCACAGCCAGTGAGTTCTGAATCTCAGATTCTAGTTTCAAACTGAGTTCCCTAACAACTTTCTCATTTCACTTAATACAACCTTCTGTTCTAATTCAGTCAACTTCTTCTCAGCCGGCCACCTACGCTCCCGCTACCCCAGGCCCAGATGCTGCCGTGGAGGCTCCACGCTCTCCATACCGTAAATGGAAATGGCTCCAGTGAACTGTTAAATAAAAATATACATTTTATGGATTCTCTTGTCAATTTTTGTTGATACACAGCGAACATTGATCACAGTCAATAGGAGAGAATGAAAGGGGAGGAGATTGCACACAAAACCAAGCATCATAAATACAGATGAAAAGAAGGGAGGATGTTAGTAAAGGGACTACACTAATATTATGAAGGATTTATGAAAGCCAGAATTATGCACTGAACACCGGGTTTTGATATTCTTGTGGTTGCTGTTGCGCCCGACGGAGTACCTAGAACAATTTTTTTTACAGTTGAGAACACAGAGATGTCATTAGCTTACGTTGAGGAAAGCCCACTTCTGGAAATAGCTGGTCATTTGTTCGGTGTCGTTCCATCGACAACGCAAATATCCCCAAAGATTGGCAAGATTCATGAGAGCACCGAGAAGAGCAACAATCATCCATTCGAACTGAAATTTTGAAATTTGTCCATTTAAACAGAATTGCAAACGGGCACTTGCTGCAAACGCGCCCTGTCACGAAAGAACTTGGCTAGGTGCTAATGAAAACAATTGGTAGCTTGCCAAAAATTCTTGAATGGTAATTTTGCGGGTACTCGGTTTTAAAGCTGTTTTTTAAACGCATGTAAGCACCCTTTTGCCAAATTTGTTTATGCGGAAAAAAAACTTACCTTGAGTGTCAAAAATGCGGTCACAACAAAGAATGTCCATGCAGCGGGTCCAACAACTAGCCCGAGCCAGAAGACTCGCCGGTCGATGGCTGGGAACCGCGTCATATCCTTTGCACTTTCAAACTTCCAGTGATTGTTTCCATCGGCGTCAACGAAATTCCACCACCGGAGACCTACCAGAAGACGTCCAGTGATGTTTTTCACCGTCCAAAAATCCATGGACAGAAGTGAAAGCTGAAGACTTAATTTTTTATGTACCAAAGCTTGTACCAAGAAACATCATATTTTTTGTAAAGTTCTTGAAAACTCACAATGACTAGGAACTGAATAATGAACGAGTTGGTGAAGAAATTGGCGAAAAAGTAGAAGAAGAGCGACGCGGCTTTGAACGAGAGGTGAGCCAGAACAATCGATGGTTTTCTGTAATGAATTTGAGCTTAGAATATTTTATCACAGATCTTCATGAAAAACTATATAAATCTGAGGAAGAAAAAACTAACCCAAACATTTGAAGACTGAATCCTCCTTGAGATGACTGACTTTGTGTCATGGTGGCTCCAATTGATATATCATTCTCAAATCCCGACATTTTGCTGAACTTTCAAAAGAAATTCAACAGAATCCAGAGTTGAGAAATGACGTGGGGAAATCGTTGAAGAGGGGAGTTTTGCGCGTATGGTCAGTTGCTTGCACACAAAACAACAATTGCGGAATCGCTTACCGTATCATTTTTTGTTTGTTCCCCCATTCAGAACACTCCGGAATTCTCACCTTTTGTTCGTATTTTTTCATTCTCCCTATTCTACTTTTTCATTCCTTTGTTCAATTTGTCATAGTTTTCGCTTATCATCTTCGTTTCAAACACATATTTTCTCCACAGGAAAATTTCACAAAGTTGGGGGCTTTGGATGAATTTCGCAACTAACTTCCAGAAATGTTTTTTGCAGAGCTTTTGAAATCTAGAAATATGCAAATTTTTCTTTTCCGAATAGAGCATTCAGAGTTATTCGATCAGTTGAGTGAGAATACCAGATGTCTCAATTACAGACGACGTATTTATTGAAAACAAAGACAAAAAAAAACAACTAAAATCTCGGACGGTTTTGGTAGGTGTTGTGAAAGTTGTTTCCAGAGTCCCCATCCGTATACTCGATTCTCATATAAAAATTGTAGAGCCAGAAAGCAAAGAATTTTCTCATCGTCCATTGCTGGTAGTAACGGGTTTGAACAAACAAGTAGAGGTTCACATAGACGCTACAGAAGCCGAGAATTATGAACGGGATCCAGAATATCTGAAAAAAGTTATTGATATAAATTTATTCATTAGCTGAATCAATAACCTTCAATGTAAGGGTTGTTCCAATTACTGGAAATATCCAAATGACAGAGAAAGCCACCAGAAAGGTGAAGAAGCTGTCGCGATCAGTAATCGGATAGCGACTGAGAAAATCCTGAAATGACAAATGTAATATGTAAATCAGAGACACGGCAACCACCTTCTCGGCGTAAAAGTGATATGTGATCTTCCTTTCCTCGTCCATCTTCAGTCCGTGATGCAACCCGGTCAATTTCGGACCGATGATATTTTTGGTGACGAAAAAGTCTAGTATGAGCACGAGTGCCGAAAATTTGGATATGCTTTTAAATGAAGATTTCGGAAATGAACTCACTAACACTGCTGCATTGAATTCTGCGTGTATGTTATTTGTGATGTATCCTTCTCCTTTCTCGATGTATTTGTATCCAGGAGCTCCGAAGATCGCAATAATTATCGGCACAGCCTTCAGAAAAACATGAAGCCAGACCAGATACGGTCTTCTGTAGGATTAATCATTCGAACACTGGTTCTATAAGGTTACTCACTTCCAATTAGGTGGTTTGAGTCTACGGATATCAAATTCCAATTTCCATGGAGCCTCTCGTTCACTTGTATTACCAGTCCGCATTTTCGTTGAAAGGGAAAGGTAGTTATTGTTCAATCCTTGATAGTGATCGCTGCACTACTTGTCAGTTTCTTGTATCCACGTGTCAGATACGAGAACTTGAAGTTCACGTGACCGTGGAGTTTTCGTGAGCTTTTTTCTAGGTTAAATTTGTTAGCTATAACTTGTGCCTGAAACAGTTTCATGGTATTTCAAGGCCCTACATGATGTCTTTTTGCATAACATATTCTTAAACCCAAATGTGCTCCTCGACTCACTTTCTCAGTTTTTCCTCGTTTCTGTTCAAAACTTATCAAAGACTTATCTAGAGGTCTTCAGCTATAGGTACATCGAATGTTCACTTTCGTCATCTTTTAAAACCAGTTTCATTTCATTCGCATTGGTTCGGTCAAATAGCCATATGGTGTCGTCGTTTCCGAATGAGAATATGCCAGAAGGACGTCTGCTGGACGGAAAAATGATTCATCTTATTTCTAATGTGTTCATGGGAAATTCTGTCTGTAATGAATGTCAGCCTCCGATAATTTTTTGTATGAAAAGAAACATTAGTTTCTGAACCTTTTCGAAACGGGTTGTCTAAATAGTTATAGGTTTATTTCACTTGTTTCTTGTTTGAATTAATAGAGTACGCCACTTGGGGTACACTTTTGAATTAATCGAGAGACTTCAGCTTTATCAATAGTGAACCGATTTTCTGTTGTTTTCACAGTTCAGCTTTTTTTGCTTATTTTCAGTGGTGTGATGAAAGTAGTTATTCTCAAAAAATAGAAGCATTTCGGTGTTTTTCAATACGACAAACTCCTATTTACAGCTTTCGAATAGAAAAAAGTTCCCACTACTCACTCTTCAATTCCCTTCGTGGGCAGATATCTCTTACTACTGCCTGCTCGATTCCTCTTCCTTGCCCGAGTGCTCATATGAGCACAATAGCTTGGCAACCAATAACCAGTTTTCTATTGAACTGCGACGGAAAGAGAGACGTAATGCGTATCGCGCTTCTATTTCCTTTCGTGAACAGAAGTTATGGGAAACGGATGATTCTGCTTTTCAGACGATCTGTGAAATTTGTCTGGAATATTCGAAATCTCAAACTAAAATTAATTAGAATTCCGAGATTCCTTCTTTTTTCCCCGCTGCTTCATGTATGTTCTCTTTTTCTATGTCTCTTCACAGCAATTCATATTCTTCAACCGCCCTCTGCTTCTCTGTTCCTCACCTCTCAAGACTAAAATGGGCCAGAGAATCAGCTGATTCTCCCGCTCGTTCTCGTTTCCCCGCTTGTTTCTCTCGTCTTCGAATAGTCGATGAACAAAGTTTCAGCAATCTAGAGGAGGTTCAGAGAAAAATAGAATGTTATTTGTCTTTGTTCACAGTCACCACGTCTTGGCTGCTGCAGAAGAACTAGGCGGGCAACACTATCGATGTTAATATTTAGACTTTTGAAAAAAAAAAACACTGTTTGTGATGGCAACTTTTTGAGTAAACATCCAATCTATTCCTAAGTGTACGATTCAGATTCTACTGTATACTTTCTATTCAGCTCTTCACTTGATATTCTTTTTCTTTTCTCCTGAGAAATAATGTAACAAAAACCTGAAAATAGTTCGAGAGAGCAGCTATCTTTGCAAAAATTTAGGTCATTCATTTTTTCTTTCAGAACATTAAAAATCATTATTAACTTGTCCGAACTGAATTTGTCTGAACAGGAAATTATTGAGTCACATTTTTCGTATTATTTGTGCAAACGCGCTCCACAGAAAATGTGTATAGTGACGTTCGCGCCGCCGTCGATGCAGGCACACCTCTCTTCGTTTTTTCCGTCGCAAATGTTATGTAATTCTCGTTTCCTCCCCGATTTTTTGCATTATACTTTGCAAAATTGTCTCCAAGTATCCTTTCCTTATTGTTTCCGTTCGTTTGTCTGTTTACGACAGAAAAAAATGTGCTTGAAGGAAGAACATTCCAGAAACTTCACGAAATTTCAAATATCTTTAAGTTTCTTTTCAGAAAATTGGGTACAACCACACATATAATCCACATTCAAGATCTTGGGAGAGAATTGTTTAAAGTTGATGCTTCAATATTCGCTTCGTGTTTGAGTTAAAAGAAGGTGGGTACCTTACGAAACAAGAAAGAAAATCAAAATTCATACTCAGAACAAAAATGGATGGAATAGATCCAGAGACACTCTTGGAGTGGCTTCAAACGGGTATAGGAGATGAACGGGATCTGCAGTTGATGGCACTCGAACAGTTATGCATGCTTCTTCTCATGGCGGACAACATCGATCGATGCTTCGAGTCGTGTCCACCGCGCACATTTATTCCAGCACTTTGTAAAATATTCATTGATGAAACAGCTCCGGACAATGTGTTGGAAGTGACGGCTCGCGCGATCACCTACTATCTCGACGTTTCCAATGAATGTACACGTCGTATCACCCAAGTAGAAGGAGCTGTCAAAGCTATTTGCGCTCGTCTTGCAGCAGCTGAAATGTCGGACAGATCCAGCAAAGATTTGGGTAAGCAGAAAACATCCAAAACGTATTGCATATTTCAACTTACAGCTGAACAATGTGTAAAGCTTCTGGAGCATGTGTGCCAGCGCGAAACGATGGCTGTTTATGATGCGGGTGGCATAAACGCGATGCTCAATTTGGTCAGAGTCCATGGAACACACGTTCACAAGGACACGATGCATTCAGCGATGTCAGTGGTGACGAGGTTGTGCGGAAAGATGGAACCAACAGATTTGGAACTTGCAAAGTGTTCAGAAAGCCTCGGAGCACTCCTAGAGCATGATGATCCGAAGGTCCGTTTTTCGCTTCATCATGTTTCCACTGTTTTTTCATACAATCTTTTCAGGTGTCGGAAAGTGCACTTCGTTGTTTCGCAGCGCTCACCGATCGATTCGTTCGCAAGATGATGGATCCAGCCGAACTCGCAATGCATAGTAATCTCGTCGAACATTTGATCTCCATTATGGTGGCTTCAAACGATGAAAATTCTCCTGCCGCGGCCTCGGCCAATATTCTATCAATAGTACTTTCACTTCTTGGAAATCTGTGTCGCGGATCGAGTCAGATAACAGAAAAAGTTCTCACAAGTCCGAATATGATCAAAGGACTCAGAGCGACACTGACGAATAAAGAGGAACGTGTTGTCACTGATGGTCTGCGACTGTGCGACCTCCTTCTGATTCTGCTCTGCGAGGGAAGAAGTGCTCTTCCACTCACTTCTGTCGTTTCGGGTGATTACGCTTCTGGGAGTGGTGCAGAGCGAGTCCACAGACAGTTGATAGATGCCATCAGACAGAAAGATCTGACCGCGTTAGTTGATGCTATTGAATCAGGACAGGTGAGTGGACTTTACAGATTTCTTGTTTCACCATAAAAACGTTTCAGGTTGATGTGAATTTCGCGGACGACGTTGGACAATCGCTGACAAATTGGGCCTCGGCCTTCGGCTCCATCGAAATGGTACAGTATTTGTGTGAAAAGGGGGCAGATGTCAATAAAGGGCACAAGAGCAGCTCGTTGCATTATGCCGCTTGCTTCGGACGACCAGACGTGAGTTACGACACTGATGTCTTTTGTGTGTGATGATCGTTATTCCGTTTTCGCCTTATTTTTAAACTTCTGTATATCAAGAAAAACTTGTAATTGATCAGTCACTCATTAGACATCTAGTATTGTGACACGTATTCCCGGAGTGAGCATTGTTTATCTCAGGTTGTGAAATTGCTGCTTCAGCGTGGCGCCAATCCGGATCTGAGAGATGAAGACGGAAAGACTGCATTGGACAAAGCTCGTGAAAGATCCGATGATGATCACAACCAAGTCGCAAACATTCTCGAATCTCCAAGCGCATTCATGAGAAACAGTATGCTATCGATTATATTGAGCTTGTTCAGTTAATTCTTTTCAGAAGAAGAACAGAAGGCAAAGCCATCAACATCTCAACAGCCTGGTCCATCTGCAAAGCAAGAGCTTCCCAGTCCACAGCTTGTTCGGAAAGTTCTTCATCAGTTGCTCCCAATTTTCTGCGAAATTTTCCAAAGATCATTGAACGGAACGGTCCGTCGCACCTCATTGTCACTGATGAGGAAAATAGTTGAGAACATTGGAGATCTGCGTCAAAGTGCAACATCGGAAGATGGAGTTTCGGTGACCCAGTCAGCTCGAAAAATGTCTGCCGATGTAACTGCCGGAGCTGAATCATTGGTAGCTGTCGTTGTATCGGTTATGGACCAAGAAGATGATTATGAAGGCCACGAACAAGTTCTATTGATATTGCAGTCATTATTAGAAAAAGATTCCGAATTGTGGGTTACGGAACTCATTCGTCTCGGCGTCTTTGAACGCGTTGAAGCAATGGCAAAAGAACCTCCAAAGGGATTGGAAGAAGTGCTGAACGCAATTCGTTTGGAAGGAAGATCGCGAGTAGTCCCTATGGAGATCGACTTCCAGAATCAGCCATCCTCATCATCAACAAATACAGGTGGCGACATTATGGACAGTGCAGCTGCAACATCTTCCGCAGATAACGCAGATACAGAGATAACAAATGTTCCAATAGAGGTATAGTTTCTTGGACTAGACAGTTGAAATACCAAATCAATACAGATGGCCGATCCTGAACCTTCAACTTCATCCACTTCTACCCAACCAGCAGCGCCAAAGACACGTAGCTCAGCAAGCTCTTCTGCATCGTCAGCTATTCTCCAAGTTGTTTCGAAATTGAGTGGTGTTGCGAGTCTAGATAAATCATCGGCAGCAGACAAGAAACCTTCTAAAATTGTGCTCAATCAAGGATCTCCATATCGTTGGAAAGAGTGGCGTATTGTTCGAGGACCAACCTCCTTGTTTATTTGGAGTGATGTGTTGTTGGTCGAGTTGCCATTCCAATCGAACGGATGGTTCCGTTATTTGGCCGACAATGATTCACATGTTCAATTTGTCACTGGAACAGCAAACGTCGATCAGCAGATGACAGAACAAGAGAAGGTACGGCTCTTTTTTTCCGGAATCTTAACTTTTTTTTTTCCAGGAGAATTTCAAGAAAACAGAGCGTCATGAAATGGTAGCCAGATGGAATGCGGTGAAAGCAGTTTTTGACGATGACTGGTCTACTGTTCCAGTTTCTGTTCTTGGAGTTCCGAGTAGTGCCAAGAAGGTCAGTCAGAAGGTGTGTTGTGTTTGTGGTTTTTTTTGGAGTTAATGTCGCATGAATGACATTTAATAGATCTCAGAAATTATGAATTCTGTTTTGTTTTCAGCTAGAAGTTCCTGCTTGGGAGCTCTGGTCCTCGAAGTCGTCTGAACTCCAAATCAAGTCGGTATCCTCTTCAGCGCCTTCCGGCCAGGCGAATACTATGCTTGCGACTATTAAAGTGAGTATTTAAGATTTTTGGAATCAATAGAATAATTAAAATAATCTGAAAGGCCTCTGTATTCTGAATCTTTAATTTGTCGTAAAGTTATTGAATATATAGATTCAGGACGATGCTGGAGGTTTCATGTTCGAAACTGGAACCGGACGAAAGACTAATGTTATGCCAGAACATGCTCTGCCGTCCGATTTCCATACTGGTTGGAGTGCACATGGTGTTACGACACGCAAGATGAAATTCCGGCAAGACATTCAGAAACGGAAAGTGCAAGAGTTGGCATGGAAACTTTGGAATGATCATCTGAAAGAAGCTCATGCGAAACCAAGAGAGGCGCTGGTGCGTCTTGAAGAAGCTGCACGTGCAATTGAGGTGAAAAATAAGGCATCACAAACGAAAGTTTTAATTTATATGTTTCAGAGCTGCGTCCGCCAAGTCAAATCATTGAGCAACTCCAAGCACCGCAATGCAAAGCAAGCAAGAATCGAACGAGTACAGGAGTTCACGGCAGCCATAAAGACGCTTCATGATTCTGTTGTCGATGATCGCCGCTTGTCTACATTCGAGTTTTCTGTGTCTGGAATTGTTCCCGCACTTTGTGCACTGCTGTCGATAATCGAGAAAGTACCAGCCGAATGTTATATCAGGAGAATTTTCCGTGAAAATTTTGCCACTGGAGAATCGCTATCTCAGCTCACACTCAAAATGGTAGCTGTTCTCGAAGCAGGTGAAAAGTTTCCACAATATCTCTATGATTCACCTGGAGGATCATCATTCGGTCTTCAACTTCTCTCACGACGTGTTCGTTCGAAACTTGAGATGCTTCCCCAAGTCGACGGAAAAGAAAACGTTGATGAAAATCTGGTCAACAAAACTGGAAAAGTCATCAAGTGTGAACCATTGGCGTCCGTCGGAGCAATCAAACAGTTTCTCATGAAGCTCGTAGCTCGGCAATGGCACGATAGAGACAGAGCACAGTTCAAGTATGTGAAGGAAATCAAAGATCTGAAGGAAAAAGGACAAACTGTAGCTCTGCGACATGCTAGTGATTTTGATGACAACGGAGTCATCTACTGGATCGGAACGAACGGTAAAACTGCGGCATCGTGGATTAATCCAGCTACCGTGAAAGCCGTTAAAATCACATGCTCGGATGCAAAGCAACCATTCGGAAAACCAGAAGATCTTCTGTCTCGTGATTCAAACCCAATCAATTGTCACACCTCGGATGACAAAAACTCTCACTTCACTATTGATCTCGGTGTATTCATAGTCCCGACATCATACACATTACGTCATGCTCGTGGATATGGAAGATCTGCTCTTCGTAACTGGTCGCTTCAAGGATCAATCGACATGAAGAAATGGGATAACGTTATCAATCACGTAGACGACAAGAGTCTTGGAGAGCCCGGATCAACAGCCAGCTGGCATGTAGCCGAAAAAGGAGCAGTCGCCTACCGGTACTACCGTATTGCACAGAATGGCAAAAATTCTTCTGGTCAAACGCATTATCTTTCATGCTCTGGTTTCGAAATATACGGAGATATCGTCGATGTGGTGACTGAGAAGATTTGTGACGATCCACCAAAGAAAGAATCCACCGCCGGATCATCTTCAGCTTCATCTTCCTCGGCGTTGCCTCTTACAAAGGAGCAAGTTCTCGCAATGCTTCCATCTCACGAAAACAATAATCGGCTCAAATCAGGACTTTCACTCGAAACCGTGACAGCAATGATGCAAAGATCGCGTCATCGACTGCGAGAAATGTATAAACTGAGCGATTCGAAGGCGAAAGTCATTCGTGGAAAAGATTGGAGATGGGAAGATCAGGATGGAGGAGAAGGAAAATTCGTAAGCATCCGATATGTGAAGAAATTCTTATGAAAACTTTCAGGGTCGTATCATTAGTCCGCCAGAGAGTGGATGGGTTGATGTCACCTGGGAAAACGGACATTCCAATTCATACCGATATGGAGCCAATGGCAACTTTGACATTGAACGAGTGACCACGTCTGGTAGCAGATATTCAACTCCCGCCATGCCTTCTGGTATACCAAGCTCGGTTAGTACAACCTAATTTGTTATGGTATCAATTAGAAAAACTCATCATGAAGTAAATTGTTTTTAGGTAATGGATGCTGTCAGACGGAATCGGGCTTTCTACAATCCGAAAACCCCTGGACCCCCACCATCTGTTTTCGGATCAACTTCAACAACGGCTGGTGCTTCTCGAGGAGGTGAGAATTCTTCTTCGCCACTGTCCTCTCCGTTCCCCAACCTCCCCATTCCCCCATGGCGAACATCAAAGTCGTCAACTTCTCCTGCCACTGCTTCGAGATTGATAAGTACTCTTATTTCATCGGGAGCATCTCCCACTCCTTCAACCTCATCTTCAACATCCGCATTCTCTTCGCTTGCTTTTGGTCTAGGGTTTGGCTTGAATAGACACAAGCAACATAACAAGCCAGGTACAAAGCATATTTTTCTGCTGATTGGTTTAGTTGTTGTTGTCTCGACGTTGTGTTTTCTAGATTTTGCTCGCTTAGATTTCTATTTTCGTTCCCTTTCTCTTCCCTCATGCACTAATAGGGGTAACCATAGGCTATTTAATTGCCACTTTATGTTCTATAATTTCTTTCTTATTGGGAGAAATCATTCTATACGTCACACATTTCCAGGCGCATCAACACTATCCCGCTTCGCTTCCGTCAAAAACCCGACACCTGTAGGTACACCGGCATCTGCAGCGACTTCTGGAGGTGCTATTGGGAAGAAGTCTATGTCCACGACCAACCTTGTGGATGACCGTCAGAAATTATCAGGCCCTTCTGTTGCTTCAACTGGACAAGCTGCTTCTGCAGAGTCTCTTCAACATCAGACGCCATCTCTCGAGAACCTACTAGCCCGAGCCATGCCACACGCTTTCGGTAGAATTGCAGAGAACCAGGAGCAAGAAGATGAGCCAATGGGCGGAGAGGAAAGTGATTCTGCTGCAAGCATGCGGTCTGCAACTTCTTCAAACTCACAAATTTCCGTAGAGTCTGCGCAACAGCAGCAACATCAAGATTCTGATTTGACACCAAGAGAATCAGCTGGATCACCATCAACTCCCCGCGACGACAAGAACCAAACACTTTCTGTTTCTGCTCCAGACCTAGCTGCTGCTCGCCAACGAGCAACATCTGCAGAAGCTGATGGTGAAGCTGACGCTGACGAGACGAACTCTGAAGACAAGACTGTTGGAGGTGAGGACGCGATGGAAGAAGACGACGAGGAAGAAGAAACTATGGAGGATGAAGAAGACAACGAGGACGACGACGATGATGATGATGAGAGTTCGAATGAGCATCAAGAGAAACTGGTTGAGTTGTTGGCTGGGGAACGTGGACTGTTCGACAAACTGAAGGAAGTCATAACAGGAGAATCACTTTCTGATGCATCATCATCAGCGAAAGATGCTAATACCAATGAAGCTCAAAAGAAGAGTGGATCAAAGAAGCCGAAGAAGTGGTTCAAAAAAATGTCAAGCTACACTGATGTTCTCAAAGGTAAATCACCTAGCTTCAAAGTTTCCCATATTGAAGTTTTCAGGTCTCATGCAAAGCCGTTATCCTGTTTCTCTTCTTGATCCAGCAGCTGCCGGTATCGAAATGGATGAAATGATGGATGAGGACGACTACTATGACTTCTCAGAAGATGGTCCAGATGACGGCGACTCCGTCGAGGATGAAGTGGCAGCTCACCTCGGAATGCCCGTGGATTCTTTCGCCACAATGGTTGCCGCACGTACTCCGATTACATGGCGTCAGTTCTCAGAGCTGATGAGTGGATCTAATCGCGAGCGTGCTGCTATGGCTAGAGCTGTTGCGTCAAGCAGAGCATCGCCGTGGGATGATGAAACAGTCGTCAAGTGCTCATTTGAAGCTCTCATTCCAGCGTTCGATCCTCGTCCAGGCCGTTCAAATGTCAATCAAACTCTAGAGGTAGAATTGCCTGCGGTTGTAAACGAATTTGGATCAACACGATCAGCAGCAAAAAGGTCCCCAGATAACGTTCGTTTCTTCATTCGAGGACCGAACATGTCTGGCGTCGACAATATCACTCTTGAAATGGATGAGGATTCCTCATCGATTTTCCGTTACATGCAAAAGATCAACAACAACGCCAACTGGGCCACCAAGAGTGATCGTGGACGACGAATTTGGGAACCTACTTACTCAATTTGCTATTGTTCCGCTGACCAAGCGAACGTCGAGGTGACCAAGATCGTCGACGAAGAAAGCAGTACACCAGCTCAAGTGAACCAATGTCTCGAAACCATTCGCCTCCTTTCTCTACTCCAGGAGAAGATGCCTGATGCCGAAATATCTCCAACGGTTTTCATCAGTGACAAATTGACTCTG
Source organism: Caenorhabditis sp. 40 LS-2015 (assembly GCA_900536305.3). NCBI lineage: Eukaryota > Metazoa > Nematoda > Chromadorea > Rhabditida > Rhabditidae > Caenorhabditis > Caenorhabditis tribulationis. Next base: position 20,457 of record LR545311.1, on the reverse strand, counting down.
AAAATCACACAGGTTCTTTCGGACGCACTAGTGGTTGCTGCGAGATCTCTGCCAGAATGGTGCTCGAGATTGATTTACAAGTATCCGTGTCTGTTCACAGTGGAAACCAGAAATATGTACATGCAGGTAAGTGGTGACGCGTTTTGAAACACCAGTCTAATGAAACTTTCGATCCATGTCATGAACATTTACAGGCAACTGCTTTCGGTGTGTCTCGTACCATCGTGTGGCTTCAACAACGTCGTGATGCAGCCGTTGAACGTGCACGTGGAAGTGCTCAAGGAGGAAACGTTGCTGCGCGCCAACATGATCGCTACCACGAGTACCGTGTCGGGCGTCTTCGTCACGAACGTGTGAAAGTTACAAGAGCCGAGGAAACGCTTCTCGACCAAGCCATCCGATTGATGAAGTTCCATGCAGATCGAAAGTCAGTCTTGGAGATCGAGTATACGAATGAAGAAGGAACAGGTCTTGGACCAACTCTTGAGTTCTATGCTCTCGTTGCCGCCGAGTTACAAAGAAAGTCATTGGCATTGTGGGTGTGTGACGATGACGATACCCATGCTTCGAAAAGTGGCGAGGAAAGAGAAATCGATCTTGGAGAAGGAAAGAAGCCAGCTGGGTAAGTACATAACATGATATTCTGTATATTATGAAATTCTCCTTATGTTTTCACTTTACCCTGTAAAATTTTAAAGATTCTACGTTCGCCGTATGGGTGGTTTGTTCCCAGCACCACTTCCACCAGGAAATGACGAAACGAAAAAAGCAGCAGACATGTTCCGCGTTCTTGGAGTGTTCCTTGCCAAAGTTCTTCTTGATGGCCGTCTTGTTGATTTGCCACTTTCTAGACCGTTCCTCAAATTGCTTGTCAGCCCACAGGTCGGAGAAGAGCCACACGGACCAATCTTACACAATGTTCTCTGTCTGGACGATTTCGAAGAAGTAAACCCAGTGAAAGGAAGCTTCTTGAAAGAATTGATCGCCGTTTCTCAACGCAAGAAGGCTATCGAGAATGATCCACAAACCGACCATAACTCGAAACGCCGTAAGATCGCCGAGCTCAAACTGCACATAAAGGGATCCACATGTAAAATCGAAGATCTCGCTCTTAACTTCACGTAAGTCGATATTTTGAAAACTGCAATCATCTTCTGCTATTGCAGCGTTAATCCACCATCTAAAGTGTTCCAATATACTGAAATGGAATTGGTCGACGGAGGTGCAGACATTGATGTCACCTTGGACAATGTGGAGCAGTACGTCGAGAAATGCCAGGAGTTTTATCTCAACACGGGAATCTCTCAACAGGTTCGTTATTTGATGTCTTATTCAACACGATTCTTCTTTTTACAGATGCGGGCTTTCCGTGAAGGCTTTGATCGTGTTTTCCCATTGAGTACTCTCCGTGCATACTCTCCTGAAGAAGTTCAACGCCTTTTGTCCGGCGAACAATGTCCAGAGTGGTCGCGAGATGACATTCTGAACTACACGGAACCAAAACTCGGATACACCCGTGAATCGCCTGGATTCTTGAGATTCGTCGATGTTATGGAAACGCTCACAGCGCAAGAACGAAAAAACTTCCTCCAATTTGCAACTGGATGCTCGAGCTTGCCACCAGGTAGGATATCTTTAGAACTTACCATAGGAAGCACATTAAAATTTGCAGGTGGTCTCGCTAATCTTCATCCAAGATTAACAATTGTGAGAAAAGTTGAAAGCGGCGATGGAAGCTATCCTTCGGTACGTTCAGCTATTTTCTGTCTGAAACCTTGTCATCTAAATGAACATTTTTCTAGGTGAACACTTGCGTGCACTATCTGAAGCTCCCGGAATACTCTTCTGCTGAAATTCTTCGAGAACGCCTTCTGACTGCGATCAACGAGAAAGGCTTCCACCTTAACTAAATCTTCCGTTGTCATTTTGTTGATATATCCCCATAACTGTTTTTGTACAAATAGGTGTCTTAGAGATCCTGGTTCATCCTTCCTTTCCCAATTCTCTCTTCGCTTTCCCATCTCATTCTCAACATTTCTTCTCCCACCCCTCTCTGCGTTGTGTTTTTTGTTTTAATTTAACATTTTCCCTTTTGTTTTCAAACTTTTACCAGAAATATTGCAATCCCCCTCTATTATTAGTAGCAATTTGTTGGAGAGTTTTGTTCTCCTCAATACTTTCAGTAACCTCAATTTCATATGGTTCAGCATTTTCACATTAGTGAAAATTACCCCCTTTCACACGTGTTGTAGCTTTCTCATCTGAAGTTGTCCTTCTGATAACTTCAATCTATTTGTTCCCTGTTCCATCAAAACCTTTTATTGGTATGTATTTTCTGGCGAAAATAAAACCTTAAACGTAAATAGCCAAGTGTCACAGCAAACCCCTTTCGAGAGAGTGGATCTTCTCTATTAAAATATCGTCGAATAATACTGAAAAACGCAGGAATATCGGTTGAAATTTGAATTGACGTCACCGAAACTTTCGTGACGCAGACTCGGTGGTTTCATCCTATCAAACCGGCGGTCAGAGTTTTGCGTCAAATCGGGAAAACAAATAGTTGTTTTTTTCCAAGTCAGTCTTGGTTGCACGGTTGCTTTCTAATTTTCATCCCAAATAAGAAATTCAGAAAATTCTACTTCCATCTTTCAGCATTTTTGTCATGTCCTCTATTTCATCCGTCGTGCGTGAGATCACATTAGTCGGCGAGCAGATTTTTGATCACACTGAAGTGGTACAACTTTTCTTTCAAGAATGAATTTCAAGTTTTTTTTCTAGGTACGTGCCGAGATAGACAGATTCGTGGATCGATTCGAACGAAATGAGCGTCATCGGGAATTCGACGGGATCCTTCGTGCCAGTCATGCACTCGTCGAATCCTCGGAAACTCCCGTTGAAGGCCTATTCGATATGGGAAAAATGCAGACAATGACGGAAAGTGTGAATGAAATCACCAAGAAAATTCAGACTCTTGTCGAGCCCAAGTACCAAAAGGTAATGATCATCTTATACTGAAAGAGATGCTCTGTTTTCGCAGGAGCACGAAGCCTATTTAGACAACGTCAAGGAGGAGCAAAAGAAGTACGTGGATGCTTGTCGCGAACAGGCAATCAATAAAATGAGATCCATGGCAGCCAATCGGTGATTAAGTGTTTTTTAAATGTATTTCATCTTATTTTGTTAATACGAGCTTTCCTTAACTGTAGTCATCACTTTGCTTTAAATATACTCCAGTCCTGAAATCAGCTTTATTAATTTTCTATCCGAATAAATTATTTTTTACATTGAATTAGTGACCAAGCTCACTTTTCCAGGTGCGGAACTACACGCCGGAAAACATTTCTCTGAATGTGTCGGGGGACGCAAACACCAACACGCACAATTACGGATGATGCGATTTGAACCGAAAGTTTTTTGTTGCTAAATTTCTGTTTTGGATATTCTCTTTTGTCGTTCCACCCTTTTCAGCCCCCATTCACAGAAAAATTCAAAGTTTTGAACTGAGTAAGGCGGGTCGGGAAATTGGTTGCTTCTAACTTTTTGCTTTTCGCAGATTTCTCCTCGAGGAATCTGAATCTGTGGTGGAGGAAGAGGTTTGAATCTCGAGGAAAAAAGAACTTTGTCGATTACATTTTCTGAGAACTCCCGCTCGAATTCTAACAGACTATTGTTAGAAATTTAAAAATTATTTGTTTCAGAAAATGCCAGCTCCAATCAATGACCAAGCTCCATTCGTGATTCTGGAGACAACGATGGGCAAAATAGCACTGGAGCTCTACTGGAATCACGCTCCACGAACTTGCCAAAATTTCTCACAGCTGTCCAAAAGAAATTACTACAATGGAACAATCTTCCATCGCATCATCGCTGACTTCATGATTCAAGGAGGGGATCCGTCTGGAACAGGTAAAACCGCCGCGTTTGAAAAATTAAACATCAAAATATTTCAGGTCGCGGTGGAGCGTCTATTTACGGTGACAAGTTTTCCGATGAGATAGACGAGCGTCTGAAACACACTGGTGCGGGAATCTTGTCAATGGCGAACGCTGGACCAAATACAAACGGATCCCAGTTCTTCATCACCCTGGCACCTACACAACATCTCGATGGAAAACACACAATTTTCGGACGAGTAGCAGCTGGAATGAAGGTGATCGCGAACATGGGAAGAGTGGACACTGACAATCACGACCGTCCGAAAACGGAAATTCGAATCATCAAAGCCTACCCATCGGAGACATCAGCCCTCTCATAAACCTTTGTACCATATAAATTATTTTGTTTTCTGTTTTTCTTCTAATTTTGAATCATCGACATTTGATTTTAAATAAAAATATTTTCGCTGAAGTCCACATCATACGGATTCTCCGAATGAAAGCGTTACCCATTTCCAACTAAACAAGAATCGGTCAGTTCGACGAAGTGTCACGAGAAGATCAGAAGACGAAGAAGCGAATGATCTGATTTGTGTCTTCTTCTCTTCTCTGATTACTTCTCTTTCACAGTGTCTACTTTTCTGCTATCAAGGTCGCAAAACGATATAAAAGTGGAAATTCTACGGTCAGTTTCCTGGTTTCGTCTAGTATTGCTTAACTGATTATGAAAAATCTAGCGTTATTCGTGTTATTTCTGACCATCCTAGAATCATGTGCACAATGTGAGTTCCGAATATTTTTAAATAAAACAATCTTGTTTACATTATCAGGGGGTTGGGGTCCACCACCACCGTGGGGATTCAGACCGTCGCCGTTCTGGGGTGGACGACCTGGCTGGGGAGGTAGAGGACCCGGAGGATGGGGAGGACGAGGTGGAGGCGGTGGATGGGGAGGAAACGGTGTGTGGATTAACGGAGAATAATTATGAAACAATGATTTCTAGGAGGAGGTTGGGGAGGAAATAATGGAGGTGGAAATTGGGGCGGAAACAACGGAGGATGGGGAGGCAACAATGGCGGAGGTGGAGGTGGAGGCCGCGGAGGAGGTAGGATCTTGAACTATTCCTTGATCTATTATGATTCTCTATGTTTCAGGTGGTGGTGGTCGCGGAGGAGGAGGTGGCGGAGGCCGTGGCGGCGGTGGTGGAGGAAGAGGTTTGAAATTACTTTTCACCCGAATTCGAATTCTGAATTTCAGGCGGCGGAGGCCGTGGAGGAGGTGGTCGAGGCGGCGGTGGTCGCGGAGGCGGTGGACGTGGACGTGGATAATAATACTTCGGGTTTCAGCTGATGCGTTGACTGTATTTCCAATGAAGATGTTCTCTTTAAAATTTTCTTGTAGCCATAGATTTATGAGGGAACACTCAATGTCATTGCGATTGAGGAGGGTTTGCTTTCGAAAATATATCAGCACACGTGTGCGCACACCCTCTTTTCAACTCGTTCGGTTTACGATTTTGTAAGCGTACGAATCCTATTCATTATGACTTCCAGACTAGAAAAACTATCCGAAATACTAACTACCCTTTTATTGATCGCCATCTATTAGAACTTGAGATGCGTTTTGAATAAAATCGAGAAGAATCCCATTCTGAAAAATAAAAACGCTATTTGAGGTTCCGCGAACATGCATTTATGAGTACTGTAGTCTTGTCGGGACGCGCAGTAAAAGTTGGATGCTTGCGCCTTAAACTGCTTGTTCGAATCGTCGCAGACTTTTGAAAACCAGTTCCGAGAGATTTTTCGGCCTGGAAAATGGTCGAAAAATCTGATAAGCGTAAAAAATCGAATATTCTGCTTGCCATCGTAGTCGTCGTTGCGGTTTTTCTAGTTTGGAATCGCTTTTTCAGCCAGGTATTAATACCAGTATAACTTTCATTTCACCTCTAATTTTTTACAGAAACGTTTTTTTGGCAGTATTGTTTATTCGAATGGGACTCTGAAAATCAATATTAGTTATGTTAAGCCGAAAAACAACGAGACCATCGATGCGTATGTCATTGAAGATCAATACAACATGAATAATCTGGTTTGGTTTCTATACCTTGATGATATTTAAAAATAAAAGAAATTTCAGCAACCGAGCTACATCGATATGCCCAGTCAGTTTCCAAGAATGACGAATTCAGGAGTGTTCCCTTTGGAAGGCACATCCTTCATGAACTTCGAGAGTGCTGGACGTGGAGACCGAGATATGAACAATGTTAGATTGCTTCCGCAGAACAGAGAATTATTCTTAGATTTTTCAGGTCGCGATTCTTATGGAATCCACAAATTGGAATGATACATCGCGGCTCGTTAGATCCATCACTGCTCAGAGAAAATCTGAAGAAGATCTGAAGATTTTTCTTTACTCTCCAACTGATCAATCGGGAGTTACATACGAAATGTTGAAATCTTGGACTGCCCCGGAATCAAATGTTCTTGCTATTCCAGTGAGATTTACTCTAGTTTAATACTGGCTTCGATTTGTTCTATTCAAACATGTTAACGTTCGGTTTTCAGAAAACCGACCGGTTCAACGCTACATTCAACGTTTTGCGTAATTACAAAGTGAAGTATGTTGTTAGGCTGTCCGGTAAGATTACTAAAAGTTTTCGGAGTATTTTATTTCAAAATTCAGACTATATGCACATCGGGGACGATTTTGCTGAATTCTATTTAGTAGGAAAACATGTCATGGAAGTGGATCGAAGCATTCATGCTGTCTGTGGAACAAGTAACGGCGGCTGGCAAGACAAAGCTCTAGGAGACGTGCTGTGGTTGTCGGAAACTCCATGTGAAAACGGTGATTTCCAGTTAACTCGTCTTCAATACAGTTTTTATTTTTCAGGTGAAATGGTTACTATGAAATCTTCTCATGTTCCGGCGTTCAGTCGTATCTGGATTCGTCCCGAGTTCGCTAGAGTTGGATTTGCGGAGGTATCAGTCACGCAAGAAAGCCCATGGAACATTGACCGATTCAATCCACTCTTGATGAGACAGGCCGAGTTTTCAGAACGATTTGATTTGGATATGACGGTAAGACAGATCGTATCGGCACTGTGGTCAATTTCTCATGTTCAGCATGCCGAGAAGAGATCGTTGGAAGGATGGATTGCTGAGCGAACTTCTGGATGCCTCAACGATATCCTGATGTTTCCATACGAGAGCGATGAAGATTTGAAATTCTATTTCACGAACACCAATCTCAAGGTGAGAGCGTATTTCGTGTTCTGTTCACAACTGAATCGTTTTAAGACTCTTCACAAGTACAAGGGAATCGCGACTCTCAGCATTGGCAGTTGCCGAATGTTCATTGTTCCGAAGAAACTCTATGAGGAGAACTACAACTACTATTAATCACAAACTTTTTATCTTGCTATCATTGTTTCACTGTTGTTGGCTTTTAATTTGTTAGTCTTTATTACAGATAAAACTCTAACTGTGAACTAAGTTTTAGGAATTGTAGATGATCCAGTAGTCGGCTGAGGTAGGGTTTTCGGGAAGATTAACCTGATGAGTCCTGAATTTCTCAGTTTTTTTATAATCGTAATTAGCAGCTTACTTCTTGTAGCTCTTCCATATTCTGAAACGAGAAGCATGAATGCGATACTATCAATGACTGGGTAGAGGCTGAGCGAAGCATAGATCCATCCAGATTGAACACTCATTTTGATATCCAAAAGAGGACTCAAAAGGACTCCGGCGGCAGGGGTCACGAACAAGATAGAGGGAACTATTGTCTGAACGACGAGGGCCCGAAAGAACTGCTTTTGAAGCTTCTTACTCTGAGTGGACATTGTCTTAAACTCTCTTTCCATGATAAAATGCATTCGGAAACCGCAATAGATAATGATGGAATATTGCAACACTAGATCCAATCCGCCAATAAGGAGAAACAAGACGTTCAGAATTCTAAAAGTTCCATCGGCAGCCTTAAAAAAGTGACAATTTCTGGAGATTGTTAACGTCACTTACATAGACAACCACCTCAATTCTTGGAAGCTCCTTGACTACCAATCCATACGTCTGCAGAACTTCTTCTCTGAACATCAGTCATGTAAACTGTTCTCTAGAACTAGAGCTGCATACCTCATGTACTCATCTGAATAGTCATCAGGACCACCAAACAGAATAACGGATCCTCCATAAATGAATCCAGAACATATACAATAGACAACCCAGAGAAAGACTCCCTTCCCACCGAATTTCTCAGCGATATTCGGATTAACAAGTGTAAAATATCGAAACGCGAATTGAACAGCCACGAATGAAACCATAAGAAGATAGAAGCTTGCATAGACAGCCAGAGCCCCTTGCAAGAACTCCTGAGGAGCTTTGAGCCACGTATTCAAACTGAAGAATATGAATCCTTTGTCATAATTGTGCACGAATGGACGAGCAATGAGCTCACAAACAGAGAAAACTATACCCATCACTGCGAACATGATAACCATTTTCTTATAGGTTCCGACGATTCTTTTTATATGAAATACGGTAAGAAAGATAAGATACACGTTCACAATAGTGACAGTTGCAAAGCCACATTTTGCGAAAGAATCGGAGATTTCGTAAAAATACATCGTATGTATCAAGAAAACAAGTGAAGAAGAAGAAGATGTATGAAGAGTTTAGGGTTAGTATGGGCTAGTATACGACGTTCACGATCCCAGGAGGAAAAAGAATATGAAAAACAGCGTATACGTAATGCGTACTACGTAAGTCTAGCCGAATGGAAACACTCTCAATATGGGTCTAGAATACAGATATTGTTCCCAAACGAAGATTCGAGCAGCAAGTGAAACAAACATCATCTTGTCTACCCTTTTGTTTTTGAAATTTCAAACATTTCATTCTTGTATATTTCGGGATGTCTTCTAATTTTCGATTGATCAAGAAGTAAGGTCATGAGTGCTCAAAATCCAATTATCACTATCTTTACTATTAACAAACGCAAAATTCTGTGTGTGTGTCTGTCTGTGTCGTGTCTCCCGCCCTAGCGACGTCCCCACTGGACCAAATCTTCCCAAATTTTCACAGGTTATCAGGAATGGAGTCTGAATGATGCCCGTCTTTTTCGATTTTCGATTCGACAAAAAATGAGCTCATGCGGGCTCAAAAACCTAATTGTTTTCTCCAGGGAAGGTTTTTCGCGCGATAGTTTTGCACCGGTAGATCAAATATCTTAGGCCTGCCCGAAGGGCCCCAGAGGGGCGCAGCCCTCTGGTTTTACAAAAACGTAAATCAGGTGGAGCTTCGAAGTTCGATTTCTGGTTCTCTTGTTGATTTACATCCGCAAAGATCTTTGGCAAGACCTGAAAACCATTAAATTTAGACCAGGTCCCAAAAGTTGCCTTTCTTACGTTTAATAACCTTCCGATACTCTGAAACTAGACACATCAGAGCAACGCTATCAATAGGCGGGAAGAGACTGAGTGCTGCATAAATCCATCCGGTTTGAAAGTTCATCTCAATGTTCAAAAGAGGACTCATCAAGACATAGGCAGCTGGAAACACGAATAGGACAGTTGGAGCGATCGTCTGGGTGACGAGGGCTCGGAAGAACTGTCTCTGGAGCTTCTTGTTGGGAACCGAGGAGTTCTTGAACTCTCTTGACATGAACAATCGCATTCGAACTCCACAATAGACGATGATGGTATACTGTAGTATCATGACTGTTGCTCCGGTTACTATAAAGATGACGCCAGGTCTCAAAGATCCATCCTCCCCCTGAAAAATTGGAATTGATGTTTGGGGTTACGGTAGTCGGAGGTTGTAATTAAGTATGCATAAACAGAGAGGAGAGGAAAATGTCTCGTTGAACCATCGAGAAAGGTAAACAGGACATTTAAAAAGTCACTCTAGTTTAGAGTCGGGAAGTTTGTAGAATAGCTAAAATTAGAACTACTAAATCTATTCAAACTCTGGACTCATGTTTAGAGGCACACTTTTCAGCCTATGATTATGTTCGAATTACACATACATAGGCTAATATCGGAAATCGAGGCACGTCCTTAATTGAGAAGCCATACGACTCGAGCATTGATTGTCTGGAAAGTTGATTCTGATTGAACGAAATTGAATTTATAAGTGGAATGTTCACATGGGTAGCAGATGCAATGAGGTAATACTGCAGTATGAAACATAAACCATTCAGAAACTCATCTCTTCAACATGCTTACTTTTTTTCAGATTTCGCCACGAAGCCGGAGAAATTTTCTCTTTTTAGGATCTTCAATTGAAGACTTACTTCCGAAGGCAGAATTTGTCAAATGGATAAAGATCACGTACCGAAAATACTGGTCACTATAGTCATCCGGAAGACCGAACAGAAACAAAGGACCACCATAGAGAAATCCGATGATGACAGGATAAACCAACCAAACAATCATTCCCTTTCCTTCAAACTTCTTTGCTCTTTTTGGACTTGTGAGTGTAAAGTAACGAAACAAAAACTGAACCGAGATAAGCGACATCATGAGGAGATAAAGACTTGCGTAGACTGCCAAGAAGGCCTGAAGAACTGTTTGAGACGCTCCAAGCCACGTATTCAAACTGAAGAATATCCATCCCTTGTTGTAGTTGTGTACAAACGGACGAGCGATGAGTTCAGTGGAGGAGAAAGTGATTCCCATGATGGCAACGACTATTATCATGTACTTGTAGACTCCGACGATCCGTTTTATGTGGAACAAGGTGAGATAAATCAGAAATACGTTGGTGATGAAAACTGTGACAAAACCAAACTTGGTGAACGTGTCAGAGATCTCATAGAAAAGAGCCATTTCCGATTGAAAATGGGGGAAAAGAATGAAAAAGTGTGTTGTGTTTGAGTTGTTGAGATTGGAAGGTGGTGATTGGGGGGCAGACGGAGTATGCAATTTAGAAGCGATCATTGTTCTCTAAACATTTAACAGGAGGTGGAGTTTATTTGAATTTTGAAATGAAAAACAGAGAAATGAAGAATGCATTTATTAATAAAAGTTAGATCATGATGACATTGACTTATGGCAAAACTGGACTTATCAGGGATGGAAGGCTTGAAAGACGATAATTAATAACTTAAATGCACCGCGCATCTTTTATCCATGTTGCAAGTATGATGTGCTCGATTTGGTGAGCATTGTATTACTGTAGTTTGGTGGTGATGCTTTTGCAGTTTGGAGGGTTTTGGGAGTACAGTAACCACAGGAGAGAGCACAGAACTCCTTCATGATTTGTTCGAAGAAGAACGACTTGCATCGGTCAATCCATCGCCAGCAGAGATTCGTTCGGTCTCGGCAGTCTGAAAACAAGTTGGAGCTTTACAATGTTCTCTCAAACAACTACTCACCATCCTCCACTACAGTAATTGCTGGAGCAGGCACTGGAACCACAGCTGGTTTTTCTGTTGTTGCTACAATAGTCGGTGGAAATTTCACATCACTACATTGATACATCAAGTTCATTTTCAGAATGTCAATCTGGAAATTGTGAAGAGTAACTTTTGACTTAAAGTGTCCAACTTACCGGACTGAAATCGATGGCGGCTCCGATGACAGCAGTCATCTCTGGTGCTTTTGCAACCATTGTTTCGAATCCGTTCTTGGAGAATGCGAGAGAGTCGTAGTGCACTGAACAAAGAGTATTATTAAGTTCAGAGTGGAAAACAAACTCACTGATAGAATAATAGTCATAGAGTTGGCCGTAGTAGGAACTCTCCGCTAGATCTACTTTTCCAAACTGGTCGTAAGCCTCTGAACAAAACAAGTGAAGAAAATTGAACATCAAAAGCTCCTACCCCGATCAATATTATGCCACAGAATAGTGATATGTTCGTCTCTATCCCATCGTTCGTGTTCGTGATAAAATCCAACGGAATGCATCAATTCGTGGATGGCGGTGTCGTACTGAAGCATATTCTTATTACCAGAAACCGGGATTTACTGTACCTGCAAACATCCATTATCCAGGGAAAGCTCTTGTCGACCTCCAGCTCTTCCAACATCCGAATAACATCTGCAGAATTATGAATCGTTACTCATAATACATCAGCGTTTCATGTGACAAACAGATTTCTCAGGTGCAACAGGAAAACTTTTTCTCATAATCTGGGCCAGGGTATAATCGTCTGCACAGCTGCATAATCGATAACAAAAATGGGCAGGATGCTCATTTGATCTGAGTTATTACCTTGCATGGCTGTAAAGATAACTCATGTCATGGTGATTTTAGCGAGGAAAAACAGATGGAATGAGAAATTCCTTTTTCAGATTCGGAACCTGATCCTGTTTACCTAAACCAAAATTATGACAAAAAAGTTTAACTGAAGGAGTCCAGTAATCTTCTCATAAAGCATACCCATCAATCTTCCCAATATACAAATAATCGTTGTCAACGGCTGTTCTTGGAACGAATCGAACACACGTCTTGTCATGGTAAGCCTGAAAATTGAATATCTTGATAACTTGACTCTTGTTAATTCGCTTGAAGAAGTAGTACAGAGCTCGAGCTTATCATAGAATTCACAATGCATTTTGGTGTTTAAAGATGTCTGATTCCAGGCACACTTTTCATGAACACACCTGAAAACTTCTCGCCAAAACCGCTCTCTCCCTATCATTGTACTGATTCGAGATAACATACGGAATCCGCCCATTCGGCCATTTCCTGGTTCCAGTTATGACACCATTCCTTCGTAAACTCTCACTATTCTTGGGATCCTGAAAAATATCTAAACTGTTCGACATTATTTTGATAAGTTTGAACATTGAAAATATTCCTTTTCATCCCTCTTTCACAAAAAAAACCGTCCACCATTTACCGGTTTTGCCGAGAATCGCGGTCGGTTTAAACGGGGCAGTTTATGACAATGTCATCAACAGTTTTTTGCCTTCTCATAACGTATTCATTTCATGTGATGCACTCTCTCATTTGAATAATTCAAAACTCTCGTCAAAATAGTGAAAGTATGTATGACATAAACTTTTCGAGAGGGGATCGGATTAAAAGGATTTTGACCTGCTGATCATATTCGAAGTACGCACCAATTTCCACGCAGCCTTCCCTCGAATATCTCCTTTTTTGTAGACCTGTTTCCAGAGGATTGAACCCGCTGCCACATGGTCTTCACCTAGTTTCTCTCCGTTCTTGAAGTCCTTCTCCGTTAGAAATGTTTCGTCATCTGAAACAAGGATTTCTGAAGATAATAGTTCGCCCTTTTTCGATCTCTCATTCACCAGACAGATTCCTTCTTTTTTCCACACACAGACTGTCAAGCATCTTCAATTTGAAACCCAATATAGTCTGGAAAGTGGGAAAAATGAGAGACAAACATCCCGTAAATGAGCAAATAAAAGAGTTCCCCTATTCCTCTCGTTGTTCTTGGCACAACACAAACAAAACAAGTGTTAATTGGGTCTCGTCGGCAGCGCCAGAATGAGATCAAAAAACAATCAAATGTACCATCCGGCAATTCGATACCACGTATGATGATACTCATAATTTCAAGCTTCCGGGATTTCCGAAAGCTAGCTGAAGAATCAAAGATCTAGGCTCTTTGAAAAAACTCACCATTCAGTGGTCTTAAAAAATCTTCATCTGTTAGGAATGTTTCACTGGAAGTGGATGGAGGCAAGAGATCTTCTGAAAACGGGGAAACTTATTTGTGGTTTTATTTAGCTCTGGGTTATTCGAAACACAGAGTCCAAAATATAGACAGGCTCTTCACTAACGGCAAGAATTTAGATGGACTAATCATTCCAGGGGTTTTCTATATGAAAGCAGACATTAAAAAAACGAGCATTTCCGTAATCCAATTGTCACGAAGTTTTAGGTTGACCAAAGAACGGAATTTTTTGGTATCGGTTCTTTTCGATATTTCGTGAGCTGCTAGAAAGTTTTCTGTTGAAGATGGGCAGCTGAATTCTAATAGTTGGCATATTCGAGAACTACTATTGGAGAATTGATTTCTGAAAGTTTTTATCGATTGAAGCTTTCATGATTTTGAGTGTTGCTTTGGAATGCTTTAGGAAGCATCCTTGAACTCGAACAATTCATTGAAAGTAGATGGAAACTAGAAATTATCCGTAGTTCATTCCAAATTTTCAGAATTTTTGAAAACTTACTGTCGGCATCGATAGTAGAAATTGAAAATGTTAAAAGTAGAAAACTTGATAAATAATAGGTAAGCAGTTCATTTCTGCGCATCTCTCGTTTCCAATCGAACTTCTTTTTGCATTCCGATTATTATGGTCTGAAAGTTGGTAGGATGAATTTGAATTCTGAGCGTATGGATAGAATCTTGGAAGGTTTTCATGCAGGGGTTACTCAAACCTAGTTCTAATATTAATGAGGGTGTATGAATACAAGTTGGAAAGGTTGAAAGAGTTGCAACTTTCAACGTTAGCTAGAACCTTGAATCTAAAAGTTCCACAAACCTCAAACTGAAAGTGCTTGGGGGAGTCCTCCTTTCTATCTACAGTATGCTAAGATTTATCAAAAATGTGAAGCTCAAAACGAGAGGGGGAGAGACAAAACACAGTGTTCTCTTTTTCTCTCTGATCCTTCTGGGTCGAGATGTGTCTGACTCACGCGGGGAGAACCGACGGGTGAAAAAAGCGAATGGCACACAGATACCTTTCTGTATGTAATTCTCTCCTCCATTTCCATATTCTATCAGTACGAACTTTCCGGTTCAGAGGGGCGGAGCCTAGGTGCCGCCCGTCGACGACAGGGGAGGGGACACAACGGCAACGACTTTGCACACGGTTTTTTTCGAGGTAGATGGAGAGAGAAAAGAGAGAAGACAGGCGGACCGGTCTGATGGAGGGATTGGGACGGGAGAAGAAGAAACACGCACTCTTACGTGGTGACGTGTATTTGAGAAGTGTGTCGGACGAGCAGATTAAGTCTCGATTAAAAAATGAGAGAAGGAGGTGGCGAAATCAGAAACGATGGAAAGATCAAGAGCAAAGATGTTGTACTCGAGAGGACTACGGTAACTTCGTTGGAGGTTCTGGTCAGGAAGAACACGAGCAAATATTGAGAAAAGTCTTTCTGTCTGTTAATAAGTTCTTCCGATAGCTATCCATTGGCTCCATGATCAGGGTAGATATGAAACGCTTGATCGAGCATCAGATATTGTTAACTGTGAAGCGACCGTTTACTAGGGAATAGTGCAAACCAGGAGAGGACTCTTCAGTATTGAATGGTCACCATCAGAAAGTGGAGGTTTTGAAATGTGTTTATCCAGATTCCAAAAATGGACATCGACTTTCAGTGGTCACTTATGAACCTTTGAAAAGGTCATGAGAATGTGAGTTCCTATCCAGCCCCTGGAACTAGTGATCCTAAAACCGCGAAAAATAAAGCACCTGTTTTTTTTTGGTTAAATTCAAATTCTTCATGAAAACGATCCGATCTTTTCATGGATGTTTTGCCCCGACAAGAAAACCAGCTGATTTTTTCTTTCTTTCCAATGGTACCCAGAAGTCTCATATCTACTCCCTAGTTATTACGAAAAAATTCCTTATTTATAAACTTTTCGAGCTTTCTGGAATTCTGGTTACGGTAGTCATCTCGTTCTCGGAAAGCTCCCCTAAAAACTAACATCCCGTTCCGCAACGCTTTCCCAGGTTTTGGTGCATATTCCCCCACAAAAACCTTTCCCAAAAGGATGTTTGTTATCACCAGGAATAGTTCTGTTTCATTTTGTTTGCTCACACTTGTTTTTTCTCATCCTCAAGCGGTCGAACACACTTTATGTTGGCTCAAAGGTCAGGAAGAAAAGAGATTTTTCTCACATCACAGAAAGATAGAGATATTTTGAGATTTCAGACTTACAGATATGAGAGAGCTGGAGGAGATTCTGAAAACTGACCGACACAACTTTGAACCCAAAGCTCTACTTTGGAGGCTTTGAAGTTCTATGGAACAGCTTTGTTTGTACCGTTTGAGCTGGTGTGAAGATAAGAAAACCGAAGACTAGGGAAAAACGTTTTTAAACAATCTAAAACAAAGAATTGACTCCATAGTTTGAGCTATAGCCCGGAATCCCATTTTTATTGGATCGAGATATCACAAACATACTACAGTCTCCTTCTCACGTTTTCCCAACCCTAGACAACACCCTCTTGACAAGTTCTGGTGATTGATCGTGTTTTGCACTATTCTATTTACACGTGCTCATTTCTCGCACAACTCTGATCTCTCACAAATTTCCTCCAACCCAAAAATCATATTCCAGTTGTTGTTTTCATATTTGTTTTCTTCGATTCTCTCGATTCTCTCCCCTATTTTCACACTATTCTTCTGACACCAGAGAACCACTAAATGAGCGGAAGTTGGTCTGCCAAGGGAGAGAAAAACGAACGGTTATTGTTTGACAAAAGACTTTGGAGGCGAGAATGGCAATATTGGACCGGAACGGCTGCCGTTCTACTTTTTAGGATTATCAAGCATAACACAGAAAATCGGGAACAAATTTGGACTTTCTAAGAACTCTTTCCAGATCTAAATTCGAGCGGGAACACATAAAAACAATCAAATTTATTTATTTCAAAAAGTTTCCGTGTTCATGGCAGCTCTTTCGGATGCAGACGAGGAAACAGTTCGGACAGTTTGAGCTTCTGTGGAAAGGTCCCTCGCTTTCGCACCGTTCGTTCTATGTTTCTTTTTCGACGGCATCGGAAGAAGAGTGATGATTGCTATCTTCCCTTCCTTGTCTATTTTCAGCAATGCTCCACAATTGCCTTCTCTTTTGTATCCAGTGGAATTGAAAATTGTGATCAGTTTCTTGTCAGCAAAGAATCTATATCCAAATCGAGTCATCTGAAAGCCCATGATCTACCTGAAATCGAAAACGGATGAAACTAACAGTAGCACTTCTGACAATCAGCTTCATTCCAGTCTTTGCCAAAAACTCATTCACTGTCGCCTCATTAAAAAGAACACCTTTATGACGAAGGTAGTTGCCTTCGAAAGTTGCCTCACTGAAAGAAAATGTGTTGAATTATTCTTTTTTAATATTGCTGATTTACGTATATGGAATATGAATAAATTCGTAATCCAAAGGATCGGAGAATAAGAGATCCGTGGCCAAATCGTTCTTTTTTACGTCCATGAGTGGTCTTTTTATCTAAATCAAAATATAATATTCCATACCACTGAAAAGCCAAACCAGCTTGATATCCTCCAACGAATTCAAATGAGGTGACAATCCTCCATGGACACAGAATATCTTCCCTCCAACCACAGCAGCCAGAGGCATCCAAGAAAACACTTCTTCGAAAAGAGGCACCAGAACTTCAGCGTGAATTGGTGCGAATTGAATCAGCGCTTTCTATGAGTTCAGCAATGAGTAGAATCTTTGAGGACTTAACTCACTGAAAACTGTTTTCCTATAGGCCCTTCCTGACTTCCGCGAAGAACGAAGACTCTTTCGGGGAAGTTGATTTTCATCGCGAGAACTAGACAAATGCATTCAATTGATCTATTTCCGTTATTGATATAATCTCCAAGGAATAGAAATCTGAAGAAATAATCTGTTACCTGTAACGGTGAAGAAAAATAAACCGTTCTCTACCGAAAGCCCGAATTGTCACTGATGATTTGATCTCATCAATTATGTTCTGATTGGTTCTCGCCAGCAAAGCTCGATACAAGTCATGAAAGTTTCCATGGACATCTCCAACTACATTAATCGGAACACCAACTTCCAGAAGGGACCCTTCTTTCTTGAACATCTCTCGAGCCGCTTTGCATACTTCCTCAACTTCTTCTGCTTTTATATTTTTCTGAAATTGAAATAATCTGAGAAATTTGTGAACAAATCTTACCAGTTTTTGGCTATTTTTCAATCTTTTCGGATGCAAAAGTTTCTGGAGAAAAGGAAACGGTTCGAATGCTTTTTCCGGGGCTGGTGCTTGAGCATCGATTGGTTCTTTTTCAGATTCAAGTTGCTTGGAAGGCGGCTGGACTTTTTGTGTTTCATCTAACTCGTTTAATCCGTAGGCAACTGACTTCAACCAATCAGGTAGCTTTTCCTGCGGTTTTCTTTTTATCATGATAATCGGAAGATAATAATTTTGCTGCCAACTCGATCTTTTCTTGAAAAGTTCCACATCGTACTTGATGGAAAAAAATCGTAAAGTTTGTGAACCCAAAATCTAGCACATCTTTATTACGTAGGAAAACAATGAAGCAAAAAGGAATCAGTTCTTTTCGGACAAGTTGTCATAGATGGATCTGAAAATAAATGTTTATCTCCATCTTGTTCTCAATTGGAATGACTCACTCCAACTCTTTCGATTTCGGTTTCGAAGTGACTTTCTTCTTTTTGGTTGCTCCATCTTCCGTCTTTTCCTTGCTCTTCTCATCCTCCTTGCTATTGTTTACTGGATCCTTGCTTCCCTTCTTTGGTGTCTCTTGACTCTTCTTTACCTTTTCAGCACTTTCGATTTTTGTCGTCCCCTCTCCCGATTTCTTCTTCGGTTGTTTCTCTTCCTTCTTCTTCTCAGTTGGTCTCATCTGGATTATCGACACGACGCCTTCTTTGCTGACCCTCAGAAATGCTCCTCTGCTCTGAAAATCGACAAATTAAACGGAAAAAGGGGAACATCAAAACAACTTGTTTCATATAAGCAGTGCTGGAAAAAATGGTGACGAGTTTCTTGTCAGCAAAGAAACGGAATCCGTTGACGACAGGATAATGACTTCCGACTATCAACTCGATCTTTGTCAAAGCACAAAAGTATCTGACAGCTGCTTCATTGAAGTATCTTGCGTTCGTCTTGTCGTGAAACATATACACCGCCTCCCTGGAAAGTGTTCGATTATTTCAGAGATCTTAGACTGTAAAACTAACTTTGCTCCAGCTCCTTCCTCATCAGGTTCACATGGACGAGCGAAAATCAAATCACGGATAACTGGAGAGAGATTCTCGAACTTGTCAGTTTTTGGAACTTTTTTCCATTCATCTATAGATTTTTTGATTTCCGGAGAGATTCCACCGTGGACACAGAAAATTTTGTCTCCTACAACTGCTGCAGCTGGTAACATACAGAAGGCCATTTTGAATTTCTGCCAGATTTCTTCTCCAACGGATCCTGGGAACTTGGTCATGATTTGCTTCTGGAAAAAACTCTAATTTTGGAGAAGAACATATTCCAAAAGATACTTGGAGTTCCGATGACACTTTTGTTTCTTCAGAGCCACGAAGGAGAATGTACCGATTGGCATAGATCATCTGAAGTCAAGAAAGTTAGGGAATACTGTCTTGAAAACAAAAATTACTTTGAGCCCGAACAAGAGACAGACAGTTTCGAGATTGAATTGCTGATTGTCTCCAGTGAAGTTTCCAAGAAAAACGAATTTCTCGGAGGCGAAAACTTGTTTCCAGTCATCCTCCTTCTTGGTTTTCTCATTTTTAATATTGAAAATTCGAATCAAATCCTGGAAGTGTCCATTCAGATCTCCAACAATTGTGACAGGCGGGGAAATGTAGCCAACGGTTCTATCGCTTCGAACCAATTCGATAAAGTCGTTCAGAAAACCAACGAGTTCTTGCGCAGAGTATTTGACCTGAGAAAAAGAGCCAGATCATGTCAAAGACTCAAAGAGAGCTGCTCACCCCACTGTACTCTTTCCAGTACTGTATTCGGAAGTGTCTCACCACAAACTCAACCAACTCGTAGGGATTTTCATTGTTTTCAGCTTTTTCTGTGCTCTAAATCAACTTTTTTTTTACAAATTCTCGCTATGGTCATAAAATCGCACGGAAAAATTCAGAATCACTGTAATGCAAAAGTTGCGGATTTTGTGGTTTCTTGGTTCATTGATCAAGCTTTCTCGAGTTTTTCATGTCATATGTTTAAAAGCTCCCACGAAATCACGAAATCCTGCGAAAATTCGGATGACCGTGCCATTTTTTGAACTGACAATAGCGTTTGGCAACGCGATCAAATCGAACTTGAAATTCAAATTTTTGATCTACCAGTGCAGAAAAAGCGCGCCGCAAACTCACATTTCTCAACTTTTTCTTTCTCAAAGACAACTTTTTAGCCGACACTTCCTTCATGATTACAATTCTAAATGTTTAATTGTTGTGGATTCAGTTTGTCAAGTCACAGAGAAGGTGAAAAGAGACATTAAGGTTCACGAGGGAAAACTTCAAATCGCTCGATCTTACTTATATATAATTCGCTAAGGGGTTTGTCCATCGGTGACTTGGTCAGGATGTCCGCTTTTGTTTTCCAAATTTTTTGAGGAGTTTTTGAGAAATTTGTCGCAGCCAAAACTCGAACCTGCGCCCACCGTTCGGTGGTCACCAGTTTTACCGACTGCGCCGCGCATGCGACAGAAGAACAACAAGTAAGAGGGAGTAGACATTGTGGTGTGCGCGTGGCATTTCTCAAAAAATCTCACGCATTTGCAAACTTTTTTTCACGGGTTGTGATCTTTTTTCATCCAAAATTTTTCACTCGGTTCGTTGACTGCGATTTCCGAACCTGTTTTTCTCCGTTAGAAGAAAAAAGGTATTGAGTAGTGTGCTCCCGATAAAT
>LR545310.1:0-28450 GCA_900536305.3 Caenorhabditis sp. 40 LS-2015 | reverse complement strand
ATTGACACGTTCTTGATAGCATACCTCTGAGTGTATGAAATTTTGAGTCAAACACGAAGTCGAAAAAAACCGCTTGTTTAATTTTTCTAAAATTAGTTTTAAAAGATTCCCCATAACAAATAAGGAGTAATGAAGTAACGCTTATAGTGCTTTCCAAGACGTTTTCGAGAGATAAATGTCGATTTATAGGTGAAATTAGTGTTTTTTCAACATTTTTCAGTTTTGTACGGGTAACGTTTTCTCAATTCGAGGTTTTTGGATGGTTGGTTGATCTTTCGCAGTGCTTGTGAACTAGTTATTTCACATTCTTCCATTTGTTACAGTTGAATTTATGTTTCTCGCACCCTCCACTCATCTTCCAAAAATCCACCATAACCTAAAAAACCGAAAAAAATTTTGTTTCTCAGAGTCTTAAATCTATTATAATATTGTAACTCTCAACCTGTTTTGATGATTCGTGTGCAAAATACTTCGAAAAACATCAAAATTCCGCAGAAAATAAAATTAATAATGGAGTATATGCACTTCGTCGGTTCAGGTATTCTCCTTTCACTTTTTTCCCGAAATTGTGATGTTTTTCGAAGTATTTTGCACACAAATCATCAAAACAGGTTGAGAGTANCCATTATTAATTTTATTTTCTGCGGAATTTTGATGTTTTTCGAAGTATTTTGCACACGAATCATCAAAACAGGTTGAGAGTTACAATATTATAATAGATTTAAGACTCTGAGAAACAAAATTTTTTTCGGTTTTTTAGGTTATGGTGGATTTTTGGAAGATGAGTGGAGGGTGCGAGAAACATAAATTCAACTGTAACAAATGGAAGAATGTGAAATAACTAGTTCACAAGCACTGCGAAAGATCAACCAACCATCCAAAAACCTCGAATTGAGAAAACGTTACCCGTACAAAACTGAAAAATGTTGAAAAAACACTAATTTCACCTATAAATCGACATTTATCTCTCGAAAACGTCTTGGAAAGCACTATAAGCGTTACGTCATTACTCCTTATTTGTTATGGGGAATCTTTTAAAACTAATTTTAGAAAAATTAAACAAGCGGTTTTTTTCGACTTCGTGTTTGACTCAAAATTTCATACACTCAGAGGTATGCTATCAAGAACGTGTCAATGACAAAAAATAAGATAAAAAAAAGTTCTGACATTTACCATTTTACTTTTTTTGAAAACTAAAAAAATGACCAAAATACGGTCATTTTAAACTTTTTTTTTCGCAATTTTGAAAATTTGCCATAACTCGAGAAAAAAAAATTTCTTCAAAAATTCCCCCTACAGAACTTCTTACATCTAGGTGGGCGACTTTTTGCCCCCATAGTCGTTCGGATCAGAGGGTAACACTTTGGTACTAATACAGTTAAATGAATTAGACTCGATTTGTGCGAGGTGGAACCAAAAGTTGTTCTTTTTTTATCGGATTACAGTTCTTTTTTTGTGCATCTATGCTTGTTTTTTTGCTGTTGTTGCATATCTACATCTTTCAGAGAATCGGAGAAAGGCAACAAGTTTAGATACCGGATCTCTGGCAATGAGATTTTAGTGATCCCTAACTTGAAATTTATCGTTAAATCTGGGTCAAAAAACGGCCCAACAGACTCGGAACTGGTGATTTGAGTTGTGACCTCAAAAAGTTTATATGGATAAGAATGGATTATTTTAAACATATGTGAGTTATATGAACAGTTTTGTGAGGTTTGTGAAGTCTCTGAGGTCCTTGAGGTTAGTGAGGTGAGGAACAAGGGAATATTTTTCGCTAGTTATTGTTGTCATATTCTGATTCGATAGGGTCGCCATGTTCACCGTGACCCGAGTAACTAAAAGAAAGAAGAATCACGTTATTTGAGTGAGCTTATACATATGATTGGAATTCACTCTTGAGACTTTTTGGAAAATTCAGCTCAAGTACTGTACTTTGTGAGCCTTTTTCAAATTTTCATATTTTGTCAGCAAATTGACTATTGAAACTGATCATCAATGATAATCTTCTATAAACCTGACATCTAGAACAAAGCAGAAAAATTTTAGATACGGTAAATTTCCTCAGACTTCTTCATTCATCCACTTGACTGATTCCGATGTCCTGAACTCATCCTTCCGGAAAAATTGATGATCCTCAAGTGGAGAGTTGTATTTAAAATTTATGAGCAGAAAACTCTATTTTTTTGCTCTTTAATTTATCCCTAATGAACTTCAAGTTGACTAGACTGGAGACACTTCATGAATGAGCAGTTTATGAGCAATAAAAAACGTGTGAAAATCTTGTTGCAAACAGATCNTATGGGGAATCTTTTAAAACTAATTTTAGAAAAATTAAACAAGCGGTTTTTTTCGACTTCGTGTTTGACTCAAAATTTCATACACTCAGAGGTATGCTATCAAGAACGTGTCAATAACAAAAAATAAGATCAAAAAAAGTTCTGACATTTACCATTTTACTTTTTTTGAAAACTAAAAAAATGACCAAAATACGGTCATTTTAAACTTTTTTTTTCGCAATTTTGAAAATTTGCCATAACTCGAGAAAAAAAAAATTCTTCAAAAATTCCCCCTACAGAACTTCTTACATCTAGGTGGGCGACTTTTTGCCCCCATAGTCGTTCGGATCAGAGGGTAACACTTTGGTACTAATACAGTTTAGTCGCTTTGCTCATCCTCCTTTTTTTGTCTTCAGAAAGAACACAGGAACACACTAAAACTCGGAAAATTACATCATAGCATATAGTGCTTTTTTTTCGCTATTTTCGCTATTCTTTTCCCCTCGATTCTGGCATCCAGAATCGCAGCTTCTCCCATCCACTACTTCTGCAAGATGATGTGACAATGTACCTCCGTGATTTTCCAGCAAAAAAAAAGCACTGCGCGCATCTTGAAGAAAATGGAGCAAGAAGAAACGTTTAGAGCATTTAGCGCACCGCTCAAATTTCATTGTCCTTCTCCTTCATCTTCGTCTTCATTTTCATTTCTTCTCCTTTTCCTGACCCCGTATTCTTCCTTGTCTTCTATTCCCTTCTCCGTGCCTTCCATCAATCTTTATACTCCTCGTTTTTTTCGGAAATCGCCATAAAGCGGGAGCAGCTCTTGGGCATTCTGAAACCGAAGTGAAGACCAATTGTCTAGATCATTTTCTATGCATATTCTGAAACTGAAACTTTGCTGACATCGAAAACATGTTTAGAATTTCTCCTGTTTTCTAGAGAATCCAACCTGTTTTTCAAGTTCCGGTTTCATTTGATATGACTTTCTAGTTAGGAATTCCACTAGTACAAGTTTTCAGTTTTGTTCTGGAAAGAATCTCACAAAGCCCTTTGTTTACTGAAGGGATCTTGTTCTCTTTCTTATTAGGGTCGGGAAAAATCTCTCATTATTCTTGCTAAGCCAGAAGGAAAAGAAGAAACCGGGCGGGACCATCCCATCCGTTCTGTGGGCGGATACCAACGGCTGACGTTTTTCACCATCTCACTTTGGAAATCCAACATAGTGACGACCTTAATTGCATGCAAATTTCTTTTCCCTTTGTTCTCCTTCTCAAAGGGAAGAAGCGCCCACAAAAATTGGGAGAAAAACGAAAAACCCATATAAGTTCCCATCAATTCTTCCTTTTTTTCGGTGCTCCCGCCTTCAGGCTTCTCCTCCTCCCTTTCTTTCTTTCTTTCTGTCTTTTTTCGTTTCCTCCACTTTTCTTCGTACCCATCACAATTACCCATTTTTGTGGGGCTTCAGGCCACGCCTACTTTTTAGCTCGTTCTTCCCCCGGCAGTCTTTCTCAATGTGTCTGACAAAAAACGAAGAAGAAGGCGTTGGTCTCGGAAAATGTCAGAGCGGTTGTGGCGGTGAGAAATATTAGCTAATTACGTTCCAAAAAACGGCCCCGATGTTTTGTCGCTCCTCTCTGCTCTCTTGCTCTCTCTCTCTTTTTGTATATCAAACATTCCCCAAACATTATTGACCAAGTTGGCTCTCCACAACAATTTTGGACCAAGATGGTCGATCTTTCATTCTGTTTTGTGATTGACTAAGTTGCCATACAAAATACTATGAGCAGCTGAAAATTGACAATCCATTCATGATAGAGAGGGCAGGTGAAACCGCTGACTTTTCCCTGAAGGTCAATTTTGTCACATGGCTTTTCAATATCACTTTCTAGCAACCTGAGTTTTGAGTACCGTACTCCTCGATCCAGCAGTCCTTGAACTAAAACAAGTCTTATACATCTTCAATCCTTACTCATCCTTCACCATCCGCTCCCTGCTCCGTGCCTAATCGCGCCACGTGAAAAAAGATCCGAAGGAGCAGAGCCCTCGGCAAAAGTTTTGTAAATGAATAGCTCAAATTGCTACTCTCGTGCTTTCCGCCTCTAATTGAGTGCAATAGTAGCGCACAATCAAATTATTGGGAGGAAGTGAGAAACGGAAACGGCGGTTCATCTCAAAATAGGAGCCGGTGTGCATATCTGAAACTTTTTGCACGGTTGTTCAAGGATGCAAAATTTGAAGATTTGAATGAAACCCTTAGCTTCTTTGTGATACATTTTTCATTTTCCACCTGGGTCTCGGAAACCGTCGATTGAAGTTTTCCAACCTCTGTTTTTTGGCTGTTCGGACCTCTTCTTGTTTTTGCTATTCTCATGTCCATTTTTACTATTATTGTTTTCGAGCAAGTTTTTTTCACAGTTTTTTCCTAATGTCATAATCATACTTGATCACCTATCAAAGAAATTCAGCTTCCCAAACATCTTTCGATTCTCTCTCTTATTGTTCTCTTCCTTTCTTTGACTTCTGTAATTCTACTTCTCTAGTTTTCTCAACGTGAGATCTGCTAGACAGGAAATTAAAAATATACCATGTCTTAGCTCCGCCCACTTCCTTCTAGAAAACTTTCCCGCCTTCACTCAATGTCTCAATTCAAACCTATTACTTCGCATGGACCCTTAAGGTGTATGTAGTACCCGTTTTTCATATGTCACATTTTTAATGCAAAAGAAGGAGAGAGAGAAAGAGAGGGAGGGGTCAGAATTTCGAGCTTGTCCGCCAACCTCGTTTTTCACCTCCTTAACTTCAGTTCTCGGAAAACGTTTGATCTTTCTAGAGGATCTTTGGATCTTTTAATAGTTTTTTTCTCTCTCTCTATCTTATTCTAAGGAATGATGTGAAGGATAGGTGGAAAGCAGTCTGAAAAACAGAACACTTTCGAAATACAGTTTTTTTACTTGACTTCTGAAAGTCAGTAGCAGTTTTTAGTAATGTTGGAATACACTCAGAAGCCTCATCTTATCACATTTTGAATGATCGTCTTCCCATTTTCATTATTCCCGAGTTAGACTCAGATTCTCTAAATGCAACCTTCAGATGTCATCATCAAACTCAACGAATCGGGTCAGTTTCGTGGATGTGATCATCTTTGCCGGCTTGGAGTCGCTGGGAATCTGCGCGATCCTCGGAAACCTAGCGTTGATTATAGTGCTGCTCAACAACAAGTACCTGCATCGTGCCAGGTACGTCTTCTTTTTTTTTCTGCAAATTTTGTCTTCTGAATCTCTCCTTCTGTTTCCGATGACGTAGACAATGCGTGTGCGACGACGCAACAACAGTAAATGTCATGTCAAGAGAGTGCGAGATTGAGATGATGAAATCGGATATCGTTTTGAACAGCAAACATTAAAAAATAGAAAAATGATGAAACGTGCTGAGGCTTATAGATTCGGATTCGGAGTCTCCCACGCAAGAAAAGTTTCAAATCCTAATTTCGATCCAAAACAGTTGAAAGGGCCCTGGGTGTGTTCCGTTCCAGTTCCAACTTTTTTCCTCTTTTTTCTAAAGAACCATTCACCAAATTGTGTTTACCCAAGCGTTCCAATTCAAAACGATTATGCGCAAGCATTGATGATTTTCGGACCCATTCTTTGGCAGACTAGAAGAAGAAAGCAGAGGGAAAAATGTGGAATCTGAAAAATCCAAAAAGAAGAAATCATTTTACAGTTTCATCCTGATGCTCAACTTGGCGATCGCTGACGTCATTCACGGTTTTGTGACCACGTGCCACTTCTATCCGCCAATTTTGCTCAAACAAATGCACATAGGCGAGCTGGCCGTCCGCCTGTTCAACATCGCCGACTGGACGGCTTGGGCGATAACACTGACGTGAGTGAGCCGGGAATTTATGAGCCGAAAAATGGGCTCGTCGGGATGCGGATGAGTGAACAAGTTGAAACAAACCGTTTGCAGACACATGTCGGCAATCTGCCTGGATCGTCTAATTGCCATCATTCTCTACGGACGATATAACGTCCTCGTCACTGTGCAAAGAATCAAAACGTTTAGCTTGGTGTGCTGGGCATTCTTCTTGAGTACCAATGTCACTTTGTTCTTTCTTCAAGCTTGCTGTATGATTAGACCGTTGGAGTCATTGAACTACTACAGTTTCGGATATGCAGAGAGCACCAAAGACGGTATACAACTGGAAGGGGATTCTGATCAACGATGAGGAAGGTTTCAGGAAACTTCAACGTCTATGTTCTCACCTACACCCCTGTAGAAATTCTGACCATTTTGATCTTGTCCTTCAGCAATCCTATCACCTTGGTGCAACTTTATCGTCGACACAAAAGAAAAATCGCTCTGAGACAGTAAGTTCAAAATTTTAAGGATTTCCAAAAACATCGCTTCTCTCTTCTTCTGGCACACTTTCTCTCTTTTACTCATTCTGCCTCAACACACTTCATTTTTTCGTCATTTTCTTACAGCACTTTGGCAATTATAGTTCAAAATTTTATATGATGTGCATGGTGTTTTTTGCCATTTTCAACAAGTCTAGAAAAGTCGTTTCACACCGTTTACTAAAACTCACATTCATCCTAATTTCTCAGTTTTCCGGGTGATTTCTCATATTTCTTACTTACATTTACATTTTTCATACAAATTCTCTCATATTTCTTTCATTGTGCACGTTAATTGGGTGCAGTGTGCGTTGTTTCATATTCAGGCAAGGAACGACGAAAAGTGTCTCTACGTCGTCGTCGTCGCTTCTGAAGCAGCAGCGCTCGCAGTGGCAGAGGTGAGTATACTGTACTCCTACAGTCGGGTCCGTTTCCCACTAACCAAACCCAATCGTCTCGAAAGTCTCTCTGTCCCTTGAGTGATTCCTATATTTTCCTTTCCGACTATGTCTACAACCGAATGGATCTTTTGTTTTCGAATTTGTTGGCTTTGTTCTTTCATTTCGGGAATTTTCGGTTACCGGGTATAGGTACAAGAAACTGTTCTCTTACTTTTTTGTTGCTTCAATCTTCAGAAAGTTATCTTCTAGTCTAGACCATTTTCCCCTCTAACTCTAGCTCCCCCGTGCTTAACCAATCTAGTTTTACAGGAATGTCAAAAAACGCGACTCGAACGAGCAATCGAAATTCTTTAGGTTGCGTTCAACATTCACTTCTCCGTCTAGAATAGTGTTAGTCTGTTCTCACCGAAAATGTCCGATGCCGAATTGTAACGATGGCAGATACCCTGACACCCTCTTGCATGACAATACAAATTACGAATTAGTATTATATATGTAGTGTAGGAAATCCCTAACCCTTAACAGCACGAAATTTTATCTCAACACTGTTCACCGCATGTGTTCCTTTTTTGTTTCATGGAATGCCCTTCATCTCACCGCTTGCAATTTTCCCAACTCTCTTCACATTTAACTGCACTTCATCTCCAAAACTCTTCGATTCTAAGTTTTTCGAGCCACGCCGCTTTTTTGCTATTTGTAGTAAAAATTTCGATATTTTTAGTTAGTAATTCTATTCATGGATTTCAAAAGGTTGGTTCTGGTTTTTACCGAAATCAGCTTTTTGTATCCAAATTTCACTAGATCTTCTCTCAGAATGCACTTTATAGAGCCAGTACCATGTTGTTGGAGATGTCGATGAAAATGGGAAGTAAGCATATTGCCAACGATGTGCGAGAGATGGCAGCGAGAAGATCCAATCGACAACAGCAAAGAATCCTATTACAGGTACAGATACTATCACGAGTTAAGAAAACAGATCTCGCGTTCAGATTACTGTGGTGGCTCTAATCTTCTATTCCTACATGACGGCCTACTATGTCTCCTACTACAGTAGGTTCCAGTCAATAGCTGTGATGATCTTCAATAGCTACTTCTACTCCATCACTCAAATGATCAACCCGGTGATCTACTTCTCGTTGAACAAAGAGATGCGGGCTCAATTGAAGTATGTGTTTTTTCTCGATATGAAAATTAAAAAGAGGGTTTTCAGAGAAGCATTCGTGGACTTCAGGAAGGTACTCAGCTGCAAAAAGAAGGACCCATATGGTTTCGCCAACAGCTCCACCAAAATCAACCACAGTACCAAAATGACGTAAGTCAATTATCCTGAGTAACATCCACAATTGTTCCATTGCAGAATGGTTCGAGCACAAAGTACATCCTGCAGTGAAACGTCGCCTTTGTTCTCGTCCAACAATCACTACAAGTAAGTCGAGTAGTGAATTGAATCAAATTTCTTTTGAGCACGAGAAAAAAGATTGAATTTCTTTCACTAATTTTTCTCAATTTTCATCCAATTTCAGATCAACCGGCACCACACAGAAGAATAATGAGGAGCGATTGTTGGACTCGGTGGAGGGAAGTAGCACTGGCAATGAATCGGCTGAGATTAGAGCCATTGTGCAGGATGATGATCCGTGTGAGTGATACTGTTGTTAGAAATGAGCACAACTAGAAAAGGATCCGCACGATTCAATGTGTGATGGGTATAGTTGGGAAGTTGAGGTTTTGAAGAGTGTTCTCGCATTTCCGGAAGTCAAATCGGACATTCAGAATGGGACTTATAAACTTCGGAAGTTTTTATTCTGCTAGCTGTAGAGAATCTGGAACCCTGATAAAATCTCAGACTTTCATACCTCCATTTTTGAAAATTGGTGCCTCAACTTTTGATGGAAGTTTTGAAAATTTTGGAGTACATTTTTTTATGTTCCATCGAGTCAGATATGTTCCAGCCGACCAATGTTCTCTCCCAAAATCCGACATCTACATGACGCCACCGGTCGAAATGCCGAACAAAATGGGCGCCAAGGAAAGATCTACTTTCATCAATCAACTCGTTTCGGTACCCCAAAAAAACCAAAAAGAAACAAAAAATGCAATTTTCTCTCCTTTCCTTTCTCAGGCGCTGCAATATGCAAGCAACAAATCATTGGCGTCGGTAAAAGGACAAAACGAGATGGATGATGAGGAAGACGACGGCGAGGACACCGGCGAAGACGAGCGCGCTGGA
This sequence comes from Caenorhabditis sp. 40 LS-2015, assembly GCA_900536305.3. Lineage (NCBI taxonomy): Eukaryota > Metazoa > Nematoda > Chromadorea > Rhabditida > Rhabditidae > Caenorhabditis > Caenorhabditis tribulationis. The sequence goes on along the minus strand of LR545310.1, from coordinate 19,146 downwards.
GACAACGGAGAGCAATTGCGTGTGCAGCCTGTGCTCCGAAAATTGGACAAATCGGCGACGGCAAATGACATCAGTAGCATGATCAAACAGCGGTTCGTTATGACATGGAGCTAGAAAGTTTGCACGTTGTTCACGTTTTTAGGTACATCCGATTCTCCAACACCCTTCAAGTCATTTCGAGGGACGCCAGTTTTCATCCGGAAAATAACAGGTGGGATATTGAAACTTTTGATGAAGATGATAAAAGTATTGCAGATATGTGTCCATGGGAAGTCTGGAGAGAAGTTGCTTACTGAATGATATGTCTGGAAATAGTGACTCGACTAGTACAACAGTACAGAAATCCATAACGAGGTGAGTATATCTCTTAGTAGATAAGGGGTCGGGGTCAGTGAAATGGGCACCATAAAAATATGAGATTTTGAGAAAAACTGTGAACCACCTTCAAAAAGCGAGCTAAGAGGTGTAAGAGTTGCAAATTTGTTCAGTAGACTAGGTAGTCAGAAGAATGAGAACAGCTTACTCCAGACCCCCACAGATCGACTTCTGAGGTTGACAGCGAGTCTTGAATATGTAAGTATTCGCTATATGTATAACCGCCTCATCCCAATGATCCCCATCACTTATTGAAATGCTTCGCCCCTCTGACACCATACCCGTGTAACTAGGTTAGGGAGTTTTCAGACAACGTAGAAAGTAGTTATAAAGAGGTAACATCTACATATCAAATTGTCTTTGCAGTCTAAGAGTGTCTATGTTTTGATGTTGTATTTTCCCTTTTTTCACGATTTCAGAATCAACACCCATTTTTCCAGATCCATCTCATCCAGCTCCAACGTTTTTCGGGGAAGCACCACGAACTGCAATGGAGACACCGGACTTCTTCTTGACGATGACATTGATACAGATGCTGAAGAGGAGATTGCTTATTTGTAGTACAAAAGCTCATTGCAACACCTGACTAATCATGACAGTTGTTGTTTTCCATTCTCAATTATTGTGTACGCTTTGTCTCACCTAACAATGACAGAGCAATACTACGTGTAAATCCGTATCTCCTTTATTTTGATGAAGAAAAAACTAAACATAGACAAACTTGAACACCTGGGTACAAAATTTAAAATCTCAAATGTTTGATGCATTATAATTTGCATCAAACTTCATATCTAGATTGTATTGTATTTTGCATTCCATTTTTCTTTGTTGATGATTTGTGATGTTCCCATAAAAAGCAATAAAGTTCAACATTTCTAGATTTTCACATCCACTTTCCTATTTTCCAGGTTTCGCAACATATTTCCGTCAAATTTTGTTGCTTGTCGAAAACATCACCACCACCACCGCCGCCTTCGCTTTCATCAGTTTTTTTGTCGCTGCTTCTCGATGTTTCTTCTTCTTCTTTTCCATCTTTCCCTCTCATCCACCGTCTCCTCGAGATGAACAATGTATCAATTGAAGAGAGCTTTCTCTTCCGAAGAAAACCGGTGTAAACTATTTGGAGACTAGCAGATGGAGTGATAACGTGATGGTTGAGAAAGAGCCGCAAAAAAAAGAGAGGAATCTCGGTCAATTCGAGGGAAAACACATTGGTGGAAATGAAAGAGAGATATGCTATCAACTTGACACGATAAAGTGATTCGAGGAGCAAGAAGAAAAAACAACTATCAGTGGGTACATGATTATGTAAGAAGATGTAGCTGATCTTGAACGATGAAAGGATACAACTCTCAAGAACATGTAAAGCTATTCTAAAATTAAAAACAGAACAGTTCGTCCACGAATTTTCAGAATAGAGTGTTCGAGAGGTTCGGAGAAACTGGAGACCGTAATTCCATGGAAACGTAGTCAACTAACAAAGCGTTACTCGCGATGTGTTCAAAATTTTGCTACTTTTTTTCTATAACTTTTATAGAAACCGAGATAAATTTTTTTATTATCGGAGAGTCTCTCGAATTTTCTGATTTGTCTTACTGGTCTTACTGAACTCGGAAGCTCCACAAGAGCAGATTCTAATGATTCTTACTCAAACATCAAGGGGAGAACGAACTCATAGAGTAAAACCCTCCAATAACCTCTGGCAAACTTCTTTCATAGTGACCTTCACATTTTCTTTTCATACAGTTCTTTTACACATGTACAGTACTTCACCAAACACGTATGTCTACACAGTAGATTCTCAATACTCTATCCAGATTCACCACTATTCCAACAATTCCCCTTCACTTATCATCACCACAAAAACTCAAACATCTCTGCCCACACCTCTGCGTGAAACACACATTTTTCAACTCTTATCCCAATGATATCGAATTTCAGGAGGTCCACGCGACCACCGTGTCTTGTGTGTTTATTCACACTTCCTGTCTGTCAACTTGTCAATAAATCAAACCTGGAAGTTTTGACCCTCTGTTTTTGACACTACTACGGAAACTGTGATCCATTTTGGAACGTAGAAGTAAACATTTAGATGGACTGTGAACATCACATGGAAAATTTCCTGTACCGCAATACTGGAATTTCAAAATGAAGTCCCATTAACTCTGATTTTTCAGAATCAGATGTCACAACTTCAGAAAAGCAGTCGAGTAGAGGAACTCAGCGATACAGTTGACAAAGCGGTATGTTTCATGTCAGTCCTTTTCTGATGTACGGTAACACTAAATGTTTCTATTATTACGATTATGATTCTTGATCATATATCTTTTTTCTCCGAAAAAAATAGCTCCAGACTGACACCATAAATTTTCCCCGCTCCAGTCCCCTCCATTCACCGAATGGCTCATAACTTGACCCGTCGGCTCGATCCATCCGCTTCCAATCTTCTTGTTGCGTTCCGAAGATCTCTCGTCATCCTCTCTGCCATCTCCAACACTATGGCTCTGTCTTTGTCTTCTTTCCATCTTCTTCTCTCCTTCTATCAATCTCGGCCAACGCAATTGGTAGGCACACCGGCGGAGGGGGGGGAATCATTACAACGTCGCGGTCGACTGTTGAAAAGAGCACGCTAGATGTGTGCAACCGTCCGAGAGACGCCAAAGATTCAGAAGTGGAGGGCGGGAAGAAGTTGTGTATCTGTGTATGTATGTGTATGTGTGTGGGGTGCGGCTGTTGCCAACTCAAGATTCTTCCTCCCATCTCTTCTTCTCAAACACACCAGTTCTGACATTGGCAGAGCTCGGGGACCCCCATTAGACGAGTCCTCAAAGAGTTTCATCTTTTTCATGTCAAGTTTTCTGATTATGACTTCTTCTTCTTCTTGATTTGTATTATCCGATTATTCACCCTACTGTATCACTTTGATAAGACTCCGTTTTTCAGATGAGTGAGGAAGCCGGAGAGGACGCCCAGCGCAAAGCCGCCGAGCGCGAGGCCAAGAAGGCCGAAGTGCGCAAGCGTCTCGAGGAGGCCGGAAACAAGAAGAAGTCCAAGAAGGGATTCTTGACACCAGAGCGTAAGAAGAAGCTTCGTGTAAGTGATCATATACCTAACTACCTTTAACCATGTGTTGTTGATTTTCAGAAGCTTTTGATGGTCAAGGCCGCCGAAGACCTCAAGAGACAGCAATTGCTCAAGGAGCAAGAGAGACAGAAGGCTCTGGCCGACAGAACCGTCGCACTTCCAAATGTCGACTCTATTGAGGACAAGGGACAACTCGAGAAGATCTACAACGACTTGTGGGCCCGTCTCACCCAGCTCGAGGAGGAGAAGTACGACATCAACTACGTCGTCAGCCAGACCGAAGCCGAGATCAACAGCCTCACCATTGAGGTCAACGACCTCCGCGGAAAGTTGTAAGTATTTTTAAATTTTTCGAACATTCCTATTCCATAATCTTTCAGCGTCAAGCCTTCCCTCAAGAAGGTGTCAAAGTACGACAACAAGTTCAAGAAGAGCGGAGAGAGCAAAGCCGGAACCAAGGAAGACTTCCGCGCCAACCTCAAGATCGTCAAGAAGGATGTTATGGAGTCTATCACCAACGTTGTAAGTTTTGAGGTGTCTGTAGGCATACATTATTTTCGGGAATTCAGAAGAAGAAGGACGATAAGCCAGACTGGTCCAAGAAGAACAAGGAGGCCAAGACTGAGGAAGCCGCCCCAGCCGCCGCCGCCCCAGAGCCAGCCGCCGAGGAGCCAGAAGCCGCCGATCCAGAAGCCGGTTAGTTTTCAAATTTGCATATACTGTAATCTATCAGTCGATTTTCAGAAGAGGAAGAAGGAGAGGAGGAGGAGGAGGAGTAAGCTCAACGCCTCACCTTCATCATCATCCAAATCAACGTCATCAAACTTAACAACAATATGCGCTCACGTTTATTCTGTAGCTTGTAAAGTTTTTCTTCCTCTTTTATCACCCTCTTTTTGTTTTCTGAAATCTACCTGAAGGGTCCCGGACGTCATCACATGTGTGCTAATAAAATCTTGATGGTCACTATTGTGTTTTGTGGTTAATGGATGGAGTTGAAATTCGAGAAGCTGTCTGAGTGATAAGTGATGGGTTAGGTGAGAAGTGATGTGGCGGAGGAGGGAAAAAACAAGAGGAGAAGGAGGTGAGGATCAGTGATCGGGAAAACTAAAAATAAGTTGGTGAGTGTTGAAATTTCTTGAAGTCACGGATTCTAGGAAAAAGAAGTGAAAATTACGGACATATAGAAAATGGAGTTATTCCGAATGAAAATTACAGATTTTCAGATTCAAAATTTTTCAGATGAATATCAAAAATTTTGTCTCAGAACACAATAATGAAGTTAAAGGTGCCAAGATCCATGTTTTCCTATTTTCAGATTGCAAACTCTTCAATTTTCTTTTCCAGATTTTCAAGTATCAACTTCTGGACGAATCAAAATTTTTCAGATTTTTTTTTTGAATCCCAATGTTTCATTTTTCTGAAAACATTCAGATGACGTGACTCATTCGCAACTTGTGTCGCTGAACATATGATTCAAAGTGTAAACTCATCACGTTGGAACGCAAAAACCAGTTTTTCCACGCTGTCCCTCTTTTTTCTACAAAATCAGAAGTATAGATCTGCACCGCGAAAACAAATATAGAACACTATATTTGTAGACGATTTTTCCTGCTAGTTGGAGCTCCTTGATTCTTGCAAAAATGTCGAAACATTTCAACAAAAATTGTTCACACGTGTATTGCAAACAATAACTTCTTGCCGAATTTCTTCCAACATGTTATCTCAACTTTCATCTTATCATAATTATTATTAATTGTTTGGACGAGTCATTTCGTCCTAATAATACACTACAATTGGTCTCTCACTCTTTGGCCATTGTTCTCTCCCCCCTCTCCCCCTCTAATCTCCTCCATCGTGTAGTCGTCGCTCAATACTGACCTCTTCACTCATTCTCGCACACTGAGAGCGTCGAACGGCCCGCATTGAGTGAGGGTGTGTGCAAGTGCGCTCCAGCGACCACAACCTAATGAATAACCAATTTCATATTTTTCCACGTTGTTTTTCGCATTTTTTCCCGTTCCATATTTTTTTCCGTATTTTTTCACTCTTAGAAACCATTGAATCATTTTTTTACAGACACAATGAAAGTCGTTTCGGCGATTTTTATATTAATTTTCTTGGAGCTCGTTGAAAGCCAAACTCCTCAAGTTATACCGGCCAAATGGAATCATGAATACGAGATGGAGACTGGGAAGAACATGTCGCTGACAATTTTCCGATTTCAAGTCGAGGAAAAGGTGAGTATTTGAAAAAACCTAAAGAAATCGAAAAAATTGTCTAATTGTACTGTTTTTCAGTACTCGGTGGCTCGAATCATCATGAGCTGCAATGAGAGCACGGAGCACAACCCTTTATTAGCTGTTTTCCGCGAAAAATTGGCTATCCTCAGTTTACAGGTGAGGTTTTTTGTTTGAAAATATGAAGAAAAGAGTCTTCCTTCCCAGGAGCAAACCGACATCGATTTTACTAGTCGTCAGTCATGTTAGGTAAATGAACTGCGCCGTTAACGGTCTTCCACCATGTTTTGAGAGTTGAGCAACAAATTTATGCTGGTTTCAGAAAGCATGAGAAAACGTTCGAAAATTCCTTTAAATACCCGAAAAACCGCCGCAAAAACGACACTTTCGAAGAAAGTAGTATGTGGTGGCCACCGTGTTTTTGCCAATTTCAAACCAATTTCCAAATTTTCTTTCGATGAAAAGATTTAAAAAAACAAGGAAATGTACAGAAAACCAACAAATCATTAGTTTTGGATAAAAAAAACAGTGAAAATGGGCAGAAAAGGCTGTGTCCGCCAGAGGACACTTCTTCAGAATTTGGCAAGAAAATTATCACTGCCCTAACAAAAACCTGATTCGAAAATAGAATTTGAACAGTGAGCTATCATAGTTTGAGCAGTTACAAGCCAGTTTCCACAGATGACGACAAAAATCTTATCTTCAGGTACCACTCATTGTGGAGAACTATGAGTACAGCCAAGTGGCTAGAACTCTATGCCCATTCACGGAATACAAAGAAGGAGAAGCATTCACCGTGGAAGTCACTAGTTCGAGTCCTGTTCGATACAACTTCCGAGCAGAGTTGGTGCAAAACTTTCATCTGTTGTAAGTTTTCGAGAATACAGGAATGATGGTTCAGTCATCTTCTTTTTCAGCAACAACTCGAAGCGATTGGTGACTGCTAGTGCTTCAGAGCCAGTTTACCTTCGCTATGATATTCCAGACGACGTGGATTCCGTCGCTGTGCATGTTGACTCAAACTCAACGACTTGCATGACAGTTTCAGTGCAGAAAATTGGGGTAACCGCTTTATCCTTATCGAGATTGTTGAACTAAAAAAATTTTCAGTGCCCAGTCTTCGATCTGCCGGATAATGTGAACTCGATGGGCTTGCATCAAACAATGACAACCTCCGCCACAATCCCAGTAGAGAAGTCTCGAATGTCTAGCTTCTACGTGGTGTTCGTGGTTAACAACAATGATGATCTGTGCTCGGAAATTCTCAGTATCAAACCGATCCGTAAGGAAAACCCTTGTTTCATCTTCTATGTTATGTAACTGATTTCAGGACCGACCAAATTCCCGCTTCGCCTGAAGTCCTTCAACGTCACCATTGAGTCGTCCATGAAATGTACGACATTTCCGTTAAAAATTTATACATCATTTGTCTTTACAGTGTTTGACTACACCATCCCGATCGCATTCTGGGCGTGCATCCTCCTCCTCGTCACTATTGTGGTGTTCGTCTATCACTACTTCGATGGGATATGGGAGCGCAGGTTCTTGTCAAGAGCGTATACTCATTTGGAAGACAGTAAGTAGACTTTGAGCTTCGAGGCAAACATGACCTCTATTCCAGATGCACAGGATGAACGGATTAGAGATTTCTACGACTTCAAGAGAATGTCTGAGGACGATGACTTGAAGGACTACGATCTTCTTTCCGATTGTAAGGATATGATGGTTGTGAGAGCCAAAGCCACCCTCACCGTTGCCGACCTCTCCATGACACCATATGAAATTAGAGAACAAAAGTATGATGTGTACAAGATGTGAGTTCTTGAAAATGGTTGACAAGGTTTATATCTTTCCCTTCAGCGCTCTCGCCATCATCGGAATATTCTACAACATCACCGTGCTCCAGTTGATCATTAGCAAGGCGGGAAGCTTACGGCAGTCGGGAGATTTGGATGAGTGCACGTTCAATTTTCAATGCGCCCGGCCACTGTGGTATTTTGTAGCATTCAATAACGTCGTGAGGTTAGCGAAAAAAAAACAGCTCTGGAAGTTAGACATCGTAAAATTCACAGTAGAGATTTCGGATAGCAGAGAAGTTGGAGCGCATACAAATGAGCTACCAAATCACCTATATTAACGACTCCGTTTTTTCAGCAACGGAGGATACGTCTACTTTGGAAGTCTCATCATCGTCATGAACTACTGCCGCGAGCGAAGCTTCAGAAGACTGTTTGCGGTTCAACCGACGTTGGCAGAGGTGAGAATTTGTCATTGGATGATGTTGCGTAAATTGGCAGACGTGGTGAAAAAATTCACCCTGGTTTGGTGATTTTGAGGCAATGAAGCTGTTGAAAGCCGATTTCGAAATAGTGTCCGATTCTAGAACAACTAGAAGCGAACCTTCATGTTATGGTTTCAGAGATACGGTCTACCTCAACACAGTGGACTTATGACGGCCATCGGCCTCGCTGTCATCATGGAAGGAATATCGTCTGCAACGTATCATGTGTGCCCCAACAACATCAACTATCAGTTTGGTAAGCTTTCCTCATTCAACGTCACCATTTCAATGATATCATTTCAGATACCGCATTGATGTATGTAATCGGAATGCTCGGAAAGCTCAAGATCTGGTCCCTCCGCCATCCAGATATGGTTGTGAGCGCCTATCACGCATTTGGGTTTCTCGGAATCTTCCTAATGGCTGCTATAGCTGGAGTGGTGAGTGTAACTTTTCCAACATACATTTTTCATTGGCAATGAGTATTTTTTCAGTACGTCCACAACATGATTTTCTGGATAATGTTCTCTATCATCTACATCGGAAGCATGCTTTTGATTAGTTTGGAGTTCTACTTCAAAGGAATCTGGACACTCAACGTCAGAGAGCTGAGAAATTCTATAAGAATGGCGTGGGCGTCATCGAAACGGCTTTCATGCATTGTTCCGGCGTACAAAGCACGGTTCTTTGTGATTCTTCTGCTGAACATGGCCAACACAGCAGTGTAAGTCGATAGTAACAGACTTGAACATTTCATTTTAAATTTTCAGTGTCGTCTACGGTCTTGATGCCCATCCAAAAGATTTTCTCTCGTTTTTGCTCATCCCATTCATCGGGAACCTCTTCATCTACATCATCTATTACATTTTGATGAAGGTGAGTGTGTCATGAGAAACTTCATATGAAAATTTGTTTCAGATGATCTACCGCGAGAAGATTCCAAAGCGAGCAGTGGCTCTTCTCATCTGCGCTGTCATCTCATGGACGTGCGCCGGGATTCTTTTCAATCAGAGGGTGTCGGATTGGAGTGTGAGTTGTTTTGAAGACTTTGTAGAGAGAAATAAAACACTCGGCTGTTTTGAACACTCTGAGTGATATACTCTCGTTTTCAAAAACTGAGATCGACCTCTAGAAGTCGAGTTATGCGCTTCGGAAGCTTGCCTTTTGAAAGCGAGAGGATATCTAACCTAATAGTAACTTCGAAAGCCTACCACGTGACTTCGAGGTTCACAGTGGTTACTAAGAAAAGTTTGAAGCCCTCTTCTTCCAATGTATTACGCTGGAAAGAAAGTTTCTGGCCATAATTTCGTTTTTCTCGCAAATGCCAGAGAATGAGATGTGATACAAATCGTATCCATTTTTGACTACAGGAGACATCTGGTGCATAGACTATATGTTTCATTCCCTCAGGCTCCCTCTCTACGATGAGCGTCGTGCCAAACTTTGTCTCTCACCGGAAACACCTTGGGAAGCATTTTTTATTTTCGTTCATATCTGCCTCCAAGACCATCGAGGTTGAACAACGTAGATAATTAATTTGAAGAATATTTCGCTCTTTAGTAAGAACGCCATCATTTGGTTTCATGTTTAGGAAAAGTATGAGTTTTCAATGATTGAAGTGGGAGCCTCTGAATGGAAGTTCGACTCGACTTGGGCCTGTTGCGGAAACAGGCAGAGACGAATCCCATCCAAACTACCTGTGACTCGTAGACTGCTTCAAGTACTACCCAGACCTAGGTATTAATCATATTACAAGTCACTCACAATGTTCAAAAAATCGAAAACTAATTCTTCATACAATGGCGCACTTTTCCCTTGAACCCTTGGTGAACATGCAACTGTAACTCCTCACTCTACACCCATTTTTCGAATCGGCTGATAATCTCGTAGCGTTATATCAGAAGTAGGTCTTATATGAAAACCACCGAAAAAGAGCCAGATGAATAAGTGCTGATTAACAGTTAGGAAACGTGGTCAAACATGGGTTACACGACATAAATATATGCTCTCGGTGTGGTGATCAGTACAGGGAAGGCATTTCTAGGATCAACTTTTCATATGTAACATAATAAACACTGACTACTACTCTACTCATTTACAAAAAATCAAGTCCGTACCCCAACCCGCACCTCAATACGGTCACAGAATCCCCTATCTTCCCAAAAGTGCTAAACTGTAAGGTACGCAAACAAGCTAGTATTTTCTCGCAGAATGGGAATGGAGAATTTTCAATCAACCAAAAGATAGTTCTTGCACTGCTCTTTTGGATAATCACCATTTCAGCTGCATAAGTCAATTTCTTGAACGACACGACTTCAAAACTTACGCTGAAGTTGAAAAATGGGTGCCTCCATACTCTGACTCGTAACAGCAAGAGTTTTAGAAGGTGGGGGTCAAACACCTGCTTACTAAATAGAGGACAATAGAGAAGTAGTCTGTACATCATGTGGGAATTGCGACTGCTTTTTAGATAGAAAAAATTAATTTTCAGAAATGGCCAGAAACTTTCTTTCCAACGTAATACCATATTGAAATGTCATGACAACGTTCCAACATAACGGTTTTCGGCTGATCCTGTTTGACCCTGTTTCCTTCCAGAAAATGCCCGCGATCTCCCGAGAACTCAACCGCCCCTGCATCTTCCTCAACTTCTACGACAACCACGACATATGGCATCTCAGCTCAGCGTTCGCCATATTCTTCTCTTTCACATCCATCAACGTCATCGACGACGATCTCATGTTCGTTATGAGGAACACTATCAGAGTTTTCTAATTGTACATAGTACTCTCTTACTTGTACCCTTTTTCTCAGTTCAACTACCCACGTCACAATTGTATATTGCACATACTTCATACATTTCTTATCATTTCTCGCCCCCTTACATCCCACACTTAGCTTTTTTGAGTCTTTCTCATTCTGAACATTACTTGTACTTGAGCATAGCTGGTCGCACCCTGAACCCTAGCACTCGGTGTTGACAAAAATTTCGATAGTCATTCATCCACTTTTGTGTCATTCTCCTCGATGAAGATATGGGTTTATTTCTTTTTCTCGACAAAATGGGTTCCGTTTTCCCGTGGGAAACATAAACAGCAAAAGTTCTAAGAGATCGTTCTGAACATTCGGATGTGAAAAAAAACTGTTACGGGGATGGGAGTAAATTTGAGACGTACTGCAACAAGACTTTGTTTTGGCATTCACAGAAATGGGAAGAAAAATGAGATGGATGCGGCCGGATGCGATTAGCAATGCTCTCAGATTACTTATTAATGTCGAGGTTCGTGAGCCAATCAGCGACTCGGCACGCGGCCTCCTTCGATGACGGTATACTCTTGACCTGCTCGGTGATGAAGTTGGCCGGGAGCTCCACCGATGTTGATGGTCCTGCCTCGTACTTGGTGGAGAGCTCGGTGACTGAAATAAGATCAGGAAAGTTGTGATTCGGAAATGGGCGGGGTTCATACCTGAGAGACTGCGAGTCAGAACTGGAACATTGTCAGTTGGGTTCTCCATCTGACCAGCGGCGACTTCTTGAAGTGAGAGATGCGAGCAGGTTTTTGGGTCAAGATCAAGACGCTCATTGTTCTGAAATGACACAGTTGTAATCAGAAATAGAATGCTACATGATGCATGAGCTCATCTATTTCCTTCAATAGATCGGTAAGTTGTCGCCGTTTGAAGGAAAACATTAAGAAAGTTCATCTCGACTCCTGTATTAGCTAAAAAAAAATAAAATCTAGGAGTTTAGGTACACCGGTCTAACCTAGCGACTAACAAGAATTCAACCAAAAAAGAATTGCATCGACCGGGAATCGAACCCGGGCCGCCCGCGTGGCAGGCGAGCATTCTACCACTGAACCACCGATGCTTGTGTATCCCTAGACCACGACGCGAACAAGTAGAGACCACACAACTGTTGTTTCTCGGAAGTATTTCCCAATGTCGACAGCCGAGGCGCCCCCTTCCCCACATGTTTGTAAACAATGACATCATCACTGATTAACGCTATTTTCCCGCCATTTCTCATTTCTCTCAAAGAGAGATTGTTCCCTTCTAACTATGTTTTCATGGCTTACCTGCACCTGAACGTTGATGCTCCAGAACGAGGACAGAAGGCTCGGCTTTGAGGCGGATGTACTCTCGATCGTCAAAAGGTCGTTGCGATGCATGTGCATCATGATGAGTGATGGCTCGATTGACTGCAAGTGGGAGCAAACACGAATGATGGGTGTCTGAGGCCTTCTGAAGAGCACACCAAATGAATGAAAGACGGAGGGGAAAGAAAAAAGAAGAAGAAAGAGACACTGAATTCGATTAACAGAAAATGAAAGGACCAAAAACGGGTGGAGCGAACCCGAACCACGAAATAAGGATGAAAAAAGTAAATGGCTGGGTTTGACGTTCCGGTTTTCCCTTTGGGATGTTTTTTTGTTGGGAGAAGAAAAGATGGAAGAAAGAGATTTTTTTGCAATTGAGAAGATTAGGTGGGAGATAATCCAAGAGTGGAATGGGATGAGACGTTCGGAAAAGAAGGAGGATGACGAAGAATGTTTAATGCTGGAGAATCCGTAGACCAAAATCTGATAAATTTTCAATGAGAGAAAGAGCACTACGTATTTGGTTTGCTTTGGGAAATTTTACAGTTTTGGTGTCCAAAATTCTGGTTTTTGATACACGATATGTTTTAGAATAAGATGGGTAACTGAAACGTGAAGTTAGAGCATCAGAAGTTCTCACAGTATGTGTCCAAAAGTCAAAAAATTTTGAATGGAGCTCTCCAATGTAAGATTCATGATGTTCCCAGAGCTGAAGTTGAGAAATAATTGAATAATTTTCACTCAAAAGACTCTAACCCAACTCAAAAGAATATCTAAGCGCAGCATTCATCAGAAACCCAGGTTGAGGTTGACTCTCCTTTCTCTTCAGAAAAGTCACATCGAATCTCAATTCCATCGTCATCGCTTTCGCTCCGCCTGACTGACGGCATGAGCTCATAGATAAATAAATACGTGAAGAGAAGAAGGGGAAAAATGGCGGGGCAATGGAGACGTTTCCCGAAAGTCTTCGTCCCGTCCGAAGATGGTCATTATTTTGGAATTTGAGATTGATGTGGAGTTGAGAGAAAGTAAAGAGGGAGGAAAAAATAGACACACACAATTTTCGATTCCGGTTTGAAAGTTGGAAATGTATAATTTTCATAGTTGCAAACGGGCCGGCCCGGGCAGATGGCGGGCCGGCAGATAACTCAGTTTCAGAACAAGATAATTGAACGGATTTGGTATCAACTGATAGATCTCGACGAGGTCCATCTTAGCTATACCATACGGGCCGGCTTCGGGTCCATTAACATGCCACGGGCCGGGCTAGAATGGCAAATTTAGCCAAAATCGGGATTTTCGTCATTCTAGCGCGGCCCGCGGCATGTTAATAGACCCTAAGCCGGCCCGTATGATATAGCTCAGATGGACCTCGTCGAGATCTATCATTTGATACCAAATCCGTCCAATTATCTTGTTCTGAAGCCGAGTTATCTGCCGGCCCGCCATCAGCCCGGGCCGGCCCGTTTGCAACTATGATAATTTTCAAACAAAGCCGACCACGAACAACAACTTCATCATGGGAGGGGGCTCAGAACATTATGTGACACATTTTTCATCAGGCTTCTCCAGTCAGTCTAAGCTGATCTCATTGACGATAAGCCTTCAAGAACGACATAAATGTCAATATCAAAAAATGAACATTCTACTCGGAAATTCATGACAAGACTACTGTTCTGACAAGACTGCGTCAGTGGATTGCACTTTGAGAACAAGAGAAAATATAGTGACAATAATTGTATGCGATTATTTTCAAGACTCGTGATGATGGTGTAAAGTGCAAGGAATCGAGAGCGCTGACTGGTACTAATTGAGCACATTTGTAGATCTTTCGGTTGTTTTCCATATATCAAAAAAGAAGGATAGTAAAAGTTATAATTGAAGAGCATGCGTTTTGGAAAAGGAAAAATGCCTAGACGTCTCAGAATCTCGAAAATTTCGAATTTCAAAATCTACGTTCATGGGAATGCTGTATGATAGACAAAGTGCTTTGAAAGTTTTTTCAGTTTTCCTTTTTTGAGTTAAAAAGAATAGGTCAACTGAGGGATAGGGGAAACAGGATTTGGGATGATTCGAACTTTCCGCATAATTATCAATTTGTAACCTTTGACAGTTTTTTTATCGATGACTTTTCCGACCCTACAATCCAATTAAGAACATAATTATGACCTAATCCATGAGAAAGAGCTCTAATCTCTTGTCACTGCAGATCTCTGTATATGACGCAGAGGTTGAGATAATCGTTTTGTTCTGACTTTTCAGATTTCAAAAGTACATGCTACAGTATTTGATACAAAAGCTCAAGATTGTGTGTTTCCAAAAGAACGCTCTTTGTTTTCAGATTTGAGTCACGCGGTATATGTTCCTTTGGAAATTAAAAATAAGGGCTAACTTGAGTTTTTGGCGGTACCCAGAGTTATAAAAAAAACTTGTCGTTTATTTCCCTCAAACAAAATTTTTGGAGAATACATTTATCTTTCCCGTTCTTCTTTTGACATCTTAAGTTAGTAAATAGGGATGAACAAGGATGTTCAATAGAAATGAAAAGAGACAAAAAATGAACAAACAACAGAAAATGTGGAAAAAAAACATATTCATAGAAATTTCAAGACGAGTCCTCGGCTAGGCTGAGAAAAACATATTTCCGAATGCTTGAAGTTCAAAAGTTGCTTCAAGAAGGCGAGATAAGCAAAACTTGGGAGACACATTCCCATACATCATCACTTCCTAATCCTAATCCTATAAATTTCCGCTCACATCCTGAGACATTTTTTTGACGCAACCAGTCTTCCTGTTTTTTTTCTTATATCAAAGAGTCAGAATTTAAGGAACGACTAGTTATAGACCGTGATGTTAGCAAGGAAGATCTGAGATCTCAGAGGGAAGTCGAAAAATAAAAGATGTGAGTGTTTCTGTTTCTTTTGATCCAACTGCTGAGAGTTTGTTAGAGGAGTACTACTAATTTGGTATCAGATTTCTTGTCCTCCTATGCCTCACGTTAAGCCAACATTTACACACACAAAACTTTTGTAGTTCTTGATCTCTATTACAAACCGGAAATCTCGAGTCACAAGATTTTGAAGAAAGTTTGGAAACCTATAACTTTTGAAAAAAAGTTGAATTCTAGAGAATCGAAAAGTGACACGGCAATAGTGGGGTAGCAGAGAAAAGGACTTACTTGAAAATTTCGAAGAAAGTGGTTTTCAACTTTCCTTTCACTCACTCAAACTGCGACAACAGCAGGTAATATATTTTCATGTCCCACTCTCTCTCTCTCTCCCTCTCTCTCTCTCCAGCTCCTTCTACTCATATACAGTGGCGAGAAGTGGTGAGTGTACCTTTGTTCAGCGATCCATAACTTTGTTAAAACTTGTNTACAGTGGCGAGAAGTGGTGAGTGTACCTTTGTTCAGCGATCCATAACTTTGTTAAAACTTGTCCAAAACTCATAAACTTTTTTGTATCAGATAGAAAAAGTCTTCAGTAACACACGGATAAGTTTTTTGAACGTCGAACATTTTCAGAATTTTCAGAATACTTTCAGATGTAGACGTCACCAGGAAATAAAAATGAAAACTTTTCCAAAGTTGGTCCCTTCATGCTGTTTTTTGGATATGATGTGTCTAACAGTCTCAATAGTCATCATGGAACGTTTGGAAGACTTTGAACAACGGGCTCTCAAGTTATGATGCTTGGAGCCAAAAAGGTATAATTTTCCTCCTTGGCAATAACGTGGCTGAAAATAGTTCAAATGAGCTCAGATTTTCATAAAAGATGCGTTTTAGGTTGATCTACAATGTTCTATAAAAATTTCAAATTTTGGAAGAAAATTTTTTTTTCGGTCCAACACAAAAAATTTTGAAGGAAAACAGATGAGCTAGACGAAAAAAAAAATTTAATCAAAAACTTGAAATTTTTATATAACATTGTAGATCAACTTGAAACGCATCTTTCGTGAAAATCTGAGTTCATTTTAACTATTTTCAGCCGAGTTATAGCCAACGAAAAAAAATATACCTTTGCGGCTCCGAGCATCACAACTTGAGAGCCCGTCGTTCAAAATTCGCCAAACTTTCCATGATGACTAATGAGACTGTTAGACACATAATTTCTAAAAAAACAGCCTGAAGGGACCAATTTTGAAAAAGTTTTCATTTTTATTTTCGGATGACGTCTACATCTGAAAGTTTTCTAAAAATTCTGAAATTTTTCGACGTTCAAAAAACTTATACGTGTGTTACTGAAGACTTTTTCTATCTGATACAAAAAAGTTTATGAGTTTTGGACAAGTTTTAACAAAGTTATGGATCGCTGAACAAAGGTACACTCACCACTTCTCGCCACTGTAATTATAACCCAAACGGAAACGAAGTGACGGAAGGGGACGAAGGGACCGGAGGAAAAAAAAAAGACTGGCCATGTAAAATTGAGGGACCCTGAAAGAAACGGATAGAAGAAGGAAAAAAAACGGGACAGCGAAAAAAGTTGTTTTTCTTGGTGCTCGGTTTTTTCTTCTTCTCCTTTTCCTGCGCATTGCAGTCGGAGCCAAATTTGAGATAGAGGAATTTCGAGAATGATTTTCATTGGGACCGTCTGTAATTGGAAATTCTTGGCTGATGAGATAGAGAATAATAGTGGACCCAAATGCATGATCATTTTTGGGTGACTCGGGGAAACATCACATCTCGGAAATGTACCATCAACAAAATCTCTGTTGACTCCTACCAGAGAAAAATTTGTGATGATGTTATAGCGACCGGAAATTCGTAGGAATCCGGGACCAACTGACACCAAAATAGATGTGGTGACAGGTTAGAGTGGCATCGTAAAAACAAGATGGAAATGAATGAAGAGAGACCTAATTTGCGCGTTGAGTAAGCAACATCAACAAAATAGTGAGTACCCTCCGTCCCTCCCTTCCACTAAATCCATTCACTGGAGTAGCAAAAGAAGAAGAAGAAGAAGAAGAAGAGGAAGACGGCTTCTTCGTCTTCTTCCGTGGACGGCTCCGTGCGCACACTCGTCTCCCAACGTTCTCACGTTTACGACGAATATCTGATTATGTATGTGGCCGTGGCCTCTGCGTCGTATTGAGCCGCTCGAGTTCGAGATGCCTAGCACCGAGAGGCACCAGGAGATGGAGCGACTAGAGCAAATTAGGGGGTTTGGATGGAACGAATGGAAGTTGTCGAAAGTTCCAGATGATATATGGAAGGTGGAGTTGAAAACGAGAATGTGACTGTGAGTTTTGTTGAGCAAAGATTGTGCTGCGGCGAAGGTAAGTATGAAAAATGAATCAGAAACAACGGAACGATTCAAACGATATGAGTACGATTAGAACGAGTGCGCTAGCAACCATATTTCCACTCCTTCAAAACCTGGAGTTGGCTACATTCTCAAGTTAAAGTACTTCTACTGAATGCCGACGTGCAAGACTAGCACAAAGTGAAGAAGGACGATTGAATAGAAGAATCTGATAATCTTCAATTTATGTACAGTACAGATCAAAAGTTAGAAAGTGCTCAGAGTTGGAATTGAAGTGGACTAAATGTTTGTGATATAACTGACTTAAAAGAAGTTCTCCAAATGATTTGTTAACTAGAATTTTCTGAAGTCAAGTTTCAAGCACCACCTCCAAATTTTGAGGAAATCTTGTAGTGTCAACCACATTCTCCACTACTCGAAGTTCCACATTCGCACTGAACCTAATACGGTTTCGTTACTGTATCTGTTCATGAAAAATTGAGTGTATCAAGCAAACACAAATCTTCACTTTTGTAGTTGACAATTTTCTGGAAAGGTCACTGATAAGTATATTAAGAGGCAAATAGAAACACGACTTCGAAATTCAGATGATTTCAGTGTTAGCTTCGAACTTTTCAACAGGAATTCACGCATCCTTTTTGCCCAGAAAACTGAACCCCCTCGGTGAGCAACTACTTTGGAATTTTGACTTATGAGCAGTGATTTTCAGAGAACAAGATTTGAAAAAAACAGAAGAGAGTTGAAGAAATGCTACTAACCATGATATTAGAGGATTGTCGCCACTGATATCGAACTCAAAGATAGGTTATTTCCAGCACAAGTTGGTTGCACTTGAAAAGTGCATCACGAAATTCACGAATTACAACATCATTTTTCGACAACATATTTTGGCAACATTTCTCAGATCATGTCACTTTTTGGGACTAATTTAATGCAGTTTCAATAATTTGTTTACTAGCAACCAGCAGCTGAAAATCTAGAAACAACATTAGAAGTTACTATAATAGGAAAAGGTGTGAATAGAGGGATAAGATTTCGTTTTGTGTGTGTACCATCAAAAAAAAGAAACTTCTGAATCGTAGTCACATGTTTTCGAAGTTTTTTGAAATCCTACAGTAGCTAATATAGCTCCCAAAAACCAAAAACTAAATTCTCATAGCTCGATTTTTTAGGTTTTCCGTAAGCATTAAGAACGTGAGCAAACGCCTGAAAAGTTTTCCTTTGCCATAGTAATATTCACATGATCCAATATCATCCCTCTGTTCACACCATCCCCCAGTTAGTTAGAGTTGTTTTCTAGTTCAGAAGTGACGACCTCAGACGCTGAGTACTTGTCCACACAAGAAAAGATTTTAGAAACTTCTCTGAACCCCTGCGATTTTCCAAATAAAGTTCATTCACAAATATCGTGTGTCAAGAATACATAAATATGCAAATCATTAGTACTTCAAGGGGAATTGAGACGAGTGTGGGGAACAAAAAGTCATGAAGGGGACATGGGACACACACTGGGGAAAAAAAATTACTGGGACAAAAACCAAAATTACCGAGTGGGTGGAAAACGAGTTGACTTGGGATCTGGGGACTTGCCACAAAAAAAAATGGGGAGATTGATGCACAATGGCAACTCGGACACAAAAGGAAAGGGCTGGGGAGAGAAAAAAAAGAGAGGGGGTGGGGGAATTTTCAGAGAACAATCGACTAGCGACGCTGCGCGTCGCTGGACACGGCTGCGCCGTGTTATTTACTGTTTGTAAACGGTCAACTTGAGCTTAGAGAGGTTCAAATAGGATTTCAACAGA
>LR545306.1:0-99528 GCA_900536305.3 Caenorhabditis sp. 40 LS-2015 | reverse complement strand
CATAGACATGAATAAGGATTTTGTTGAGTTACATCGATTTTCGTTTTTTACTTTTCGAGATACGCTCGTTTTAGTGCGTTGCAGTATATAAAAGCCACCCTGTAAACATCTCGGGCTTCCAGCTGACCTACGACATCAGTCAGCAGGAAACCCAATCCCGTAATTTCAATAAAATTTGAAACAACCACTAGGAGATGTTTGTCTTTTTTTTCAGTCTCTGTAATATCAGGTGCAATTATTTTTCAGATTCAAAATGTGGATTATTGCATGCTTCATGCAAATTGGGAATCCAGTACGCCGTGATATTCCTTCTTTCCCTGAGTCAGAACTCTGCTTCATCTTCTAAAACTTGTCAAAGGATTCAGTCTCTTTTTTAGCTGTATTTTTTTCTCAAGTCACATCCTTGGTCATGAAAGGGGAAAAAACAAAGAAAGGTCTGAGCAGACCATGGAATCCTGCCACAAGAATCATGTATCATCAAATTCTCATATCCCAAGTATCTAGATGAATCAACTTTTCCATGAAACAACATCCTCCCCTTCCACTATTACTCACACTTTCCAAATGGTCAAAAGTTCATTTACCCCATTATTATCTCATAAAGCTTCAAAACAAACAAATAATCTCTTCCGATCACTCAAAGACTATCTTGCGGTCTCTTTTTGATACCAAACTTTTTTATTGTCTTCCTCCGAACTATGAGTAACTTTACGTGGGGGTTTTTTCGAATAATAAGGTCAACAATAATCTAGTCGAATGACAACTTTTTGGTCAACTTCTGCCTTGTGTCTGATCCCGAGACCGGAAACTGTGCGGGGGCTTTCCTGAAGGAGAAATTTGTTTGTCAGAAACTGCCCTATAGAGACATTTGATGCTCTAACATCTGATCAGTCACTGCTTGAATATTCAATAGAGAGATTGACTTGTACACTTTCTGTATTCTCGGTGTAGTTGCTTAACCACAACTCCTCCTGACAGTACACTTTTTGACTGTTCTAAACCACAATATATTTCTGAAACTCGAAGACACATTTCTTGAGACTGATGTCCTTGAAATTCGTAAATTTTCAGCTAACTGAAGTTCTGTATTTTTCCGAGACATATGACATTGTGAGTTCTACCCAAGAATTGAAAAAATCACGAAGCCCACGAACGAAATTTTGTGGCATTGACTGGGAAAAGGAGCACTTCTCTAAAATCCACTCATTTTAAAATAGTCAAGTTTTAAGACAGCGTTGATGAACCCAAGGCAAGAGTGAATGAGAAATTAGCAGACACTGTAACAGAAGCACACCTGTCATCCTCTACTTTGACCTGATCCAATTACTCCATTTCTCAAATTTTTGTGGTCGTATCAATCAGCTCTAGATCTTCATTTTTGGATTGACAACTTTTGTCGAAAATCCCAATCAAGTTAGTTATGTCGCGTTGAAGATCGTGCGTCCTAAAAACTTCGAGGTTGTCCCCGAAATGAACTGTGCAAAAAAGAAATCGTGTTACTATAAGCAACATAACTGACTCGATAATGGTTTTCAGTAAAAGTTGTCAACTACAAACAGGAAGATCTAGAGCTGCTTGATACACCTACAAATTTTCAAATCATGCGGATGATTGTAACAAACATTTTAAATTGCTCAAAGTTGAACATTTTGAACTGAAATTCATCAAAATTCGTATTTTGGTCAGCACTGTAACTTAATTTCAAACAAAGGTTCGTTTCAAACAATGCCGATTTCGTCTATTTTCAGCTCATCTTTTGATTATTATCATCGAATTGTCATCGAATTGACTGATCATTTGATAACACTCGTTTTCTCCACGTTCCAAGACACTGGAATGTCATTAATTCGGGAAAATTGACCGAAATAGATTTGTAGAAAAAAATTCAATTTCAAATAAATTATTTATTATGCAAATTCAATCCTTCTCCAAATAGAATCTGTCCAAGAAGTCTCCAACTTTGTCAGAAGTGTCAACAAAGTAGGTACTGATCATGGACGAGTTGTACACTTTCAGACGAGTGTATCCGTACTGACCGAGACGGTGTGCTGAGAATGATTGAGGCGTGGTGTCAGATGGTCCTTCGTGAGTGTGACAGCCCTGAAACTAATGAATTTGTAAGGCAAGACAAGATAAACTCACCGCACTTCCAGTCAAAATGTACACCGGCGCTTTTGCATTCTTGATGTGTCCGGCATCGGTTCCCTTGTATCCAACTTTGTCATAAATCGGCCACATTCTTTCATAGGTGTGCTGATGTCCATACAGAATCATATCCACTTTATGCTCATTCAACAGTTTTTCTAATCCTGGCATCTCACTGTTCCCCTTTCTCGACAACATATCCGTCGCGTCATTACATCCACTGGCGGAACGAGTGGAGCAGTACCATGGTCTATGGAACATCACAATCGTCCATTTTTGCTTGTTATTCTGCAAGTCCGCTTCCAGCCATTTGTATTGGGCATTCGCTTCCTTTGTTAGGTGCTCAGCATAGTACTCCGAGTTCAACCCAACAAAGTGAACGAATCCATAGTCGAAGCTCCAGAAGAGGTTGTTATCGTAGACACCGTTCTTGGGCATTGTGAATCTGTTGATGATTTGATTGAAGTGACTATCCGACTCGTGGTTTCCAGCGAACACCTGTGAAAGAGTAACTATCTGTTGTATTGTCACTTTGATCAGATTTATCTCGGTTCATGTAACAGATTTTGAAAAACTTTAAACTGTAAGTATGTTGCTCAGGATGTTGGGAACGTTTTTTTAATTGACATCTTGTTGATATCTGTTACAAGAACCGAGATGAATTTGATCACAGGGTGCTTCTCTGTATTTCATGATTTTCGTTCTGGACCATCTCAGAAAATGAGCTTAATCCCATCTCTTTGAAATCAACAAGAACAAGACATTGGTCATAGGCACCTTACCATGTACGGCACATATGCAGCAAACGGTTGAATCGCCTTCATATAAGCATCTCCTCGATCTCCTTCATCATCATGAAGATCGTATGCGATATCTCCAATATGAATGATCACATCAAAGTGACCGTCGTGAGTGGCATCAGTCAGCTGATTGATAGTAGGCATTCCTTTGTAGACGCTGAGATCTCCGAAAATCGCAGCTCGAAGATCCTGGGTAGGGTCGGGCTGCTTGAAGTGGAAGACGTCAGACATGTCTTGGGAGCTGCCGACTTTGTAGTCTAAAAAGGAGGGACTTAGAGGAACGTCCTAAATGTACAACTAACAATAAGTGTCTCCAGGTACCATTTTGGTCATAGTCGCTCTGTGAGTGTATCTCACGTATCCGTGTGATCCCTGGTCCTTCCATGAAGTTGTTGTTGCTTTGACAGTCCATCGAAGAGCGTCTTTGGTCAGACCGAAACTGACATAGGGAGTTACGTTGGGCACTAGAAAATGAATTCGGTGATTAGTTTTCTCTCAAACTATCAATTGCATGAAGCTCAAATTCTCAAATTGTTTTACTGTAGCCGACTGATTGACACTAAAACTCACACGGTCCCTGCGTCAGCCACGTCACCACCATCTCATCCATCTTACCACTCAAACTCAAATGAACTTGCTCCACCTTGTTCGTCGCATCACTCGCTCCAATACACAATAACAGAACGAGAACGAAAAATCGTTGCATTTTTGCAAAGAAAAAAACACACTGTCGAAACTTTGTGTCATTTTATATGTACACTACAGACTCAATCATCTTTTTTCCGATAGGAAGCGGTCATTGTTTCATGCTATCAATCACACAGAAATTCGGAATTTTTTTTGTGATAAGAAGGAGGAAGGATCGCTGGTCGCTTTTCCAGTTTTTCAGAGTGTTTAGGCGTGGCAGAGCGAGAAAGACCAAGAACGCCAGGTTTTTAAGAATCATTTATTAGGCGAATGGGAAAAAATGCGCCCGTGCTCCACCGAACTAAAGCGACAGTTTTGACAGGAAAAGGGTTCAAATGGGCTAGTTCGGTGGAGCGCGGGCGCATTTTTTCCCATTTTCCTAATAAAGTTTGAATTATTTTTATCCATTTCACAACGAAGATGTAACTTGTAGCCAAACGTTTTTGACACCACATCTTTGACCTGATCATCTCTAATTATGTCATTTGATAAGAGGCAGAATTGAAAAGAAGAGAATTGAAGAAAAATCATCAGATGATACTCCCACGCACGTGTTCCTGCTGAAAATGTGTCTTGGCTTAGTTTTTTTTTGCAGAGAAAAGGATTAGTCAAAGTTGACATTTCCGGATAAAAATGTCATGCTTCTCTATTTAAGTGCTGTCTCAATTCACAACAATAAATAATAGCATCAAGAAAAAGTCAGTCATACTATCCTCTTCATTTCATTAACATTCAAAAAAAAACATCATCATATCCATTTCTCCTTTAAATCTCGTTCTTCAATGGTTACTTTCTTTGCTTTCTTTGCTTCTTCCCTCGACATGGACAGGTGTCTATCCTCGACGAAGTGCTTTCGGTGTCGGCTTGTACATGACAAACGTGCACACCATGTTCTCGTCGACCTGGAAAAATTGGGTGTGGTTATCAAAGTTTCGCATGGGATTCGCTCACCTTCATCGTGGCAGCCGAGTTGTCGAACTGTCCGCAGTAGTGAGGAGCCGAGAATATAGTAACCATTCTCTTCGAGGCGAAGAACTCATAACCGTCTTGAACCACTTGGTGAGCGCGAGCCACCAGGTCCAAGTCCAACTTGACGCACAAGTCGTTGACCACATCCTGACCGAAAACGTACGACACTCCACGTGTATTCGCCTGCCATCCCTTCACCCACTGATCCGGATCCGCCCACAACAAGTCAATACCGATCGATGGATTTGGAGGATCTTGAGGGCGGGGAAGTTGGCGGAGTTGGTCAAGGGATTGAAGATGCGGGGAGAGACCACCGTGCATGCAAAGGATGCGCTGTCCGATGAGCCCACAGAGAGGCATCCAGTTGAAGGTGTCCTGGAAGGTGGACCAGAGACGGGTGGACTTGTAGCGACGGTTGCATTCTTCATAGAAGCCGTAGACGCGGTTGATGGCTGGGCACTCGTGGTTTCCGCGGAGCATGAAGAAGTTTTCGGGGTACCTGAAAAAATATTGTCATTTTAAAGCCTTCAAAAACTCTTTTACCCACTTTATCTTGAACGAGAACATGAGGCAGATCGTCTCAATATTCTGACGTCCTCGATCCACGTAGTCTCCCAAGAACAAAAAGTTGACGTCTGGTGGGAAGCCGTTCTTGTCGAAAATGCGCAACAGATCCGAGTACTGTCCGTGAATGTCGCCACACACGATGATGGGCGGTTCCACTTCGAGAAGCGACGCCTGCGAAGCGAACACCGTCTTGGTGATGGCACAGCAGTTCATGAGCTCCTGCTCGTTGACCGATGTAGTCAACCGTCCGCCCGACATGCCCACGTTGAGCAGACGGCTCATCAAGTTATCGACATCCATTGTCGCTGCCATTTCTGTTCCTCCTTTCTGAAAGTGGAGGCTCGACTTGAAGGAACTGGAAGACTTGGAAGGGTACCTTTGGTAGGCGTCTTCACAAGCGATGATCCAGAGTGGTCGAGCTCTTCTATGCTGTGAAGAGCGAACTGTATAATAACTGACTTTATTGATTTTTAAAGACCCGTCGACGTTTTTCGGATTTCTACTTTATCAGTGAAGGTCATCGGATTTTTTTTTGATTTTCTGAACAGGGAGATCACGAGAAAATCTCAGACTTTCACAAGTGTTGAAGACGCGCTCCATCGCAACAATTTTCGGCCTTGGTAGATCATAAAATGACTTTCCGTTTTTGAGTTATTCACGATCTACAAACGCCGAAAGAAAGCGCTTGAAACTTTTCCCATTTCGGTGTTTTGCTTCAAGAATATAAAATCTAAACGTTATTCTTTGGCACTGGAATAAAAACATGGGATCAAGTGAAAATGAAACAAAAAAAGAAACGGATAAAACGGAGCAATGCATGGCTTTCGAAGAATATCACAAAGTAGAGAAAGTACACATAGTACATACGTGGCTTTGGGCGGGGGGAAGGAGGAGATTTTTTTCCGATGATGTTGAGTGAGGATTTGAGCAAATAGTTAAAGTATTCGTTGGGGTGGATGTTTAAAGTAGCATTATTAAAGAGAATTTTGAGAGAGAGGTGAAATCGAAACGAAAATGATAGATCAGAAACAGAAAACAACTAAATTGGCAGCCACTTTTTGAGCTTCTGCCCTTGATTATGGCACTGGAAGACGGGCAGACAGTTGAAGTAGATGCACCAGGGACACTCGAATTGGATGTTTCCGAAGAAGACGATGAAGAGGAGGAGGAGGAGAACGGAGAGGGCGATGAATGAGATGAGAACGTAGAACGTCCTTCGATTCCGGAACTTGTCTCGAACAATCGCCCATATCATTTGGGCGGTTTGCACAGTTGTGTTCCCAGGCTCCGGAACCACCGGAGACGGATATCCGTTGGCCAGTTGGCTGTACCCTTGAGCCGTCATTGTGGGAGTCTCAGCCGTATTGATCATGGTGCTCAATGAGCCACGTGGCACCATTGGAGAGTTGGGCACAGTGTTGCTGGATGCCGCTTGTATCAGAGGGTTCTTGTCGTCGTCATCGGGGAAGTCCAGGTAGGGGAAGATTACTGACAAAAGGTTGATTAATTTGGATCTTCTAAACTTTGAAAAACGTACTTATAGTAGTGAGGAGTCCGGAAATGAAGCCGAATAAATGTGCCCAATTGTCCACCCATGGAATCATACCAACGCCGAGGACAATGAGAATGACGAATAGTTGCTGGCCGAGGGCCCAGGGGAAGTCATTGATGAGGTGTCTGAAGAAGAATTCAGAAGTTTTCAAATGTTGATTTTCGTGTTTTACCTATGATGATATAGTTCTACAACAACAGCTGCCAGAATTCCACACTGTGCACTCGACGGTCCCACTGCTGGGTTATACGGTACGAAAATGGCGGAGGCCAGATTTCCACCGATCCCACTGCAAAAGTACAAAATCGCCATTCGCTTGGATCCAATCAAGAACTCCAAGTCGCGCATGAAATAGAATTGAAACGCGAACGAGAGGGCAAAGTGTAGAACGCCGGCGTGCACGAAGAGAGATGTGAAGAGTCGGTAGGATTGATTGGGGTTCTCGCCGAAGAACGGAATCATTCCGCAGACGCCAGAGAAGCAGTTGACTTGACTGCAGAGCGTGGCGTTCTCGTGCCAGTGGCCTCGCACGAAGTCGCAGTATTGTTTGGTGGCGATGCGGCACAGACCTTGGAGCTGGATGCAGCACGGGCGGCCGGTTACCTGGAAGATGGGTGGGATTAGAAGGTTCTGGAGGTCCTTGGCAGATTCTGCAAACGAAAACTCAAAATCTCACCTCACACGTAACATGCTCGGGTAGCCCCGCCCCCTCGTGCTTCTTCTCACAAATCGGCCAGAGCGTGATGTCGTCGGGCCACGCGTGCGGAGCCACCGACGACGGTAGATCACAGTAGGATGGATCTTGGCCACACACAGCCCCCGACTTGCGTTGCTGCTTCCATTCCTTGAGGGCGGATGAGTTGCCAAAGTGACGAAGGAGATTCGTGTCTGACTTGGATTTGTGGGTGAGAAAGTTACGTTTGGCGGCTAGCAGATCCGGCTTGTCCCAGCGGACCCAGCGAGCGACGTTGCGCTGGAAACGATTTTCATTTTTTTTTCCAGCTTTCATCTCATCACTAACCGGACAAATCGACTCGCTACTCTGATAACAACCGCTGTGATCGTTAGCTATGCAGCATCCCGTCTGACTCTCCTTCTGTCTCTGATCCTCTATAGCCTGCCATAGTCCGAACTCTCTTCGCATACAAGGTGAATATACAGCGCCAAGTCGGATCAGATCTGCGTGATGGGGACCGACCCAGATATTGTTCTGCTCCATATAGGACACTCTTCGATTGGACAATGTGACATCCATGACGTCATCTGCTTGAATCGTTGTGAACGGTCCCCACGGTCCGAATCCATAGAGAACGATGCTTAGAACGCAGACGACGAATTGAATTGAGGTGATCCAGTAGGTGAACCAAGGTCTCTCTTCTTCCTCATCTGCTAGCATTTTCTTCGTTTCCGGAGACAGATTATCCTTGTAAGATCGATTGAAAAACTTTCCGAAAACTCCGATACCACGCTCTCGTTTTTCATGTCTGTCATTGGCGATCTTTCGAGCGAATCTGGACGTTTCTGCGTTTTTCCGCCCGATACGAAGTTGGAATTCTTTCAAGGCGGGATCTTCGAGGGGTTCGACGACAGCTGTATGCTGTCGGATGAGCATGTGACGGTGGGCGGCTGCGGATGAGGTGGATGGTCCTTCCTGGAAAAAACAGATTAGAGATGAGCTCGTAAGATCTGAGATCTCCCTTACCATCAAAACTCTATCAGGTCTCCTACTGGTCACTGGCTCTCTTCCTCCTAAAACCGTCGCCTTTGGAACATTAATCGTACTATCTCCCACATCGATATAGCTGATATTGGCAGCATGTCCATAGCCAACTACTTCTGGTACTACTGTAATCTTCGCGGTTTCATATGGATACGGACTACTCATTTTCGAAGGAGGAGGGAGTTTCGCGGACGTTGGTGGGGAGTGAGCAATGTCTGGATGATAGGCGTCGACTTCTGGTGGAAGCATTCCGGCGGGTCCTTGAAGTTCTGGAGGAATTTGGCGGAGATGCATAGGGGGAGTGTCGAAGAAGACTTCGTCTACTAGGGAGATGGAGCGTTCCACGGGGAGATGGGCGGGCTGGAAAAGGGAAGGATTTGGAGTCTACAGGTAGTATGATGGAATATCTCAAGAGTTAGAAGAGCATTTCAAGTTCTAAAATTCTTTAACTGCATTCTGGATGGATCTTTCAGAATCGTCCAGAAGCATTGGGAAAGTTTCCGATTCTTCCAGAAGTCTTAAGAATATTCAAGCATCTCTCAGAAGACAACATGATCTCTCAGAATCTTCCAAAAGCCTTATGGATCTTTTAGAAGCCAAAAAGATCTTTGAGAATCTTCCAGAAGCATTATATATCTTTCAGAATCTCTCACAAACCTTATGGGTATTTCATAATCTCCCAGAAGCCAACAGGATCTCTTAGAATCTTCCGGAAGCCTGATGGTTTTTTCAGAACCTTTCAGGAGCCAACAGGATTTCTCAGAAATCTCCAAAAACATTATAGATCTTTTAGAAATTTTACAAATCCTTATGAATGTTTCTGGACCTTCAAAACGGTCCAGAATCTTCAGGAATTCTTCGATATCGTCTATCCTTCAAAATGTTTCCGAACTCACCCTTCTACTTCTACTGTATTGTCTACCGCTTGGCCCAGCCGTTATCTTCGCTATCTCAGCTCTCCCATCCTCTCGATCCTTTTGTTCCGATTCCTCAACCAACATTTCCAACACATCATCCTCTTGTCGTGACTTCTTCTTCTGTTTCATCGAACCAACCCGACTGGGAAGAGAAGCCGATGGATGGATGATTGGGCGAGTGCCTTCTTGCAGATCACACGGTCTTTCTGGTGTTGTCATGGTCTTGAATCGTTGGAGGAGAGGTTGTGGAGCACTTTTACTCTCTGTTAGGTGAGCTTCATGCTCTGCGAATCTGGCGAGTGGGGGAACTCGGACGGAGGATTTCTTGCGGACTTTGGCGGTCATTCGAGATAATGCGGATGGATCTGAAATGTCTTACAGAGGGATTAGAAGAGATGTTCCCTGAGAGAAAAAAAACTTACCCATCTCTGTCCCCTGTGCCTCATCAATATCTCCCATCTCCTCCACCTCAACTTCGAACGATGTCTCCTCAGGTATTCCACTGGGCGGGGATCCTTTCTTCGGACCGATCGATGGAAACGTCTTCATCTCGATGACTATTCCAGCTGGCGACGATGGATCGACGTCTTCTGATGAGGGCGTCGTTGCGATTCCCTCTGGAAGCGACTCGGTGACCATGTCGATGTCGAATGAGCATTTCGAGGCGAAAGATGACTGGAGTTTTAGCCGCTTTTTGTTGATGAAGGAGCCTCTGGAATGGGGTTTTTTTTTGTATTTTTACAAAGTTGCGAAGCCTCACTTTTTCCAAAAATTCGACACCGAATTCATTACTGACGATGGAATTGACTCGCGTTGATGGGAGGACATTCTTGAGAGACGAGTTTGAGATTGAGAGAGATCCTGGAAAAATTTCAATGGAGTTCAATTTTCGAGCCTTCTACTCACTGCTGCCTGTGAGAAACTGTCAGCTCGCTGCCTTCCTCCCTCGAAACTCGTCGACGTGGATTCGTAGTTTGGAAGAGAAGGTGTAGGACCGATGGGGGCCCGCCCCATGGGTGTCCGTACTGAAACTCGTCCTGCTGATTGTGGAAGTCCTCGTTCGACGTCTTCTAGGGAGGAAGGAGTGATTGGTTGAAGACCGGCGAGGATTGAGGAGGATTCGAGGGACGGTGCATGGGTGATGGAGCGGTTTCGGACTGGAAATGGATTTCGGGATTACATTTATTATTTTGCTGATAACTGAAGATGTGGGAACCGATATTGGGGGAGGATTTTAGGCCCATAAATTTTGATTTCCTTATATCTCTAGGCCCGCGGTTTCTCCTGTATGTTTAACCTTGCAAC
This sequence comes from Caenorhabditis sp. 40 LS-2015, assembly GCA_900536305.3. NCBI lineage: Eukaryota > Metazoa > Nematoda > Chromadorea > Rhabditida > Rhabditidae > Caenorhabditis > Caenorhabditis tribulationis. The sequence continues at coordinate 88,866 of LR545306.1, read as the reverse complement.
CTTTATAAAGAATCAAAATCCTTACCGAACTTTTGCAACTCGTTCTCATTGACACTATACTTTTGAGCTATCCGTCGTAACCTGAAAGATTTGTCCATTGTTCAGACTATTATTGGTTTTCAAATCAAACCTTTTCTTATCCCATTTGGTCTTCTCTTCAGTGGCATCTCCATCAGCACCGGCGATCCCGATGAATTGAGAGACTTGTTGTATTCTGAAGAATTTCAGTTAAGAGGATGTTTGGCTTTTTCGTTGGAGAAAATCGGAGAGAGATGGAAAACTTAATGAAAAACTTACACACTGCCATCCCGGGTTAATGGAGGCTTCTCTGTCTTCTCACTGGATAATGGGATGTTTTCCTGAATTTTTTTTTTCTCGAAACAATTTTTTTAATTCCAAAAGAAATAAACTATACCTGCTGCCGACTCCGGGATCCTGGCGTACCTGCCGTCGCCATTCTGCCCGATTCAGCATCAATTTTTGATGGGAGCCTGGAAAATGAATCGAGATTTTTCAAGAAAAAACAAAAATTGTTTCAAGACAGTACGAAATTTGCGATCGGTGAGAAACTGATGGAAAAATGACAGTTTGTTGGGTAAATAAAGAGTTAAGCGAGTGTCTGCGTCTCTTCGCTCTGTGTGATGTCTCGTTTTGAGAGGATTGGTGATGGAAGAGGAGGCGGGAAAAGTTCGGCCAGGAGGGCGGAAAAGTGGAGGGATGATAGGAAGTTTCGAAGGGTTTCGTAGGATGTATCTTGGAGCCTCATTGCTTATGGCTGATTCGTTGAAAAAAAAATTTTGGAGAAAAAAAAGAGTCAAATTTTCTTTATAGCACATGACATCGTAAAACGAAGGAATGCAGGTTTTCAGGGAACAATACAATTTTAAAACGAAAAGAAATCTTCAATAATGAGATTCTTGATAAAAGGCAAAGGTTAGATCCACATCCGTGTCAACATGCGACAATCCGGCGCTCGTCATGAAGTGATGCCACGTGTCAGGATGACGTGGCGAGAAGTGACGCCATCTGGAGAGCTCGGCTAGGGAGGCGATGGAACGGGGTGGCTCGAGTTGGGGTTCCTTCTTTTTGGAGTTCTTCTTCTCTTCCTCAGCCAACAATTCTGCAAAAACATCCGGACTATCTTGAACAACTTCATCTTCCTCTTCTTTCTTTTCCTCCTTGGGCTTCTGGTCTGGATCCTCCATGGTAACATCTGCCTCCAACTCTTCGTCGTCCACCTCTTCATCATCGTCGCTGTCCCAGTTTGGAAGCTTCCTAACGTCTTCAGACCCTTTTGGTTCATCTGGATTTTCATCAGGATTCTCTTCCTGCTCATCTTCCTCCTCCATTTCAATCTCCAACATTCCAGAACCATCACACTGGCATCCACAGAGGTCGTGAGTGTTGCATTCGGTTTGGTCTCCGGTGAAGGTGAAAATGTCTTTGAGGTCTTCGTCGGTGAATGTGGAGACGGTTTCTGAATTTTGGAATCGGTCAATTTTGAGTTTGGGCCCCAAACTTTGGGGTCCTACCTCCAACTTCAATCGCATCGATTACACATCCCAAGCCGGTTTTCTTGATTTGTCTTTGCAGCATCTTCTCTTCGATCGTGCCCTGGAAATAGAAAATTTAGCTGAGAACTCCATTCAAAGCCCAAAACAATCCACTTACTGTAGTGATTAAGCGATAAATGTGACAGGGTCTCACTTGACCATCTCTCCAAATTCTCGCCATCGCTTGCTGATCATTAGCTGGATTCCAGTCAGAATCGAAAAGAACCAATCGAGATGCTCCGATGAGATTTAGGCCAACTCCACCGGCTTTTGTGCTCAGCAGAAAGATATTAGAGGGATCCCGTTGATCGTTGAACTGGCAGACTAGCTTTTGACGGTCTTGGACCTGAGTCTTTCCATCCAGTCTGAACACGCGGAACTCCAAGTGTGCACACAGTTGCTCAATCATGTTCAGAGTCTCGATGTAGTTTGAAACCACTACCGTGCACTCTTGAAGCATTCGGAAGCACTTGAGCATGTCGGCGAGGGCGTACAGTTTTCCAGACTCCTTCGCAGCACCACGTGGCATATTCGGTCCGTCAAAGGCTAGCAGTAGTCCTGCGTGCTTTTGAGCTTGCTTTAGAGATTGCTCTCCAGATTTTTGAGTCTTCTCCCTCAGATTATCCAACAACAGTTTGGGATGATTCGCCAGCTGACGAGCGAAGAAGATGAGAGAGAGTGGGTCGCCAGTCATGAAGTCACAGATTTCGGAATGGATGTGTTGTCGGATGTCGGAAGCGGCGCAGAAGAGAATGTACTCGTCTGGAAATCAGAAGAGTCTCATGAGTAACATAAGGTCAGACTAACGTTTTTCGGGCAAGTGCGTCAAGTTAACATCCGCCGCCGTTCTCCGTAGCATGCACCGATCGATGAGCTCATTCAACTGCTCCGGATCCTCGTTACACATTAGGCGGAATTTGGGCAGCGAATCGAATTCAGATGGACACACGAAGTTGAGAAGCGAGTAGAACTCATCGAAATCGTTTTGCATCGGCGTGCCGGTGAGGATCAGACGACGTGGGATTTCTAGAGAAAGGAGCTGCAACCAGAGACGTTTTCTATTGGAAACCTCTTTGCCTACTCACCGTCTTTCTCAACCTTCCATCCACATTCTTCAACTTGTGCCCCTCATCGCACACCATGATATCGAATCGGCACGCTTTCAGCTTCTCCACGTGGCGTTGTGCCATATCGTAGCTGATAACTAGATAGGGCATCATTTTTACAGTGGACTGATAAGACTGAATGTCCTTGGCAGTGAGTGCCAGGACCGCCGGGAATCTCATCAGACGCCACCATTTGTCGAATTCCGACTTCCAATTGTTCACGAGCGACGACGGGACGATGATGAGACAGGATTGCGCGATTTGCGTGGACTTGGAGCCTGAAGATCAGAAATCTAGCGAGAACTTGTTTCAGCTGCTCCAGTAGCAGATTCAGAATCCGAGGAGACAAGATTTCGCTGATTCATTTTCACTGGAACCAATTTAAACGTGACCTCACAGAAGTTAAAATAGAAATTCGAAATTACCCGTGACCAACCTCCCAAAGTTCATAACTTTTTTCCTATACTTTTTCTCGCCACCAACTCATCTAGTCCATCAGATCTGGAGCAAAGATAAGAGACTCGCTATAAAAGCCGTTCCCTTCGCCCTCTCAAATCACTTCCAACTCCGGAAACCAACAGGAATGGCCCAATCCGTCCCACCAGGCGACATCCAGACCCAGCCCAGCTCGAAGATCGTCTTCAACGCGCCGTACGATGACAAGCACACCTACCACATCAAGGTGATCAACTCGTCCGCTCGTCGCATCGGCTACGGCATCAAGACCACCAACATGAAGCGTCTCGGCGTCGACCCACCATGCGGAGTGCTCGACCCAAAGGAGGCCGTCCTTCTTGCCGTCTCCTGCGATGCGTTCGCCTTCGGACAAGAGGTATTTCGAGATCCACATCGCCAAGACCTCTAACCACCTCTGTTTCAGGACACCAACAACGATCGCATCACTGTCGAATGGACCAACACCCCGGACGGTGCCGCTAAGCAGTTCCGCCGCGAGTGGTTCCAGGGAGACGGTATGGTTCGTCGTAAGAACCTGCCAATCGAGTACAACCCATAGTGGGGATGTATAAAGGAAGATGATGCGACAAAATCATGGCTCTCCATGAGACCCCAGATCCTAACCAATTCAACGAATTCGAATAAACTGTCATGTCTTGTTGTGTTTCTTTTAGATTTTTTTTAGAGGTTCTATGAGCCTGATAGTACCTTCTAGGGGTTTTCAGATTACCTCTCAACAATGCCCACGTCGCTGCCATTGTCTGTATGCTCTTTCCGAGTCCCATGTCATCGGCAAGGATTGCGCCGCCCACCTCTTCCTGAAACATGGTTTTCAATTCTATGGTCTTCGATTCTATCACGAAATGGTCACAAACCTTTAATCGATTGAATATGAATCTGACGCCCTCCTTCTGATGATCTCGAAGATGTCGTGCGAAGCGAGAATCCACTACCACTGCCGACGTGGATTTTCTGTCTAGGATGTCTTGCTCGTTGAGGATGAACGGTGGCAACTTTTCTAGGATTGTAGAGGACGTGGTTCCGTCTGGAGCGGCGACAGAGGCATCCAGAAGGGGAGGGACGAAGGTGGATCGTTTGGGGAGCAATCGGGGGGTCTCCAAACCCAAGAATGGATTTGCCTGTGTCGAGTTTCGCTTTCTCTCTGAGCACTTTTCCACTATTGGCTCTGCAGCCGCTTGATTCATCGGCACATTTGTCATTGGTGGTCTTTGCGCTGTGAATTTTGAGGGCATCACAGATGGAGAACTTTTGGGTATCGCTGATGGCGTAGTTTTCGTTGATACTGAAGGAACAGATTGTCTCGTGGCGACTCTTTCTTGAATTTCTACACTCCACGAGCCGATGTTGATGACACGACCGTCATCGAGTTGATCCAGATTTTTGAGAGCGGAAGATCTGGAAATTTTTCTTTTCGTCTTTGAATTTACACAGTTTACAAAGCTTGCATGTCTGACAACCATGATGTTTAAGATCTCAAAATGTTTGAGAAACATTCAGATTCGTTCCCATATTTCCACAGTACCTGCAAATAACGTCCCGCTCATCTTCAGACTTGAGAATGCACGAATCCCCGTAACACACGAGTAGTCCGTCGCCTTCCCAGATTTTGTGTTTTCGAGTCGACGCTTTTCCATAGAGGACGATAAAACGAGCGGTTTCGGCGGATGGGGTGTCTAAAAGAGGGCTTGGTTTTGTTTCTATCCATTCTCCTCACCGTTCCCTTCATAGCTATCTACATTCAGCGCAATCCTGGACATTTAGAAAAGTGGATCTGAATAAAATTGACTATTTTCAGCGACTTCAATTTTTCTGCAAATAGGTTGACTGAACTGAGCAACGAAACCAAGGGGACAACACGAAACGACAACACTAATGATATGAAAGATCTATTAAAATCGTATCTGTATTTTTTTTTTCTCAGCTTTTCTATTTTCAATGAACAGAAAAATAGGAAAAATTTGGGGGGGAAGAAAAATCACAGAAAATGGCATATGGTGTGATTTTGCAGATAGATTAAATAAAAGAGGCGAAAACAGGCAGAACTGGGATTGGTAAATGTTGTAAGTGAAAAGGAGAAGAAATTGGGCACCTAGTTAAAGAGGAGGGGACACTTTAGCGGAAAGGAGATAAAATTTTTGAAAAATTCCATAAAATTTGGGGGGAGAAGGGATGGATGCACTTTGGAAATGAAATTGAGCACTTTCGAGCGTATTTTTCGAGCGGCGGCGAAAAATATATAAATTAGGTAATAGGGGAATATATAATGGCACATTATACGAATAGTAATTTAGACAGGAATTCCGAGCAAATACTGTGGGGGGGGTTAATTTTTTTGAATAGAAGACTCAAAATGGGCGCGAAAAAAAATGGAGGGAAACAGGGCAAGAATATATATTTTATGTTTAGTAGACTCCATTCGAGGACTCAAGGCTTGCAGTTCTGGCTCAGCCACGTCAATCCTTCATGTAGACCGTCGCCGGTAGCAGCGCACGAAGGTTGTACGTACCTGGAAAATTATGGAATGTTTCATTTACGTCGACTAGATTCTCGTCGATTTTCTGACTGAAATTTTCTGGCTCTCCACAGTTCGTTGAAAAATTTGAAGAGGTTATTTTTTAGCTCTTATTTTGCTCTTTCAGAATATATAGGTCTCATTTTTAATGGTCACGATACTCGCAGGATAATTCCTAATGAAGCTCAAAACTCACCAATTCCTGTCTCGAATCCTCGTCAGCCCCAGCTTGTCCTGAATTTCGTGCGGTTTCATTGCTGAAAAAAAAACAAGATTTTCAGGTTTATTTTCAACTTTTGGATCATACCATCAGCAAGATCTTGTTTGTTGGCGAACACCAGAATAATCGCCTCCTTCATCTCGCGATCGTTGATTATTCGGTGAAGCTCCATTCGCGCCTCATCGACTCTGAAAATTAGAGATGTTAGAATAATTTTTTGAAGCACTTTTCGGGTGTTTAGTGACATTTTTGAACTTTTTTTATTACGATGTTCCGAATCAGCACACTTGATTACATATTTGTGAGCAAAAACAAATATTTCTTCTTGGTCCCTCTTGAATCATTTTTTAAACTGTTTTCAGCATTTTTAGGGATGACTTTTAGAGATTTTTTTCAGATTTCTTTATCTTTCTCCACACTTACCTGTCTCTATCCGCGGCGTCCATCACAAAAATCAACGCCTGCGTTCCAGTATAGTAGTGCCGCCAGAGGGGACGAATCTTGTCCTGACCACCGACGTCCTGAACAAAATTTGTTTTTGGGGTTCAATTTTCCAGCGATTTCATCTTTTTTCGAAATAAAAAACTCACCCAAACATTGAATTTGATATTTTTATATGTAACGGTTTCCACATTGAAGCCGACTGTCGGAATTGTTGTCACTGATTGTCCAAGCTTCAGTTTGTAGAGAATTGCTGAAAAAAAATCGGTTGCGAATTTGAATGATTTGGTTTTTAAAACTAAAAACTTACTGGTTTTGCCGGCAGCATCGAGTCCGAGCATCAATATTCGGAGCTCTTTTTTTCCGAAAATTTTTGACAGGAATTTACCCATTTTTCGATCTGAATAAAGATGAAATAAGTATGAGACTAGGTTAGCGATGATAAAGTACGTGGCGAAAAAACCGAAAAACAAACAAAAATGAGTCATTTTCGTTGCGAAATGTGTCTAAACACTGAAAACCCTGACAAAATTGGTTAGAAAATCAATTGAAACCAAGTCTCCGCCCATTTTCGCAGCACGCGCGCGCAGTTTTCGCAACTCTGCCGCACGCATTTCCCGTTTTCCTTCTTTACGACGTCTATCGATTTTGAGATATTCCAACTGACTCTACAACTGAAAAACCAAACAGAGTATGCAGAAATCTTCGAAAAAGTAATAAACAATGGTGGAACTTAGTCTAGGCGTCTTCTTCCGCTCCTTTAATGCATCGTAAGTGTCTCAAACCTCGCCTACAATTTTTTCCAATGATTTTCAATTTCAGAAAAGTAATTCTATGCGCATGTCTTCTAATATTCCTGGCTCTCTTCACACTAAAACTCGATGGAAAAGTCACTTTCAGGTGAGCAAGCACGGCAATTGTTTGACCTAAGGCTATTTATTCAGTTACGCCTTCGTTTTCGCTCCTCTATGGGCGTGCAATCTGCTGGTTTTCATCGGCGCCATCGTTGGAATATGCTCCTTCTGCTCAAAGCCTCCAGCTCGGTAATTATTATTGAAAACTTTAAATCAAAAACGATATTTCTAGAAACGAGCTAATGATGCGAGTGGATTTCACAGCAATGCTGATTACCGCCTGTGAGCACATGTTTCTCTGCGCTTTCGTCTCGTTGGTTTTCATCAAAGTAAGTGTAAAAAAATCATCGTTATAATCTACATCTGATCACTTTCCAGCTAGAATTCGACTTTCTCTTCGAACCCGGCTACCCTCTTCCATGGACCATCGTTTTCTGTCCCTTGTTCTCCCTCTCGATCCTCTCAATAGGAATCGCCGTCTGGTCTCTTCGCCACGATAAACCCTTTGAGTTCGAGTTCTTCTACGCCATCAATATCGTGCAGTTGGTGTTCATCGCGTTCAAGCTGGATAAGCAGGTAGGGAAATCTTGAAAAATATAGAGAAAATATGAAAAAGACAGCACAACATCACGAAAATGAACCAGTTTTTGAGAAGACATTTCCAATCCTAAATAAGCTGATTCTAGCCATAACCAACATGATTCCAGGTCGATTGGACATGGGCCGTGGTCTTCATCCCTCTCTGGGTAGTCCTCTCCTTGGCAGCCGTCGGAGTTCTCTATGCTCTCGTCCTCTCCGTGGTTCTGATTCGCTCTCGACACTTCATTCCGTCCCACCGAAGACAACATGTCTACTCGGCCATTTTGCACACCTTCTTCGTAAGTTTTCATAAATTGTATTTCTAAAAAATTCAGATAGCATGTTTTTTCGAACAGCTTCTAACCACCCTTGCATTATTTCCAGGTGATTCCCGCTCTCGTCTGTCTGGTTCTTCTCACCGGAAAACTTGACTCGATGAATTGGGCGGATAAGTCGACGGTGTCAGAGTTGAGCTATACGGTGAGATTTTTGAGCTAGTTCAAACGTGCTCATCAGTTTATTCAGCTCGCAATGGCTCCCCTCCAAGTCTCGTTCTTCTTCATGGCAATCATGTCGGCAGGATTCGGTGGACCTTCATCCACTCCTCAAACCAACATCTGGTGGTTTGGCCTCAGAAAACCTTTGTGTCCATTCCTCCTCGATAAATGTCCATCATTGAGGACATACGCTAATGTCAGCTATCGAGTTGGTGGAAGGAATCGGGCAGAGAATGAGGTAATTGTCAGCAATCTCCAGAAATCTAGATATAAACTTTTGAATTTTCAGCAAGAAAACGGCGAAGAACGACAAGCGGTGATAGCCGATGAGAATGAAGAACGAGACGAAGCCGACGTGGCGATTGTCCAAAGGAATCGACAACGAGCCGAGGAGAAGAGTCGAGGGTCCGGTGGCTCGCAAGCAAGCTCCCAGGGAAGTCAGAGTGGTCAGGAGGGAATCAGTGAGTTTTTATGAAACATTCGTCAAACAGTATCGAACAAAACGCTGTAAAGCCTGTAAATCTGAAATTTGAAGGACAAATCAAATCACTCAAGATCTCAATTTTCCCATTTTCCAGACCCCGCCGAACAAATCGCCTCCTCATCAGCAGCCATCTCTCGAGCAATGGCGCAGTACAAAAACGAGTACGGCTACCATTGGCACGGCGACATTTCTCAACCGGACTGATTCATGTATTCATCTTTCCCCTCCCCTTATATCTCATCTTCTCAATGTGTACAAATTTCCGTTTGTTTGGTGCAATTCTTCTTCGCCATCAATAGCTGTATAGGTCTCGAGCCCCCAAAACGTTTCTTGTAGTCATCCCTCATGCTTTACGTGTAGATCTGTGTGTGTACCCCCGAAATCAAGTCGAACAAAATTATCCAGAAAAAGTCAATATTTTGCGTACTTTAATAATACTGTCATCGATCTCTCCCTCCTTCGAATGAAGTTGCCTTAATTTTCAGGTTTTCACAGCTAGAATTTTGATGTTTGCATCATTTTTTGAATATCTTATTCTCAATCAAGGATCCGAATATTTCGAGTCTAGAGAAACGAAAAATTCCAGGTAGATCCTTATATATGAAAAGCTTCTACGACATCATCGAAATCGACGAGAACGCCACGTTTGACGACGTCAAGAAGGCGTATTTCAGGTTTCTGAGAAAGGTTTGTAACCCTCTGGAAATGAGTGAATCAAGGATTCACTTTTTTCAGGAACACCCAGACAAGAATCCCGAAAAACTCGACTCAAACGCAGAGCTCTTGAAAACAGTCGGACATATTTGGGAGCAGTTCAAGGTTTCGCTTAGCCAATTCAATCATCACTCAGCCATTCCATAATATTTCAGGACAACCGCTCCGTCTACGACAGTTGGCTCCGCGAGCAGCGTCTTCGTGAGACCCAGGGACTGATTGGCGAGATTATCGAGTTGGACATAGGCGAGAACGAAATCGACGAGGCGTGCCGGTGTGGAGCCGAGTGGAACTTGACGCCAGAGGAGGTGAGGAAGAGCCAATTCCGTCGATAAGCTCCGCCCTTTTTCATTGAAATCTGTGTGACAGAAATTGTGGCGTTTCAGTTGGCAGCCACGCCGCTTCACTAGATCTCTACTCAAACACCCTTTTCCAGGTAGACCAAATCATCGACATCGGAATCTTCGAGTGCTCCTCGTGCTCGCTGTGTCTTGAAGTCCATCGTAGTTAACTCAAGAACAAAATGTCCTCTCTCGACGAGACCTCGACGAAAATTCTCGTCCTCGGTGACTCGTGCGTCGGCAAGACCTCCCTCTGTCACTGCATCTCTGGTAAACCTGGCAAGAAGTTCGATTCCACGATTGGAGCGACAGTGATCATGGCCTGGCACGACTATCGAGCGGGCACGCCGGAACAACGAACAGAGCTTCTGGAGCTGTGGGATATCGGGGGAATGGTGAATCATCGACAGGCGGCGCAGGTATTCTTTGAAGGCGCCGTTGGCGCGATTCTAGTGCACGATTTGACGAATCGAAGGAGTGAAGAGGTGAGAGACTCTTAGTGATGGTTCTAGAATTGAAACTGATATTGAGACTTTCAGAATCTCGCCACATGGCTCACAATGCTCGATGGCAAGCCTCGAGCTCCGAAATCCTCCAACGACCCCGCTGCAGTTGCTCTAAAGGTGGACATCGAAAGTTGCAACATTCCAGTACTAGTCGTTGGCGTCAAAGCGGATCTAGTCCCCCATAAAGGACCTGTGAGCTACGATAGACTGCACATAGACTCGTTGAAGAACATCATTCGCGGCTCCGCCAACTCCATCACCCTCGCCCGATTCTTCGACTCTTGCCTCGACCGTACGCGTCGTCCGTCGCTCAACTCCTCGTTCTTCGCCAAGCCACGCTCCATCACTCCGAATACGTCGATGATTGGATCTTCTGGAGTGCCGTCGATGTCGTCTGGAGCGTCATCATCAGGAGTTGCCAATGCGAGTGTGACGAATCGAACAACGACACCGTTCACAACGATTCCCATGGGATCTTGATAACCTTTTTTTCGGCCTTTTTTTGTTGTTGTGTGATTTTTTATTTATATCGAATTGTTTTGGTTTTGGTGCTACGGGAATATGGGATTTTTAAATGTTTGAATTCTCTCAGAATCCTCAAGCTTCACCAAGAAAAGAATATCAAGACACAAAACAGAAGCAAATTAGTCAAAAAACTCCGAGAACACGAAAATCTGATTCTTTTCAGCAAATTGGGTCATATCCTCTGATGCACGTGCGATGCTTCTGGCCTGAAAACAAGACTTATATTCAGAAGAAGAATATTTTTACCTTCGAAATTGTCTTCTCGAACTTTCTACCGTAGTATTTCTCGAAGTTCTGCACACACTCCGCGTCCTTGCACTCTTGCAGTTCGTTCATGATCAAGTCGAGCTGAAAAAGTGTGGATATTGCTCAGTTGGGATGAGCAAAGACAGATTTCGATTTTCGAGACCAAAACTAGCTCGAACCTTCTAAGAACAACTCACATCTTCCATAAGTTCCGGCTCCGCTTTGTGAGGAAATGAGGCGAAAAGTTTGATGATGTCCTCGATGAGGATGATGTGCATTTGAACGTTCTGAAACGGTCGGTTTTCAGAGCAAAGTCTGAAAAAGTACTCACCATGGCACACGACTCCTCATGCTTGACACATCTGGCGGTTAGAAGAGAGAGAATTAGACCTGGAGGATCTGAAATGGGAACTTGATTCTTGTCAACTAGACTTTTGAGACTCACCTCTCTTCAAATCAACCTGTCCGAATCCTTGATCAGCACGTACACCGGCATACAGAAACGAGAGAATCATAACCACCCAACAGTAGAACAAAATCTTCACCATTTTTCAAGAATTGATGTTCCTTTCTAGACGAAGTAGGCTGGTCGAAAGAGTGGGTGGAAGTTATTGTTATACGATATCTTTGGAGAGAATTGCAATTGATAGGAGGGGGCGGAGCTCCGGGGGAGTATAAACAATAGGTATAAACAAAAAGTGTTTAGAATTCTAGAGGAGCCAGAAAATATACATAGAATTGAATGATGAGAAAAGTTGAGGATCTTCATTGGAAATTTCAAGAACGTCTGTACGCATCAAGAATGTATTTGCAGAAGAGAACAATACCAAGAATCACAATAATTGAGACGATGATGTTGAAAGTCGTTCCTTTCTTCTTTTTGGAGCGACGTTCCTGGTTCCGTTTTTCAGGCTGGGATGACTGTGAGATGTCGAGGTGGACCAGGGCAATAGCATTCGCTTTCTTCTTCTGAAAATTCAATGTTGTTTTTTGCCTAACCGTCTGATAATTTTCTCTAAATTTGCAATTATAGAGAACAGAATTTGCGCTTTTAAATTCGCAATGTGGCCGTCTGCAAAAAGCCCAAGACGTCGAGATACAGTGCTGGGCAAAAGTTTATGAATTTTTGTGGTTTTCAGTGAGAAACGGTTTACTTTGAGCAGTTGAAAAGGTATGTTTCAATTACTCGGTTTTTCCTGAAACTTCGTGGGTGTATCAAGCAACTCTAGATCTTCATTTTTCTAATTGACAACGTTTTCAGAAAATTACAATCAAGTCAGTTACGCGACACCAAAACTTAGCAAATGTCCCTGCAAATTTCAAACTTTTTGGGCGCATGACCTTCAACGCAACATAACTAACTTGATTGTAGTTCTCTGAAAATGTTGTCAAATACAAAAATGGAGATCTAGAGTTGCGTAATGCACCCACAAAATTTCAAAACAATCGCGTGATTGGAACATACATTTTCGTTGACCATTTTGCACTGAAAATCACACAAATTCATATACTTTTGGCCGACACTGTGATTGCCCCGAAAGACGGTCTTCTTCACCATATCAGCTTTTTAAACTGCGTTCATCATTTTTCCAGACAAATATCTTGGCTTCTAAAAGTTCGCGCAACTTTAGAAGAGGTTAGAAAAACCAGATTTCATTCTATAAACATGCCAGTTCAGAGAAAAATCTCTGACCAGTGAAGTACTGAAATCTTGGTTCGAATGTCAGAAAAAGAAAATCACCTTCGATTCTCGATTGAGTGGTAAGCGCATTGAAACGCGATCCTCAAACGACCCGAAGAGTTCTCTCATGGTTTCTGATTGTTCTTCTCCTAGGCCTGACAGGTCTTCCTCTATCGTCCAATCATCCGGAAACTCAACTGGTGGAAGGTTCTGAAACTGAAGTCGCCTAAACTAAACTTCTTCTTATAGTTGAAGGTAATACCTGAGTTGCCTGGGGAGTTTCTGTTTTCTCTTCTTTGCCGCCTGCAGTGGACGAAACATCTTCAGTGATCTCTAAATCATCTTTCAAAGGCTCCATCTGAAGAAAAATTAGAATCAAGTTAGACGAAAATGCGAAGTGAATCTATACGAAAATGAAAACTAGCAGAAATCTGAGAAGGAGGTTGTTTATCAATTCTGATAGGAGAGAGTACCCCTTAGGGATTAATTAGCACCTAAAATGCGACGCTTTACTTTTTTTTTCTTGCTCAGAATATCAAAGTCATGCAGTATAGTGAATTTTTGGGGGTACCAAGGATAAGAACTGCACATATAAGAACTGCTACAAATGAGAACTTTCTCAGTCGTAAATTTTTTCATTCGTTTTATTTTTCAAGCGTAAAAGTTTTCATTTGTAGCAGTTCTTATATGTGCAGTTCTTATCCTTGGTACCCCCGAATTTTTTTTTGGAAAATGGAAAAGCTGAATATGACGTTCTATAACCTATCATAAATAGAATGCCTTTGGCATTCTGAAAACTCAACAGACCCCTAGATAACTTCGAACTCTTGTTGTCTGTAAAAACTTTTTTTTTCAGTTGCTCATTTCTGCCAAAATTCGAAGAAAAGTTTCACACAACATTATTTTTATTAGAGCGAGCTGAAAAAGTTTGAAAATCAATGCAAAGAAAAGGAAAAAAACTGGAAACACAAAGTTTAGAAAAATAACATGTTAGAGCTGGGCGAAATATCAAGACACTCAAAGCAAAAACATTTCGGGATTCGAGTTGATGTAATCCATTATGTACGGATAGCCAATGAGGGTATTTTTGCTCTGAAATAATTTCGTTTTCAACAAAAAGTTAATAGCCCTCCTTGCTCACCCAATACAATGCGCTGTGAATTCTTGGCTTGTTTGCCATCCAAACGTCTTTGGCACACTCCGAATCCTTACATTTTTGAATCTCATTTACCAGGAAATCAATCTAAAGATTTTGAATCTGGGGTATAGAACAAACGTGTCGCTTACCGTATCCATTGACTTGGGCTCCATTTCATAGTTAAAAATCTCAAAAAGTTTGACGAGCCCTTTCAAGTTGAAAAGGTTGAGGAACTGAAAGTAGAACGTTGTCGAACCAAACTTCTTGCTCTTACCAGGGAGCCCGTTTTAGGATATGAATTTTCTAGAAATTGGCTTGCTTGTAGAGAAAAATCAGGGCTTTCGAATGTGCTATGTGGCCATCTGCACAAACTTCTAGAAATCGAGATACAGGGTTCAGAAGATGGTTCAAAAGACAGGAGGGGTGGAAAAGGCCATCTTTTGGAACCTGTATCTCGACTTCTAGAACTTTGTGCAGTTAGCCACATAGCACATTCGAAAGCCCTGGTTTTGCTCTACCAATGAGTCATATTCTTGAAGATTCTCAGAGGTACCCTAAAATTGATTTCCTGCTTAGCTCACCGAGTTGCAGGTGTCTTCTTCACGCATGCATTTCATCAGAATTTCGGAGGTTGTTGGTATTTCTGAACTACCTTTTAGATTGAACTTTCGAAAACTCAAACTCACTCTCCATAGCACGAATCTTCTCCACTTCAATGTGAGCCAAATAGTGTGCAGCGTAGGTGATCATGCAGCTGAAGACGATGGAGATAATCAGAATCTGGATGAGTCTGGAAACACATCTGCACCACCAACTGAATCTCTCTTTCTGAACATCATCAACCGGCTTGATGTGAGTGGGGAGAGTATAAAGTTCCGTGGCTGGAAACTTTGCGAGGAAACCGGGTTTCATTGTAGACGACTTGATGGAGTGAATGATAGAAGTTTGATGGTTTTGAGCCACTGTTTATGGGGCGGAGTCACTGGATAGAAATTGGAGTAGAGTATAAACAAAATAATTTTTTATAAACCGAAAAAGTTTACAGAAATTTTCAGCGGAAGGTTTGCAAAGAGATGGGAAAATATACAATGAAAAAGTTGCGAGAGGCACTATTCCTAGAAGAGGAACAGACAAATGAGGATGAGACTTTGTACAAATTATCATGTCGGGGAGGTGTGATTAAGTGATGTTCAGTGTGATGAAGTACAAATACAGAAGGAGTAGATCCAGCTTGTTGAGAGGCAACAACTAGAGGTGGGAAGTGTTTTTTGCAAAGCGAAAAATAACAAGCAACATGGGTGACTGCACGAAACAAGACGCACTGCCGGTGTGATCAGGGAAACATCTAGAAAATGGTAATCTACGAAGAATATATTGGAGAGTTAATAACATGGAAATGACTAGAATGAGGAGCTACACACGGATGAATCATGAAAACAGGAAAACACATTTGGACGGTGGGTAACAAAATCGAGGGACATATAACAGAGAAGAAGGGGGATCACATTAATGGTGGATGATGGAAGACAGAAGTGGAACAATTTTGCACGAGTTCTAAGGCTGAACTTTTTCTCATAATTTGAGCCAAGCTGAAATCAACACCGCAGATTCAGATTGTAAAATCAAAATCAGCAAAATACTCACGTGATTCAAGTTGTGACCTCGCAAAGTTGAATCCTATAGTGATATTGGACGTGAACCTTCATCTTCCCAAAAATCCACATCCACTATCACTATGGGGCTCAACTTTGCGAGGTGATAACTCGAATTACGTGAGCGCTTTGCTGATTTTGATTTCAGAATCAGAATCTGCGGGGTCTATTTCACCTTGACCCAGATTTTGAGAAAATGTTCAACCCAAGAACTCGTACAACCTTCTTGTTAGAGGACGGCGGAAGACGAAAGTGGGGAGTGGAATGTGAACAGTGGTATCAGGAAAAGGTACTCCTCCAATTTCCGCTTCACATGAACGGTGATTAGAGAGAAACCTTGGATGGGATTGGGTGTTGAACATAAGAAATTTGATGAATGAGAAGTGTGGGGAGACTGAAGATAATCACAATGACAAAAACGAAAATACACATGGAAACATATATAACAACAGAAGAATAACATTTACTTCTGACATCACTTGCCAAAGGTTTGAACTTTTCCTCTCAAGTTGAACTATGAAACGGAGGGGAAATTATCAATCTTGTGCCAGATGACGATGACATTAGAAATACTACAATTACACCCGTAAAATAACAACAACGGGACGAAACCATCAGGTCATCGAGAAAACGGCTCTCCGTTGAGCGCTGTTGTTTCCTTGAATCGGTCTTGTCTGTGTGACCGATGACACTGAGGTTTTCGGCAGAGTGCTCTTTTGTTTCCTGAAAAAAAATTCAATTGAAGTTAATAATCTTCATTAAAAGACTCACTTGAAGCATCCGCAGAGTTTCAGGAAGAAGTTCTTGATGCTCTTTCCGATGCTAATGAATGTTTTCTTGAAACATCCTTGGCCGGACGATTCCTCGGTTTGGTTTTTCATTGGCTTCACTTTGATTGTTGTTGGTCCTCTGAAACCGGGTTTTCAAAAATTTCCCCTTCCTGAAGAATACTAACCTGCTGAAACAGTTGAGCTTGTTCAGACAACCTTTCTTCGGGGTCTGCTCTGTTCCACTGGTTCTCTGACTCGGACGGCGTGGGCGCACCTCATCGAGGCTGTGGAAAGTTTCAATCGGCGGCTCATTGTTTGGTTGAGTGTTTTTGCTAAAACTGAGAGGTAAGAGATGTCCGTGTCTTATTCACAAGTTTAAGGCAATCCCACTCACCTGCTGAAACAGTTGAGCTTGTTCAGACAGCCTTTCTTCGGGGTCTGCACTGTTCCACTGGTATTCTGACTCGGACGACGTGGGCGCACCTCATCGACGTTGCGGAAAGCTTGGACCGGCGGCGGATGGTTTGGTTGAATCTTTTCGCTGAAATTGAGAAATAAGACATTTTCGTGTTTTATTTACAAGTTTAAGGCAACCCCACTCACCGTCTGAAAACTGACTTGCACTTTGACCCACAACCTTTCTTGTTCGAGACTCCATATAATATAACCCTTTGCGACATCGATGTCGTATACCATGCCGATTCAACAATTCTCGCATAAGCATTCGGACTGGCTATTGGCTGCGTTTTTATTTTGTTCCGAAACTTTTTCAGCACCTTACACCATAACATGGGCGAGATGAGCACATAGAGAGGGGTGGCCTGGAAACTTTGAATGTCAATCTTGTAAAATTAGTCAAAAAAACGAACGTTTATCCAAAGATAATCGTTTCCGTTGATTCCATCCGATGTGGCAAAGTAATACAGGAGTAATGCGTAGTAGAGGTGGAAGAGGAAGTTGAGAAAGAAGTTGGGAAGCACGATGAACAACATTCGACGGAACTCTCTTGATCTCACGTACTTGTTTATCTTGAGGCGGAGTCTAGAAATATTGGAATTTCGAAACCTGAAAAGAGCGAGGTCAATGACTCACACAGGCTTTCCTGAAGTGCATTTTTGGTGTATCGCAAGGATCAAGACGAAACCGAGGGAGATGGCGTTGAAAATCATATACCACTAAATACAAATTTTGTTATTTTTTTTAGTTCAGATTCGAACTCACTTCAGGTATCGATTTTTGAATCTCAATACGTTTGTGCTCAAAAGAAGCACAGTTCAACATGTAGTCATCTGATTTAAGATCTACAAAGAATGATGGCACAGTTCCAATCATAGCAAATGCTAGCTGAAAATTCAGTTGTCTTTGAAAGAAAGAAAAAACAGTTCTCACAGCAATGAGTGCAAAGATAACCGACCAGCCGGAATCACGGTATCTCTTCCACATCTTTTCCAGAATATTGCTCAAATTCATGGCCAAGTAGAAGTTCACGAAGACTGAAAACTGTTAGCCTATTAATAGCTACTAAACATGAGGACTTACACGCTGACGTGACTGATTGGGGGATCCGCATAAATGCGCATACTTTAACTGGGACCAGAATATCGCAATCAGTGTAGAAGAATCGAGTAACGATGTGATAGCCCTAAAAAATCTAGGTTAGTAAACTTCCAGTAGTCTCTTAAAACTTGCCTGAGTGAAGCCATAGAAGACCGCGTATATGCAAGCGGCGCCAACATGAAACATGAGTAGAATCTGAAAATTCAAAACGTGTTTCGATTTCTCAAGACACCCTCACCTTCACATTCTTCCCTGTGTATTCGGTTCTACAGTACTTTGCGAAATACATGATCGCATATAAGGCTGCTACGGAACAACCAACGCCAACATATTGCAATAGTTGGAAGTACCAGAGAAAAGATCTTGCGATCTGATCTTGGTCACTCTGTGTGCAATTGTGCATCATTGTTTTTCATGGGTCCCCATTCCCAAGTTCTTCATCTGAAAACAAACAAGTTAGGAAAAGGGATGGATGTTTGAGGTGAAACGAGAGGGCTCGAATGAAAAAGAAATCATGAGGAAGAAGTTTTGTTCGCAAAGTGGGCGTGGTAATGATAGGGTAATCAGGGGGAGCGTTTGTGGTAAACATGTCTCGAAAGTGGATTGGAAAAGTTTATAGTCTGAGACAATAGAAAAAGAGAGAGAGAGAGAGAGAGAGAGAGAGAGAGAGAGAGAGAGAGAGAGAGAGAGAGAGAGAGATGGAGGACAAGGACATTCTGCGATTAGATGTTCAATTCCAACAATGTTCAGAAGTTTAAAAAAACAGTTTTGAAATCAGAAAAACTCAACTCGAAACGTCTAAATAGGAGGCTGCACGAGTTCTTGGGTTGAACTTTTTCACATAATCCGAGCCCAGGTACAATCGACCCCGCAGATTCAGATTCTGAAATCGAAATCAGCAAAATGCTCACGTGATTCGAGTTATGACCTCGCAAAGTTTAATCCTATAGTGATATTGGAGGTGGATTTTTATGAAGATGGAATTCCACGTCAAATATGATTCATATGATTCAACTAGGTGATTCATCTCTGGGAGGTCATAACTCGAGTCAACTGAGCATTATGCTGATTTTGATTTTAGAATCTGAATCTGCGAGGTCGATTTAACCTTGACCCAGATTATGAGAAAAATATCAATTCAAGAAATCGTGCAATCTCTTAGTAAAAACAAATCCTTAATATACCAATCATCCTCTTCGAATTCTCGCTCCAAATCTGCTACCCCGCCTTCTGAACCACTCCCCTCATTCCTTTGGGGGGACACTTATAATCATCCTTCCAGCTTTGTAGCTTCGTTAGAGAAGCACTCTGATCACCTGGGGACTCCTAATTGCAGCCTAACGTGTGATTTTTTCTTTTATTTCAGAGCCAGGCACCGGCTGACAACGAGTCAGAGTGCAGAGAAACGTGAGGAATGAGGAGAAAGCGTGGGGAGATAGCGGAGACGATCTGGATCGCGGAGCCCACGGACGTGACGCGCGATGGCGAAAAGCGGGCTGCAAAGAGGAGAAGAGGGGTTGCGAGTCTACTGACATACAAAGGGGAGACGCTTAAAATTAGACCCGTATAACCACGTCTCTCATGTAGAGTTGAAACCGAAGCTTACAAAGTTCATCAGAGGAAACTTAAATAGAAGGTGTACTGATTGGAAACTAGAGATGTATGTATTCGTTTATTCGAAAAGATTTGAAAAGTGAGTGAAGGGGACAAAAACGATGGGTGAACCCGCAAGAGTTCGTCCTAGCGGGAAGAAGATCATTTAAGTAGATCCAAAGTATTTCTAAACATATTATTCTCGGGAGTTGAGCAAGGCCACAATCGAGCCGTCACTGGCCTGCCCAGTGACGGCTCGACTACAGTAAGAATTTCCGAACATTTGAATATTCTACAATGTTGTTACGTGAGAGCCGGTGTATTATGGTGTTCGCAGATGAACAGCCCGGGTTTAATCTGAATCACATCAGACGTCATTCTTTTTACACTCACGCGCCGCGGACGTCGCCATGCAGGGTCTCGCCCGGTTTTAATGGAGCACTATGCATGCGAGCAGTGCTAGTATGGGGTAGCGCTATGATATAAATAGATCTCGATCTTGTTATCAGAACAGATTCGGTTAAAATAGGGAAAAAACCACTTCCAAACAATACCTTGTCTTACAAAGAGATAGACTGATTTTGATTTCAGAATCTGAACCTCTTGTGTCGATTTTATCGAAACCAGACTATGAGAAAAAGTTCAATCCAAGAAGTCGAGAAATCTCCTTGTTAAAAAAAACTAAAATGTGTCGAAACTTTAAGTTGATGATGAGTCTTTGCTTTTTAATTGTAGTTGTTTTTAAACAGAATCAACTGATTCGAAGCATACATAAGTATTAGGTTTCTAATGACTAACGAATCACCTAGAATTTGGTGAGTCACAAATAATTCATTATACAACAAAGTGCAGGTTTCGCATGCTTCCCGGATGATATTGTGAAATACTCAACCAGCTAAAATTTAATAATATAGACATCTTAAGCATCAGAGTTCATATTCGTAATGCTTACAAGAGAAAGTTCAAGAGAAAGGACAAAAAATTACGGGGTTCAAGAGCACAATTGGAGGAGATAATGAGTAGTCTTTCGAGGAAAAAAAAATTAGCTGATATTTCAGTTTGAGAAACGATGAAAAAGCAAGAAAGGGCAATGTTGGATTCTTATGACAGAGAACATGTTGGGACGAGAATGATGATCGAGAAGGTAACACATGATACAATTTGAAGGCGAAAAGAGAGCTAAAAAAGCCCAAAAAGTCAATCGCTGTGAAGCCATAAATGAAAGTTACTAGCAAATGGTGCAAAGTGAGACCGTGCTAAGGTAACAACAACTATACTACGCACGTAGGAGAAGTGATGAATTGCGTGTGCACGCCAACCATTACATATAAATTGAGAGTTTCAACAAAATTACAGACGAAACGAAGAAGTGAGGTCAGCACAGGACATATTTATAAAGCATTTTTAGAATAATGGGAACCACTCGGGAGAAAAAAGTGAATAAGATACAAAACAAGATGAAGCGAAATTATCCCACAGATGTCAATGAGAACGCCCTCCTTCCACGATCCTCAACTGACGCAGTTGTTGTGTTCACCCTTCCTCCTGGGCTGAAAAAAGAGTTCATTGATTCTGGTTTCTCAGAAAAACCTTTTTGAAACAAAATACATTGAAAACAAATAACTTACTGGAAACATATCCGAGACACCCGCTTGAATCTGCTTTCCCGATCGTTTTCAATAGGACTGCTGTCAAATGCCTTCACTCGGATAACATTCGGATCCCCGCAACAAGGAATTCGTTTTCTCAACGATGTCATCATTCTTCGGAGCCATTTGAATTTCTTGGTGGTGTTCTTCATGTGCTCCCTTCGAACTCTCTGCTCCTTTTCTCGATCTATCATAATTCTCATTTCGAAAACCTGCTGGTTTCTTTCTTCAGAATGCTCAGGAGCCGGAGGAGGTTTTCTATAGCCGAAGTCGCGCAAAAAAATCATCCAGATTATAGGGGAGATACAGGTATAGAGTGGTATGGTCTGAAATGAATCATATAAAGCATTCTACAAAAAAAAAAACAAAAAAAACTTACATTGATCCACAAGAAATGCTTTGACTGGATAGGATCCAAAAAACACAGTCCTCCAAATGTGGCAAAGTAACAGAAGGCGTTGAGCAATAAGCTCGGAAGAATAAGCCACCAGGTTCGTTGAAATAATTCGAGGCGATTATACGCTTCCTTAGAGTTCTTGATGCTTAAAATGAACTTCGTGAATTACAAAACATAAGCCAGGATCAACTCACCCTGGGGCTTTCAATTTTCTGCTCAAAAATACGGTAATAGCGAACAAAATTAATATCATAAGCATATCAATGATCAAGAATCCCTTCAAAGCAATCAACTATAGACAGATTTTGATTATGTTACTCACAACTGTTATGTTTCGTTGAATGGCCGAACTTTTGTGCTCAAATGACGAGCAGTTTATCATAAAGTCCCGGGAATCTTTATCTGCGAAAAACGAAGGAATAGTGAAAAGAATGGCCAGACCAGTCTGAAACGTTTATTTTTTACCAGAAGAAAAACAAATGCTCACTGCGAATAGCGCAAGAACCCCACCAACACTCGATTTTGAGTATTTCTTGCTTATGCAATTGAGCATAGCATTGATCATGACACTGACAAAAAATAGTTGGTAGACTGAAAATGAAGTAATAATAAAGAGAGAAAGTTGCAGATTTCCAAAACTTACAGGTGACAGCGATTGATTGTGGCAGACGAATTAGCAGACATTTGCTCACGGGAACAAGTAGATCACAATCTGAAGCCAAACGTCGAAGAACGATGTGGTAGATCTAGAACGAATTCGTAGAATGAGTCCAGAACTCGGTGTTACCTGATTTGCACCAAAGAATGAAGAGTGGATGAGAGAAAACACTTGATTGAAAACCATCAAAACCTGAGAATTTTTAATGAGCTTTCTAGTGACTTCTAGTTTTCACTTACTCGAAAGTTTTTCTCAACATAACATTTGTGGAAATACAACATGAACCCAATATTACAGAAGAAGGCAATAACAGCCAACGAGGCTTGGACGATTTGCGGAATTTCCTCCTTGAGACGAAACGAATCCCTAATCTCTTCCAGAACTCCTTCAGAGCAGTTTGGAGACAATTCAGAGAACATTGTAGTTTCAAGAAACATGACACCTGGAAGTGTGTATACTTGATAAGCTTTCCGTATTAAAAAAACGAGAAAAAAAATGGAAAGATGACGATGAGGCGGAGTTTGGATAGAGTAGAAAATTACATAGGTATTGAACATGGCAGACACGATAAACAACATCTCGCAACTTGCAGCCATGTGTATTCTGTGTGCATACTTTTTCGAAAGTCGAAAAATAATCTAAAAGAATCACAAAACTGAATACCGTATTGCTACTTGGAACTGAAAACTGCTAACAATAAAACATCAACTCCACCATTCAACACTTGTTCTGGTTGAACTTCGAGAAATGTAGGAACATTCCGAACAATATAACTTATTCCTCAAAAATTTGGGTAAAAAATAAAGAGGTTTTCATAACGTTGGAATAGAATGGGATATGAAGGGGATGCTTCTAACAATACAATCTGCATCGGAGTTGCGGGGAATGGACACTTTTGAAAACAGAAGTCGTCAGTCGGAAATTGAAAACTGAAAATCTGAATCCCGCTCATCTCGAGTATGCATGCAATCAAATGACAATCATTATACAATATACAAGATTTTTCTGATTTTTTGGGTCTGAAAAGTTTTTCCAAGCTTCAAAACAAGTAATAAACTTGTAAACTCCGACGATCACAAGATGCACTCCTATTTTGCGACCCCTTTTATGACAAAATTCATAATTTCAAACAGATAATATGGCCTCATACTCACATTCTTTGGAATGAAATGAACAACCTTTTTCGTCATTATGCCGGAAAAAACGCACCAGACTGTGCTTCTATCACAGGTTTATTTTTGTACATGAATATCAAGAAAACATCGGCATTGTCTCGCCCAAAAAAAATTGTAAAATAACAACAAATTGAAACATTACTTTTTCAAAACAACACACAACAAAGTTCTTCATCAACGAAAAAAAAAACTGAAATTCCTAAAAAATGTCAAAACAAAATTGCTAGGTTCAAGAACTCCTAGAATACTGATAATTGCGGAAACGCCTACAAATGATCAGGCAAAGAAAATATGGGAAATTATTAGGTACGAGTTGAAAAGTGATGGTAGATAAGCAGGAGATAGTGTGTAGTTTGGGGTCCGTAAAAAAATAAGGAAGTTGGATCTTCAAGGGATCCGTTTTCCTTGGAATGACCCTGTCTGTGTTTCACGAAAAATTTTAAATGAGATCAAGATTACACCACTATAAATAAGTTGTTTTTCTTCCAGTTTGAGCTCGCACAATTCCAATTGTTCAAATCGTGTTTACCTTTTTGAAAATAGAAAAAAATACAATACTAGAAAACCTTTACAAGGAAAAAAAATGATGGCAGAAGTAACTTCAGAGCCATAAAACAACGATCCAACCAATCTGACCACTCATCCAATCGTGTCATCTATGAAAATTTTCATCCCGACATATAAAACCGCGTTGAAACATCTAACATTTCCACAAAATTTTCTCCACCACCCGTTTTTCTCTTTCACCTCGCGATGTATTCATTCCGTGTCCTCGGTAGTATAGTGGTGAGTATCCGCGTCTGTCACATGCGAGACCCGGGTTCAATTCCCGGCCGGGGAGAACACTTTTTTCTATTTGTTATCTTACTCCTATTAGTAGATTCTCGGTCTGTACGTGACCACAATCAAAAAACTAGCACACTAGAAAACAATAAACTGTCGCTGATTTGATAAGCATCTAGCGGTGACACCGAGAGAGAGAGCGAGAGAAACACAGATAAGATATTATGACCATTTTCGTTTTCTCCAATCATTTGACCACAAGGTTGTCTACTTTTTTACTTGTTCGATTTTCTCGAATCTTCGTTTGAAGTTTTGTGAGTCTGAATCGTTTTTCAGATTAATCATGAGCAATCTTCGAGCCAATTTCGAGCGAGATGGATTCGTGGTTATCGACAATGTGTTCAACGAACAAGAACTCGAGGAAATGAGAGGATCGATAGCGAAAATTGTGGATGATATGAATCTAGAAGAGCACCCGAAGAGTGTGTTCTCGACTTACGATGAGGATAAGGTGAGTGTTTTTGGTTGGACATTTGTTTTGAATTTTTTTCTTTTTTTCCCATTGCTCAATAGTTCATTTCCAGCACGCCGCGGACTCCTATTTCCTCAACTCCTCCGATAAAATCCGCTTCTTCTTCGAAGAAGGAGCCGTGGACAAGAACGGCGAGCTGACCGTGCCCAAAAACAAAGCGCTCAACAAAATCGGCCACGGTCTTCACTTCCTAGACCCCACTTTCAAAAGAATGACATTCAACACGAAGATTCAAAAAATCTTCGAAGAAATCGGATATCAGGAGCCGGAAGTTGTACAGAGCATGTACATTTTCAAGCAGCCAAAGATCGGTGGAGCAGTCACGGATCACGTGGATTCCACCTTCTTGAGAGTGAACCCGATCGATCATTTGACTGGCGTTTGGATTGCTATTGATGAGGCTAGTGTGGAGAATGGATGTCTCTCGTTTATTCCAGGAAGTCATAAAGGTAAGAGAAGCTAAACCATCAGGTCCAGCTCCCTCTCCGCTTTTCCAGACACCTCCACCTCGGACTACCGCTTCGTGCGCACCCACGACACCAGTGGTGGACCGCTTCTGAAGTTCATCGGAACCCGTCCCACCTACGATCAATCCAAATTCCAACACGTACCAATCTCCAAAGGATCCTTGATACTTATCCATGGCCTGGTGGTTCACAAAAGCGAGGCGAACACTTCCGACAAGTCTCGTCACGCCTACACCATCCATGTCATGGAGCGACAGAACACCGAGTGGAGCAAGGACAACTGGCTTCAGGAGACCGACGACTACAAGTTTCCCAATTTGTATAAGGCTTAATTGAGTTCATTTTTTTCAACTACAATACAAACGTAATCGGAGTTATCGATGTGATATTCTTAGTCTTCTTGATGAATCCCAGTCTTTGGAGTATGTACTTTCGAAGAGAGTCCGAGAAAATCCACAGAAGATAAGGGTTGATACTTGCGTAGAGGTCGCTGAAAAAGTTTGAACAGTGTGAAAAATAGGCTTCAAATCTTCAAATAGTGCGCTTCCTCTCCTACCCCCTCCACACTTCTCTTCCCCCGTGTCCTCGGTAGTATAGTGGTGAGTATCCGCGTCTGTCACATGCGAGACCCGGGTTCAATTCCCGGCCGGGGAGAAATCATTTTGAAGCATCAACCCACCTTGTTGCATTATAGATCAAGTAGAACTGATCGGAAGTGAACGCCAGGATGTCAGCACCTTTGAAAATGAACAGAGTGAGAATGCATATTTGGACGCCCACAATAATGGTGCTCATTGTGAACAGGCGAGCTTCTCGCATTCTTGCTCGCTCCTTGCTTCGCGATTTTATGATGATGGGAGTGGAGACCGTCTAAAAATTTAACTAGTGTCTGTTGACAGGAGACTTGAGTTACCATTTTCTTCTGCCTTTCATGAAGTACCCAAAACAAGTAACAGTATGTGCAAACCAGATAAAGGCTGTTGACGAACAAAAATACACCTCCGATCGCAAAAAATGTGTTGGTCATTTTTACGCTGAAAAATAATATACAGCAACAGAGCGAGTTTGCATTCTCACTTTGTGAATTTCGGGACAATCCCATTCTTTTTGTTCCGATATAACTGCACGGGATTCATAAAAGTGGCGAGCCCAATTAGCAGTCCTGTCAGATACTGGATGGCGATGGCCACCCATAAACGATAACCCATCCACATCTGAAGGTTTGAAATATAAAAACAGTTAAAAACAATCAACAAAACTTTATGAAAACTGGTAGGGAATAGCATCACGGATAGTCTATTGGAAGCCAGAACAGATACTCCCATAGCCTGACAGACTCCTAAGAATTGAATAAAAATTTGAGGAAAGCTCACTAAAAATACCTGTACACCATGCAAAATATAGGTACACTTTTCCATAGCCCACACCTAGGAAAACGTATACTGGAACGAACCATCCCCATTTCGGGAACATGGCACCAAAGTAGTTGGTTAGGAGGGTCCCTGGAAAAAAGTTGGCTGGCATTCAACTTCAAGCTCCGCCCCCTTTCCAGCACGGAATTTCTCGAAAAGTACAGATAGGAAAACGTGCCGGAGCTTGAGGATCGTTGAAGTTGTCTAGGAGAGAAAAGAAAACTCACAAATATCCACGCCTGCAGTTGAAAGACACAACTTGAAAAACGGCGAATTCAACTCATCGATATGTCGATTTTGAGCCTCGACGAGAGCCCAGACGATGATCAAATAGATGGTCATGGTGAGACAGAAAAGACAAAATTGTGTGGTCTCCACGATAAAAGTCACTCTATCGTCTACTGTAAGAGAGTTTGTGGACTCTGGAAGGGAGCAAAACGCGGTGGTATTGGCAATGGAGCAGTTTTCCATTTGGGGGGCTGAAAGTTGGAGAAACTTCGATGTCGAGCACAGAAAAGTTAAAATCAAATTGAAAATGAAACTACTTTAAAACTTAAAAAAAAAACTCATGTAGCCACTATTTCATGCCGCGACATATCCCAAATCAACTGACTCTATTTTGTTTTTCACTAAATCTTTACTTCTTCTAACCTTCAATTTTGAATCGAAAAGACTCGTGTAAACTACTAGTGGGCACAAAAGGACACAGATCAAAATGTTGAACCTTTTTTTTGTTCTGGTTTTCGAAATAATCAGAAAATGTGTACATTCGTGAAGTTGAACAAAAGTAGAGAAAACTAAGAATTGCTCTCACAATCAATTTTAAACCTGATTCTATGGGCTCACTTCCAAGAATTATAAATTTTAAAACTGCTGATTATGGGTTGTTGAAACTACACATAACTTCGAAAAGCCCCAAGAACTTTAGATTTCTTGAACTTCAATTATGGGAGAAGTGAAAATAAAGATCAAACAAGGAACTAAAAAATGCATTTGGATACCATATATTGTCTCTCAACAACTGTTCGACACATTATCCTTCAAATCCTCTAACAAGGAGATTACACGAGTTCTTGGGTTGAACTTTTTCTCATCATCTGAGCCAAGGTAAAATCGACCCTGCAGATCCAGAATCTGGCATCACCATTAGCAAAATTCTCACCTGATTTGAGATCATCTCGCAAAGTTGAATCCTATACATAGTGATATTGAAGGGAAGATGGAATTTACGTTTTTGGCCATAACTCGATTCATTTTTTTTAAAACTCTTTGAAGACTATACCAATCGACACAGCTCATTGAGAGCTTTCAAATGAGTATAGTCTGGGCAAAGGTGGACTAGAAAACCAAAACAGTGAATTTCTAGGTCTCGCTTTCTCACAGCTGTATATTGGTCATTTATGGACCGAATTTCATGAAAAGCGCACCAATCAATTCGGCTCATCGAGAGATTTCAAATCAGTCTATTCTTGACTGCTATGGCGGAAAAAGAACTCGTGCGATCTCCTTGTAAGTGTTTTCTCGACTCGAATCAAAGAATTACCGCACATCTTCGCCATAAACCCCACCGCCATGGTTCTCCTAAAAAGACGCACAAAGAAACCACAAAACAATGTCATTTATTTTCCATGAAAACTCAATAAATTGAGTTTGAGAACAAGAAAACAGCAACATTTTGCAAAACCAAACAATAGAGAAAGGAAGGGGTTCGGGATGGGGGAATGGGGGACAGAATTTACAAACATTGATAGAAAGTCCAAAGGGGGAAAGTGCATTTCTCAACAACTTAAAATCGAGAAACGGGATACAGGAAACAAAGCAAAAAATTTGGACAAATTCAAGATTTTCTAGCAAAAAATGTGTCAAGATACAACGTAATAGAAGGGGGGCAAAAGGCAAGTTTGAAGTTGGAATGGCAGGTAGGCGTTGGAAATCGGATGAGTAGTCTGCAAAATTGAATTTTTAGATTTTGAAATTTGGATAAATTAAACGCTACCTTAATCCCTAGTTTCAGATAGTTTTCGTTTGAGCGTCGGCTTCGGTTTCTCCTCTTCCCAAAGCTTCTGCTCAATCTCACAAATCTTGAACAGCGGAATCGGATGGGGCTTGAGTTGTTCTGCCAACTTGACACCAATCTCACTCCTCTGCTCCTCTGTCCACTTATTCTTGCGACGTCTGTGCGGAAGCTTCGTCGCGTCGATGACGTCGCACTCCTCATCCGTCAACTCGACTCTCATCAACCTTTTCATCGTCGCCTCCATCTGAATCTTCTGGAATTCCTCCTTTGAAATGTGCACTCCACCGTTCTCCTCCTCAATCTTCGTCCATTCCAGAATCTTCTGAACGTCTGCATCCGTGAAGACGACATCGGTGGCCGGCATCATTTTTCCTCCCGTGAGATTACTGTAGGTTTGACAGATGAGACAGAGGAGCAAGTCAGATGGATCCGAAGACGTCGAGGAACGCTTCAGAGATTTGTTACAGTTTGGACACGCCCATCGCTCCTGGAATTCAACGATGGCACATAGAGGATCCGAGCACGTGCAAGATTCGGGATTCTCCAAAGCGAGGTAGTAGTTTTTGAATTTGTGATAGAAGTTGTGCACCTCGGATATGTGGTAGTTGCGCATCTGGAAAATTGATACTGTACTGTACTGAAATTCCAGAATTTCAAAATTCATAGAACTATTCTAGATTTGATGACTACGAAACTTCAAGATTCTTAAGCTTCCAAGATTCTGAAGATCTGAAAACTTTGAAACTTCTAAAAGTGTCAAGATTCGAAGACTCTAAGAATCTCAAAGTTAGGGTTCAAAAGATTTTGGGGTTCCAAAATTCTGAAGGTTCAAAGATTCTGGAGATTTAGGGATTCTGAAGATTCTGAAGATTCGAAAAATCTGAGAATCAAAAAACCTGTGAATCAAAAGATTTTTGGATTTCAAAACTTCTGGGATCCCAAAATTTTAAGGATTCCAAAATTTACAGAATCTCAAGTACCCTAAGATTCTGAATAACCTATGATTCACGAGTTCCAACTGTTCTCAAAACCGCTTCAATTTCCAAACTTGACTTTTCTCAAACTCACACATTTCTCCTGCAACGCTCTTCTCGTCGACACCTTCGACTCCAGCAACTCCTCGAATCTCTTGTACTGAACCTCGGCAAGCGGCTTCATCTTCTGAGGCAACGTCTTCAGACACTGATCGACCGTCTCCAGACTCTTCCCGAAGTCATATCCATTTTCGAACAAATTCTGAAGTGCCACATCGAACGGAATGTGTCCTTCGTACTGTCTCCAGATGCTACGGTAGTATTCATTTCGACAGACTTCATGATCGAAGACTCCATCTGCAGGTGGTGCCCATGTCAACTCGTCCCGCTCCTTCTCGTCTCCTTTGTACATTTGAGGCGAGTCATCGATGAACGCCTGATGGTCTTCTCCAATTTGCACGACGGCATCTTTCTCATCCTTGGCCAACATGAACTTGGATTTGGCCGTCTGATTGCTGCTATACTTGACCTCATGATTTCCCATGTTGAAATTCGGGACCATGGCGATCTTCAGCTTGTTTTGTTCTCGTTGGATATTCTCGTCGACTTTTGCTTTGAACTGGAAAGGAGTGTGGCCAAGACCTTTCGGGATGACGGTTCCGCGAGCTGAAAAATGAGAGTTGAATTGGCAGGGAGTCTTAAAACAACTCACCAAGAACTCCGGCTCCATCGTGAAAATTGGCCAGCAGCTCATTGTCATCGGCCATTGATTCCTTGTGAAGACGTCGACTCTTTCTTCTCTCCGGTTCCTCCTTGACTTGGTCCAGAATCACCGACGACGACTTCTTCGGAATCTCAACGCCATCAGAATCCGAATCTGCAGGCGGCGTCATCATCCACGTGACCGTTGGCGACGAGTTCTCCAAATCCGAAGAGGAGGAGCATTTGATGGCGGTGGACGCGTTCGGAAGGTTTTCACTCCTCTGGAGCATTTTTCAACCTGGGAAAGGATGGAAAATCAATAAAAAACAATTTGGAACCCGAAAGATAAAATTAAAAAGATAAAAAAAGGATGTGCCACTCATGGGAATCGAACCCTGGATCCAAATTTCCGGTCAGCACACGCAACCAACTGCGCCATGTGAACAAAATGAGAAGCCTAGTGCCCTCGCGAACATAAAATGTCTCCAGGGGAAAGCGCAGAGATTTTGCAAAAAAAACTTTTTTTTCGGAATTTCATAATTAAAAAAGTGTTGTGAAATTATTTTCTGAACTAATTTATCTAGTTTTCAAAATTCGCATGAAACCCGCTGCGAAAAATGTACAGTAAATTCACAAAGAAAGATATATTTTTATGCAAAAAATGACCTTGCAATGGTTGGCCAAAACTCGATATTTTTGCCGCTGATGGAAGGTCAAAAAACTTCGAGTGAAAAAAAGGAGAGTCTGCACAAAAAATCAATAAAAAAAGGTCTGCCAAGAGAGCGTGAAGTGAAAAAAAACAATTGCGCGAAAATGAAAATTGTGTGTCAGTAGAGCGCATTTGAGAAGGAGGGAGAGGAGCATATTCAGGGAGCGAGACAAGTAAATCGAAACAAATAGTTGGAAGAGTGACGACCCTGAGAGACAATGAGTCACTGTCTAGGGACACACAAGAGGCTGCGGCGGGGTCATTGGTCTTCCCGGGAACCAGAAATCGCCCAGATGGGGGAGGTTGCGAGTCTTTCAGTTTTGAATGAATCATATGGTCTGGGAGGTTTCGAACTGTCGAAAATCTAGGCTGGAGGTTCTGAAATGCCAAACTCCATCATCATTTGTAAAATTCTTACTATCCATTAAAGTGATCTGGAATTCAACAAACACAGAATACAGTAGAACATGTTCATTTTCATTAAACGCAAAATCAATGTACAATAACAGTAACCACAGACGACGTTGGAGCTTTTCTTCTTTTCTTCATTCCGATTCGAATCAAAATGTGTTTCCGAAGAGAGTCGGAGAATATCCACAAAAGATATGGATTGATACCAGCATACAGGTCGCTGAAACTCATTTTTGAAGATTGAAGGTTTTTTTGCGCAGAAAAAATACCTAATCGCGTTATACAGCAAGTAAAATTTATCCAGAGAAATCACCAATATCGACAATGCATAAGAGACGAAAAGGCACAAAGCAGATATTTGGATGGCTACTGAAAATAGGAAAACTTTGAAAAATGATTTTCCGATGAATTTCTGACCCGTTATGCTACTCATTATGAACAACTTCATCTCTTTCTTCTTGATTACATCTCTCGATTTTTGAAGGGCTTGTCCTTTCTGAAATAGAATCTCATAGAAGTTTTCAAATTTCAGCAAAACTTACAATCAGTTTGGTGTTTTTTCTCAAAACATACAACAAGTAACAATAAGCAAAAATCAAATATACACACACCGCTGTCAAAAAGACTCCAGCAATAAGGAAAAAATAAGTGGACAAGTCCTCGCTGAAATGGAAGTATACCTTAGTCTGAAGTGTTTTCAAATAAAGACTCACTTTTTGAACTTCGGCACAATCCCATTTTTCGAGTTTCTATAAAGTTGAGTTTCATTGAAAAACGTGGCGAAGCCGGCAGCCATTCCTGGCAGAAACTGGATCGCGTATGCTATCCGAAGACGTTTCGCACTCCAGATCTGAAAATTTGAAATTGAAGTGAAAAAAGGGTATTCTGTATTACATGATGATGGTGTCGGGGAAATAAAATTGCTGAGAGGCGATTGGTGGCCAGGACAGATACGCACATGGCTTGGCAGATTCCTGGAAAACAAGAGAGTCAGATTATGATGGACTTTGAAAAGTCATTTCAGATGGAACATAGCTGGTTAAATATGTGCGAAAAGCTTTATTTTTAGTTTCTTGGTTTTAAGTCTCGATTTGTTGGCTTAAAATTACTCTGTGTTCTTTGTACAGTTTTGGTCGTAGGTTCGATAGTTCGGCTGTAAGTCGGACTTTGGTTAGAAGTTTCAATACTTCGATTTGTGTACAGAGATGGAATTTGGTGAAGATCTTGGCTGGATTTAAAACCGGTCTTTTTTCTTACCAAGACCTAAAGTGCCCGGTGACATTTGAAAGAGCATCTCCCCGTACCGCCGATTTGACTAAATTTGTCTCGATTCCTGTAAGAGATATCAAAAGGTAGTAAACTGTGAAAAGATATATGGAATTGTAATGAAAGTTTTCATAGTTGGTTACTTTTTGATAACTTTTACAGGAGCCGAGATTAATTTGGTTGAAGTTCTTCGTTGATTTGCTCCGAGTCCCCCGACATTCTTTTTATTTTTTGTTCCATATGTATCACCCTCATATTCAATCTTATCACCTTCCTCTCCTTTCTTCTCAGCTGATCCCCAGCTGTTTACATTTTTCGAGTGCCCCCTTTCTAATAATAATAAAATCTAGTAGACAACCTGTCAAAATAAAAACGATTTTATTATCAGGTTGGAATTCTAGGAAATGTCAAATAGCGGGGGAATAGTTTAGGCCAAAGGGACACAACTCGAAAAAATCGTCTGGGCAGTTTCATCTAGATAAATTTCTATGGAGTAGAAAAATATGCGTTTTTTCTCAGTTTGAGCTGAAAAATGACTCATGCTTACTAAATTTGATTGCCTAATAAAATCGGGAAACTTGTTTTGACTTGATGATTTTTGGTTATTTCTAACAACTCATGACACATCTGCTAAAAATGTCAATAATTTCGAGCGTTCTGTTATGATCAAAACCAGTGGGTCTTTTCGAAAAAAAATTCGTCGAAACGATACACTGATCAAAACATAAGTTGTGCTTCTCAGAGATCATTGAAAAAAACATTTTCTCACGATCAGAAATAGTTCATGTTTAGAAACATTTTTGAACCGAAAAACTTTGTACCCAACAAGATTATTGGAAGGAATGATTTCATAGGTTTTGGACCCCCAGAAACATCTGAAAAATGTATTTTTTTTTCTGGACGGGAATGCTCGAATTGCAACAGAGTCCAAGACCTGCTAGTTCTCTGCACTTGGCTAGACATGCCCTCCCTCTGTCTCTCCAAATATCTTAATTGCCTTTTTTCAATCAACTCCCAGGAAACCCGATTCTGACTCACCAGAAGTCCACGCAAAATAGAGATAGGTGTGTGCATAATATCCATCCAAATACATGTACGTCCTAGTTCCCCAGCCCCATTTCGGGAACATTGCACCAAAATAGTTGTTGAGGAGGGTCCCTGAAAATTTCGAATTTGGAAACGCTTGTAGAATGTGATAAGACGGTCTTGTCAAGCCTAGACTGAAAATTTTCTTTCTATCCGTTTTGGACATGTCCATCACAAGCTTAGCCTAGGCTACCCTGATGATTTGGCTACGTTTTAAGTGTTCCTGTGTAAGACTCGACCAAGACTCCGCGAGATATGCAAAGACAGTCCGTTTCTCGACTCTAAACTTTTCAACTCTACTCGTGATGTGCCCGCAACTTTCTGCAGCATTTCTACGACTTTCTGGTTCATTTTGTGATAGCCCTCGATTTTCTACAGAAATTTAACTGGTCAGTCGACGTTCTGCGCCTTTTTTTGACCTCTCGACTTTCTGTGGTACCTCAAAAGTACTGTGAAATGTATTCAAATATAGTGAAGATCGTCGAAACCAGTTGAACTCACAAATATCCACAACCGCTGTGGTAACACATAACTTGAAAAACGGAGTCGACAATTCCTCAATTCCCCGTGACTGAGCATCCATTAACAAGTAGATGACAAAGGTGTAAAACGGGAGAGTGAAACAAAAAATCGAAAACTGAATCGTTTCCACCACTTTTTCCAATGTCTCATCCAGTGGTTCACCGATTTGAACGATTACCGGAAGAGAGTAAAAGTCGGTCACCATTCATAGATTTTTCTGGAAAAGAGAGTATACGAGTTTACTAACAGATAATAGTCAAAATAAGGAGAAGAGAGAAGAAAAGGGGTACTTGTAAAATTCGAAAAACTGTCAAAGTACTGTAACCCTCCCTGTCTCATCACAACACACATCAATTACCATCACGATCAAAAACCTTGCTCATTCGAGAGAGAAAAAATTATTCACCTGTTATTCCTAGTAACAAAATCATAAGGGAGGTAAAGTATACTACAGGGTGCGTCATAATTATGGTGACACATTCAAAGGGCTGTAACTTCTCAGAAAGTACTCGGATTGACTTGAAATTTTGCCTACGTTATCTTCAAACGACCATAATTAAAATTTTATTACAGTTTGTTGAATGTGACTCCGTTGTTTTTCATAAAATCTTCGAGTTCGGTTGAAAGCGCACCCACTACGGCACGGTGGTACTTTGAGATATCCTTCTCCATCCTGACTCGAAAATTTTATTCAATGACTTCAAATCGGGCCTTATATGTACATCAACTCTCGAATGAAAAATTCCCATACAAAACAACCGGGTGAATTTCAATCTAGGAGCAAGACTGGTCATTCAAAATTGCTTCCAAAATGAGTAATTTAATCCGAGGAATCGGTCGGAACATTTTTTGACTTGTAATGGAGGGCAGTATTTCGTTGGTATATCCAAACATGATTTTTTAGATGTGATTTTGTCTAAGAAAGCTTTTGATCACCTAAACTCCTCTCGTCTTGTTGGTTTTTACCCCAGAATTCATGAAAATGAGCCAAGTCTCACTTTCAGAGGCATGTCTCCAGAAGCCATCCCTGTGGCAGAAGAAGAGCTCGAACAATTATTTTTTCGTGCTCATTCCGTACCTGTGATCTTGATTCAATGAAAAAACAACCGTAACAGCCATATACAGTTTCAAAAGGTGAGTATTCTCGCCGTTGAACAACGCCTCCGAATGTTCACTAGGGTGCGTGCCAGCAACTAGGGATTTGCACTTATGTATTTGAGAAAACTTGCTCTTCTACGCTAGGAGTCCAACATTTTGAACACGATATAGGGTCAATTTAAGCATTTTTTCAACAACTTTACTCCCCAAATTTTTCTCGATTTTGAGCTTGAAATCACCTGTTCCCTGCAATTCAGTGGATTTCGACTGATTCTTTTTCTGATCTTCAATATCTCATCCGGTCAGAAAAAAAGTTGGGGTTTTCTAAGTATTCAGTAGTTTCAAACCCAGTTCACTTATTCGTAAACTTTGGAGACCTTCCAGAAAGTTTATAAAAAAATATTGAGAGCCGCTACCATGGATCTTTGACTAGCCAGTAATAATGATACAATGATGGTGAATAGGATGTAGAAAACCAGCCACCATTTCAGTCTAAATAGAGCTAGCAACCGGAAAATTTGGGAATATAGGAACAAAGACATGCTGAATAAGGTCCAATTTGAATCATTGCTAAAAATACTTATCTGCGCCGGCTAGCTAGCGCGAAACTTCTGTCACCATAATTATGACGCACCCTGTAAAAAAAGTGTGTGTGTGCAAAGAAGAAAGAGAGGGGTGGAGCGACAAATCTGGGAGCATAGTACGTCAAATGCCACAAATTGGATCAGCGGCTCGTTTAGGAAAGCCGGAGCAAATTTCAGGTCACATTTAGAGAGTGAAGTCTACATAGACTGTGATTCGATACGTGACAAATGAGAAGATTTGAGAGGAAGGAGGATTCTCAGAATTTTTGTTGTTGTTGATAATTATGGGCAATTAACTCAAACATCAAACGTCGATGCTTTAGAGTTAGTGCCTCAGATAAGTAGTTATTAGATATTGATGTCTGAAACTCGAAGAATTGTGCTGCATGAATCTAGACAAACAGGTGAAATTGAAAAGTGTGGGAAGCCCATAAAACGGAACGTCTGAAATTTTCACAGTTACCTTCTGTCGGAAAGTGTTCATGAACAGCAAAAGCAAGACAGAAATGTTTGGAAACTTTCGAAATTTTTGTAATCTTTTTAAAAGTTCAATTGCTGTAAAAGTGAGCAACGGATTCATCACAGTGAGTAAACTTGAGATTTATTCAGATTATTAGTTGAAAGTGAAGTTATCAGTCAATTTTCAAGACTGCCTATTGATCAATGTAAAATCGCCGAATTGACAGACGACGATGGTTGTCTTCTAGGCCGTTTCAGTCCGATACGAATCAATATGTGTTTTCGAAGGGAGTCCGAAAATATCCACAGAAAATATGGATTGATTCTCGCGTAGAGGTCACTGAAACCATATTGAAATTTTTAAACAAAATCAATTTCCCCACCTGATCGCATTATAAATAAGATAAAACTTGTCAAGAGAAATCACCAGAATCGATGTTGAATACAAAACGAAAAAACACATTGCGGAAATTTGAATTGCGACTGAAAAAGAGAAGTTTTGGAATTTTGCGAGTCTTGTGACCACTTCAAACCTGTAATGCTGCTCATTATGAACAGTTTTCTCTCCTTTTTCTTGATAATGGTTTTCGATTTTTGAAGAGTTGTGGTCTTCTGGAAATTGTTGTCCATTGGATTTAAAGAATCAGAACAACGACTCACAATCATTCTCGTGTTCTTCCTCAGTACGCATAGAAGATAACAATATGCAAAGATCAGGTATAGACATACAACGATCAGAAATCCGCCAGCAATCATGAAAAAGTACATCACCAGAGATTCACTAAACTATTTCTAATCATGAACCGGTTTCGTGATCAAACCAACTTTCTAAACTTCGGGACGAGTCCGTTTTTCGAATTCCGATACAGTCTCGTGTCATCGAAAAGTGTCACCATTCCAACAAGCATTCCTGGTAAAAATTGAATAGCATACGCTATGCGCAAACGTTTGACACTCCACATCTGAAAGAGAACGTCTGAAAACTGAATACAGTAAACCCGGGATACCTGATGGTGTCTATTTGGGAACAGGATAGCTGACAGGCGGTTTGTGGCAAGAACACATACGGACATTGCTTGACAGATACCTGCAAGAGATATGTTTGGTTAGATAATAAGCTAAACTTTGTCAAACTCGAATTGCCTATTTTAACTCACCAAACGACCACGCAAAGTACAAATACGTATGAGCCCAAAATCCATTCAAAAACAAGTACGCATTGGTTCCCCATCCCCATTTGGGAAACATTGCACCAAAATAGTTGTTGAGAAGGGTCCCTGAAAACTTCGAATTTGGTAATGTCTGTAGAGACGGTATCCCGGCATGTCTTATCAAGCCTAGACCAAAAATTGCCATGTTATTCACAAGTTTAGCCTAGGCTTACCCCGAGCATTTGGCTATGTTTTAAGCAGTTATCATCGAAACCAGTTGAACTCACAAATATCCACCACCGCTGTAGTAACGCATAACTTGAAAAACGGAGTCGACAATTCATCGATTCCCCGTGACTGAGCATCCAATAACAAGTAGATCACAAAGGTATAAAACGGGAGTGAACTCGATCTCGAGTTCCTCTTTTGAGAAGGAGATTGCTGGGAAACGAATATAGCTAATGATCGAGAGATGTATCGACGCCATTCATTTGCTGAGTAGGGAGTGTACTCGATTCCGAGTTCCTTTCTTTAATCTTTTGATATCTGTTGTACTTTCTCCCCACCATTCGTTACTTTATTATTAAACTATATGATTCATCTGCCCCCACAGATTCTTTCCCCCGCACATTCCTATCCCTTCTATCAGACTGTTAGACTCCACCCACAGTCCCCACATAAAAGCCTCCCTCTTGGAGGGAGGCACAAGCCAAGAGGAAACATTCAATCTTTTCTTTTCCTCATTTTATACTTTCATTGTTAATCATTTATCGTTATTTCTTTCCTTTAAATAAAGGTTTAATTACCCAAGTTTGAGGTCTCAACGTCGATCGACTTCAAACTTGGGTTTCTCACGAATGCCGCCGGGGATTGGTGCATCACAGCTACTGAACTATCTACGTGAACTAATCAGAGCAGCATCGACATCAACCGAGGGGCAATGGAATTGAGCGATTGAGCATGGACGTTCGCCGATCCGAGCGAAACAGAAATGATCGACGCCGCCGCAAACTACGTGAAAGTGAGAACTATTAGACCTACTCGAGGACCCAGGACATCCACGAGTTTCTAAGAAGTGAGTCCTGAAGTTCAACCTCGTCACCCTAGAACGTGACTATCAAGTGCTGGAACAAGTTGGAACTTAACTACTGGCGATTCCGGAAGAGCGACAGTATCCACCCAGAACACGAACGAGAATGGAATGTCACATTACTTGTGTAAAAACGATTGTAAGGACAAACAACGTCACTGTTTGATCTAAGAAGAAAGTTGAAGCAAGTCAAGGGGCAGGAGCGAGGACGAATGAACGATGACTCAGAAGAACCCAATCCTGATCAAAGAAAAAGCCGCGGCCGAAGGACGATATGATTCAACTCGACGAATGAGATTACAACCGAATCAGTCCCGCCGGGAGCCTGCTCTATGAGCATCTTTTCAGAAAAAGATCTAAGCTACATCATCATGCAAGCAGATCTTGATCGACGACTACTAGAACGAAGACCGATCTTTGGAAGATTGGTGCCGACATGACCTAAATCGACGTTAATGAGAACTATTGAGCTAAACGACAATCACGAACTCCCGACCCGATAGACTCGGGAAAAATCATCTACCAGAACTATGACCGAATTAAGCAGATCTAAACCGTCATCTGCTGAGCCGGGAGTGAACTCGATCTCGAGTTCCTCTTTTGAGAAGGAGATTGCTGGGAAACGAATATAGCTAATGATCGAGAGATGTATCGACGCCATTCATTTGCTGAGTAGGGAGTGTACTCGATTCCGAGTTCCTTTCTTTAATCTTTTGATATCTGTTGTACTTTCTCCCCACCATTCGTTACTTTATTATTAAACTATATGATTCATCTGCCCCCACAGATTCTTTCCCCCGCACATTCCTATCCCTTCTATCAGACTGTTAGACTCCACCCACAGTCCCCACATAAAAGCCTCCCTCTTGGAGGGAGGCACAAGCCAAGAGGAAACATTCAATCTTTTCTTTTCCTCATTTTATACTTTCATTGTTAATCATTTATCGTTATTTCTTTCCTTTAAATAAAGGTTTAATTACCCAAGTTTGAGGTGTCTACATATCATCAACCAATCTACTGATCTAACCAATCTACCGAATCTAATCTACCGATATCTACCAACTCCACTGATCCATCGAAGCCAATTTAGGGAGAGTGAAACAAAAAATCGAAAACTGAATCGTTTCCACCACTTTTTCCAATGTCTCATCTAGCGGTTCACCGATTTGAACGATTACCGGGAGGGAGTAAAAGTCGGTCATCATTTACAAAGCTTCCCTGTAAAATAGTGTTTACTAGAGGAGGAACTTGGAACTTTCTCTTGTTTTTCAACCACAACGAGGAAGTTTGCAAGTCTTTGCGTTTTAACAATAACATAATTAAAAACTTTGCTTCATAATAATATCACATGCTATTATTCCTAGTAAATCTCCTAAAGGGGAGAGCAAAAAGAAAGAGAAGCATTCAGCGGAGTAAAAACCGGGAGTCAGGTAACTTTCATAATTGAATTGACCCAGCGTATTTATACGAAAGAGGTCACATTTAGAAGTGGAGTCTAGGCATTAGTCAATTGGATAAAGCGTAGACAAATCGAAGAGATCAGGTTGATTCTAAGAAATCGAAAGGCTTTGATTATAGTAATTGAGATTTTTTCTCGCATCAAAGTTTTGACTGTTGACGATTTCCACTTGAAAATTTTAGGTGTTATGTTAGAAAAATGTGATCTCAGATTTCAAGAAGCTCAAAGAATCAAGATTCGTGAAAATATAAAAAACATTTATCCGATTGTAAAAAAAACCAGATCTATCAATTAACAGTGACCACAGATGAGCTAGGCACTCTCCGGCGCTTCTTGAGTCCGAGTCGAATCCAGATGTGCTTTCGAAGAGAGTCAGAAAATATCCAGAGGAGATATGGGTTGATACCGGCGTAAAGATCGCTGAAATACTGTTTGACTGTCAAAATTGGGGTCAAAAACTGAGCCATGACAGCCGTGATCCAAGTGATAAATCCTCAATCCATATCGACGCTTTGACGAAGTATATCTCGGTTCCCGTAACAGCTATCAAAAAGTTGTCAACTATCAAAATGTTTTTGAACCCATGAAAAAGATTTTGTTAGTTATCCACTTTTTGATATCTCTTCCAGGAATTGAGATATTCTTTTGGTCAAAGTTGTAAGTTTTCTCTTAACATACCTAATAGCATTGTAGCACAGATAAAATTTATCCAACGGAAAGTTCAATAGAGACGTTGCGTAGATGACGACAAGAACCAGGATGGAGATTTGGATGGTGACTGTGATACTACTCATGATGAACAACTTGACCTCCTTCTTCTTGAGCGTCGCTCTGGACTTTGCCAAGTGACTGCTTTTCTAAACTCACTGAGATTTATTCCTCTAGCTTTTCCGCTCACTTACAATTGCATTACTGCTCTTCCTGAGCATATACAATAGATAACAATAAGCCAGAATGAGATACAAGCATACAACAGTCAAAAAGAATCCAGCAATGCCAAACAAGACAGCGATAAAAACCTCACTGAAAACAGACTGGTTCCTTAGGAATGTTCACTCCCCCAAAAACACTTTCCGTTGCCCCGAATCCGACCTTTTGAATCTGGGAACCACTCCATTCTTGGCATTGCGATAGAGTTGGGTCTCGTTGAAAAATGTGGCTAGGCCAGCGATGAGCCCCGGTAGAAATTGGATAGCTATGGCGATCCGAAGTCGGGTGGAGCTCCACATCTGGAAGTTGAATGCTCAGGCGGGTTACGTAGGCGGCAATCACTTACTCTGGAGTATCGGGAAGGAAAGAGGATGGCAGAGACGCGGTTGGTAGCAAGGAGCGAGACACACATGGCTTGGCAGATTCCTGGTAAATTTTTGAGATTTCAAAGGATTTCCTTCAAAGAAATGGTCCCTTTTTTGTCCACATCACTTTTAGTATCAGTTTTCAATTAGCCCTAATCAAATTTCCAATTCCCAGAAATACGCAAAACAACCTGCTATTTTTTTCAACACCATCACTAATTGATTTTCCATCTGTTCTACATAGAGTAACTTTTCAAATTCGATTCATGTTAACTAGAAAATTCCAGCTGCAAAAAAAAACTTTTCTACATTCATTTTGTGTCATGTTCTGGCACGTACGTGGATAATTAGAATCCTAGTTAACTTCCTTAACTTCTTACACTGTGAGCAGGTGCAAAGATTTGAGCACACGAGAGACTCAACAAAACAAAGATGGGATTTCGATTTTGATTTTCAGAAGTCAAAAATCAGTCAACCAGAAGATTTGACTCTCCCACCGATGGGAAGGTGACCGGAAAAGTTACGACATTTTATTTTTAGAAAGAAAACGTTTGGAGGAAACAAATCATGATGATGTAATGCATGAATTGGACTTTCAAGCATTCAGAAAAAGCAAGGACGCTTACCGGAAGCCCATGCAAAGTACAAATAGGTGTGCGCATAGTAGCCATCCAGAAACAGGTACACTTTCGTACCCCATCCCCATTTTGGAAACATTGCTCCGAGATAGTTGTTGAGGAGGGTTGCTGAAAATGAGGCATGATAGATGGTAACAGTTTCAGAAAGTCTATGACAGTGTTGCGCGCGGGAATTCCGAGATTCAGCTTTCGATTTCCTTCTTCAAAATTTGACTTCCGCGGAACTTTTACCCCTGGTCAAACTACACAATCTTCATTCTTCATCAGAGCAGAATCCAAAAAAAAAAACACGCTCCTCACAACCACGTGCTTCTTCTCACACTCCAACAACTTTCTCACTCGTTTTTTCCTGCTCTTCTTTGCACCCAAAAACTCACCGATATCAATAAACGCTGTCGTTATGCATAATCGAAAGAATGGTGTCGATAGCTCGTCGATGCCTCGATAGAGAGCGTCCAGCATGAAATAGGTGACCAGGACGTAAAATGGGAGAGTGAAGCAAAAGATGGAGAATTGAACAGTTTCGACTACCTTCTCCACGGTTTCGTCTAGCGGTTGTCCCACTTGAGTGACAAGTGGAAGCGAGAAGAGATCGGTTACCATTTTTGGAGGGGATCTGGAAGGGAAGCATGGACTTTTAAGAGAGTGTTGAAAAGTGCGAAAACTCGCGAAGAGTTGGTGGGAACATGATGGAAATAAGAAAGATGATTTATTTTCAGAAAACACAAATGCTCCAAACCCAAAAAAAAACGAGTTTCTTACGACTATCTTCTCTAGAAATCTTCTTGACTCATAACAAATGAAAAATGAGAAAAAGCGAAGATACATGTTTGTTCGTATCATCAAAAAAACCAAAACCAAGTTTCAACCAGTTGTTGCGAATTCTCACAACCCAAAAAGCCAAACGAGAAGAGGCTGGCTTTTTTTCGCCAAGTGGGCGGGGCCTCGGCTAGAATATTTTGTTCTGTATGAATACGGGGAGAAGTGAGTGTCAAATAGCCATGAAAATAAGGAAAGATGGAAAAAATCTCAAAATGGCTGAAGAATGGCTGGAAATATGGCTGAAAATGACTGAAAATAAGATTTGAACTTTTTTTTTGAAAAAAAGGTTATTTTCAATGGACGAATGGACTAATCAGCAAGCGAGACACATCAAACGCGCACAAGTAGGAAAGAAGTCA
This sequence comes from Caenorhabditis sp. 40 LS-2015, assembly GCA_900536305.3. Taxonomy (NCBI): domain Eukaryota; kingdom Metazoa; phylum Nematoda; class Chromadorea; order Rhabditida; family Rhabditidae; genus Caenorhabditis; species Caenorhabditis tribulationis. The sequence goes on along the minus strand of LR545306.1, from coordinate 45,705 downwards.
GCTCATTGAAACAGAACTATGATAATTTGGTCATCATTCTTAAGTTTCTGGCTAAAGTAATCTTGCAAGAAGATTGCACGAGTTCTTGGATTGAACTTTTTCTCATAATCTGGGTCAAGGTGAAATCGACCCCGCAGATTCAGATTCTGAAGTTAAAATTAGCATAATTTTCATGTGCTTCGAGTTATGACTTCGCAAAGTTGAATCCTATAGTGATACTTGCTTTGAAATCCCAATTTTCTCCCCAAAAACCTACCTCCAATCTCACTATAGAACCTAACTATGCGGGGTAAAAACTCGAATCAGATGAGCATTTTGCTGATTCCGACTTCAGATTCTGAATCTGCGGGGTCCATTTCACCTTGACCCAAAAGTTCAACCCAAGAACTAGTGCAACCTCCTTGTTAGATATTTGACAGATCCGATGTGAAAGTGTCAAAGAACAGACACCCAGGCAAAAAAGAACAATTTTGAAGTGAAAAGTGAAAAAAAAGATCCATGACGAGAAAAGAAAAATAGGCGGAGCATGAGATTTTCTGTTAAGTGCACTTTTTGAATGTAAAAATGTAACCAAGCCACTTTGGGCCGATCACCTTCGATTTTCATGGTTTCCATTTTCAACAAAAATAATCTAAATTCTTTTTAGGAAATCTCAGCTGATTTCCTCAATTTTCGACTTATTTTCAGTTATTTTTCATTATTCTTTCCTCTTCTGTTAGACTCCAACGTCTCAAACGGATCACGCCAAATAGCGAAGTCCTGGTTATTGCTGAAATGCGTCAGAACAAAAAGCCACAACTCAATAATGTCCAGAAGTCAAGGAACAAAAACCCAAAGACCATGCAATGTGAAGCAGAATGGACGAAAGAAAAGAATCTGAAAAAAAGCAAAGTCTGGTTTCATGACCGATAGTTTTATTTCACATTCGAAAAGTTCTTTTTTTGCATGGGTTTCGAAAACAGTGGGGACAGCGGAGAGACGAAGGGGGAGGGTTATGTTTTAAGGCTTTAACAATTATTTAAAATTAATTAAAGATGAGACGAAATTAGGTCATTTTTCATGGACAGGAAGAATATGTTTAAATTTTGATTAGCTGAGACTATTAATATTATTAATTGCAATCATATAGCATTTTCTGAGAATCTTTGAAGATCGAAGGGGGGAGTTGGAGATCGAAAGGAAAGATGGTTGACAGGAAAGGAATGAATGGTGGAGATCGAAGGGAAACTACAAAACTATCACGAGCAATCACATCGGCATCTCCGAATAGTCCGCGACCTCTTCCTTGATAGCCTTCTGAATCGCGTTGTAGCGCCTGCGACGACGTGCGTTCGTGAAATAGTTGGCCACGGATTTCACTTCGAGATCGAGCTGTTTGGCCAAGACCTCTTGTTGCGCTTTCGTTGGTTCTCGATTCTCTTCGAAAGCCGCATCGAGAACGTCTTTTTGTGTTTCTGTGAAGATGATACGTGGTCTCTTCGGGGCTGGCGCGGCGTCTTGGGATCTGAAAAATAACAGTTTTGTGAAATCCAAATTTCGATTTTTCGAGCCTCTAGAGTCCTGACGATTCGAACTGAAGATGGTAACCCAGCAATCCAAAAAATGGAAAAAAAAACTCACTTCGAACCGCGCTTAACACCTCCATACGCTGGTGGTGGGAACAAGATTTGAATATCGTCGCCATTCTCATCGAGTCCAAGAACCTCCATCTTCTTCTCATCGGTCATCCTCGACCAATTGAGCATTCTCACGAACGGCTCTCTCCCCGACTTCATCTCTTCCCATGGCCGTGGGTTGCGAAGCAGATCCGACAGCGTTCCCTGAGTTCTGCAGAGGACTCTTGCAGCGAACAGATGCTGCTGAATTCCGAGCCGCTTCAGTTCCGATTTGATGTATTCGCAGACAGCCATCGTGTTGATGGCCATCGTCTCGTCGATGGCGGCGCTCAATGGACAGTTCGGGTCTTTCGGTTGATAAGTGTACGGTGGGGAAGTCCTGGAGGTTTCGCCAGATGACGTGGCGCTCATGATTGATGAGAAGCGAGCACGAGGACCGCGTTGTTTCTTGCGCTCCACTTTCTTCCCAGTCTTCTCTGCCAACGGAGCGCGCACTTCAGCAGGCGCTCCATTCATCAAGTTTTGCGGTGTGGCGACATAGGTCTGGACAGGATACAGAAGGCGTTCCATTGGCTCTTGGTTCTCCTCCTCTTGGAACATTGTCTCTGGTGTAAAGCTGCCATACGGTGCCTTGAACTGGTGGATCGTGTTGGTGTACTGTGGCATTGGTGGCGCCGGAATCTCCACTTCCTACAATAAACTATTTCAGTTTTCGCTCAAAACTAGAATTTCTTATTTTCTCAAGTTTGAAAATATTTTATATGGATCAATGCTTACCCGCTTGATAGTCCAATTCACAATAACTTCTTCCGAATCTTGATCTGGCGGATAATATTGGTTCATCAAATAGTCTGGTTCCAAAGCGTCCTGAAGGTAGTAGTCCATCGCGTCTTTCTCTGGATAAGCGTCCACAAAATCCATGTCAACAACATCCGGCAAGCTCTCTTGTCGACGCAGGATTGTAGATGGTTGAGGTGGAGGCGGTTGTTTCGGTGGTGGAGCCAATGGCATCGGATCATCCAGAAAGTCTTCAGGGAAGTCCAGAGTAGGGTATCTCTTCAGATGCTCTATCATAGTACAAGATTGATCGATGTCTCGATAAACGCGCCCAGTACGCTGTTGGTATCTGGAAAGGGCACTAATTATGATTGAACTTTGGGAAACCAAATAATAGGAGATTTCAGTATGGGATGGGTACCATTGGAAACAATAGGTTTTGAAACGTGTTATAATCTCCAAAAGTCGTTATTATAAGTTTGCGTTCTGTTGACACACTTTTAAAGGCGCACAGACAAAGTTTTCAGGGGTATCTCGCCGCGCATTTCATCTCTTCCCAGTTCAATTTAGCGGCGCCAAATTCAAACTTCAATTTGCGCGGCGAATTTGAACTCGCCGCGCAAATTGGGAGGTTCTGTTTTTCTTTCTGCACATGAAAGACTAAGGGGGAGGGGGGAGGTGTTCAGGGGAGTTGTTACCCCCCAATATCTGCTACTGTCAACGTTGTCTGTTGCGCATGGGCCCTATGAGTTTTTGAACATAACGAAAGGGTACCAATCGGAGCATTGGTTCCGAAGTTATGGGACCGAGCAGTTTAGGCACCGGCCCCAATTCTCAATACCCCGTCACCTCAAACAATCTTAAAAACTCACGGATCTTCCTGCTGGTTATGTACTTGGTTCATTGCCAATTTGATGCGAAGAGCTGCGCCTGGAAAACCGATGATTTTCTGAAGGCAAGGGACAGAGGAGGATCGGAAGACGAGGAAAAATATTGGAAAATAGGAGAAGAGATATGCAGAGAGTGAATGAGAACGCGCACCGCACACAATTAGGACGCTAAATGAGCGCACTGCACACAGTGTCTTTTTCCTTCCTGGAAGAAAGAACACTCTATCCGCAATCCACAATAAGAGGCGGTCCTCTCAGTGTATGTGTCAGTTTGGCGCGCATTGTCTCGATCGTAAACTATAAGGTCTTTGTAGAGACGGGTAGAGGACAAGAGACACAGACGTACATAGACGAATATCGATCTGACTAAAACTTGGCTGCTGAGCAATGGTGTGGTACCTACAGAGAAAGGAGGGTTGTACAGAATCTGGGGAAGGAGGGTCGTACAGAAAAAAAATGAAAAAGACATAATCGCGCGAATTCCAAGCACTAGTAGATCAAATCGAACACAATTTTGACGCCTGGATTTTTGATCTTCCAGTGTTCACAAGCCAATTTTCGGGCAGAAGATTCGGATGGGTTTCGTCGCGAATGATTACAGGACCAACAGGGATAAAATTACCGTCATTGTCGGTTTCATTATACAGATTTAACTCTCTCGTAAGGAGACACAAGACACAACGTTTAGTCTCATTTGAGTCGAGCTTCTAAAGGTTGAAAAAGCTCGACTTCTGAAGGACATTAGCAGATTTTGAAAACCCGACAATACTTTTCAGAACGTTCCTTCTCCTATGATCTTTACTTTGAAAGAGTGCAAAATTTATGGGTATGTGTCTGATTGCGTGTTAGTCAGGCTTGCTCGGAAAAAAGTTTTCGGAAAATCGGAAATAATTTTACGAATTTTTTTTTCGGAAAATAGTTTTCGGTCAGAGGTTTGTAGACAGAAATCTTTTCCGAAAACATTTTCGGAAAATTTCCGACCAGAAAAATTTCTCGAAAAAACAATCGGAAAATTTCCAGTCGGAAAAAATTTCCGAAAAAAGTAGGGAAAATTTGAATATCCATTTTCAGATTCCGAGCAAACCTGATGTTGCTGTCTTAGCAAAGCTCTGGTATCCCCTCAAATTTTTCATCCGCCGTTCATAAAATTTCCTGATTAGTCAGAAAAAACAAAGCACGTCATTACCATCGTCAATTGTTATTAATGTCATCGATATCCCACGAGATTATACTAGTTAATAGAAAAACACTCCCCCCTTCTTCGTGCTATCCTTCATTCATCTCATACGAAACTGAGAATGGATGTCTCTAAAATCCTACGCACTTTCTACGAAAACCTGCAATCTATCTTGTTCATCATATCCGCAACAATAAACTCCACTCTTTTCGCTTTGATCATTTTCAAGTCTCCACAACGAATCGGACCCTATCGATATCTGATGCTCACGTTCTCCGCGTTTTGTTTGCTATTTTCATATGTAACCATGCTCGCGGAGCCGACGTCTGTGGCGCATGGACAGGTTTATATGATTTTTGTGAAGAGACGAGATTCAGAGACACATGATGCATGGATGCATTTTTTGGTTTGTGAGTAACCATGGTGAAAACTTCAAAAGTTTCCTGACAAAACATTTTTCCAGGCATGTACTCAACATCCATTGGAATACTGATGTATCTGATTTCCGTTCAATTCTTCTACAGATTTTGTCTTATTTGCAGGTAACAATTTTTTTCTTTCTTCAGCTCATTCACCTTTTAATTATCCAGACCCAAACTCATTCAATTTTTCCATGGAAAATTTCTCCTCGTCTGGCTCTTTGGACTCATTTGTGTCGGGCTGAACTGGTTTTTCATAGTGAAAATTTTAGCCGCCCGAACTTCAGAAATCGAAAATGAGATGAGGTGGGACTGTCGGATTCTAGACTCTGTTAATTTATCAAAGTTTACAGACGTACACTAGAAACTGAATTCCGCGTTGAAATTGAGCAAGTCGAGTTGATCGCTATTCAATTTTATACTCGAATTTACACCCGACTCGGCTTCCAAATTCAATGGAATTTGACGACGTTGCTTTTGATAGTGAATGTCGGGATTCTGATGTTCATATTTTGTACAACAACAATATACTGTGCAATTATGACGTATCAAGTATCCATGAGTAGATTGGAGCAACAAACGGATCATCACGACAGTTTCAGCAATCAGCTTTTCATTGCGTTGGTTACACAGGTGTGAATTTTCGGATTTGACGTTTCTAGAGATCCCAGAAGAGATTCTGAGGATTCTGAAAGTCTAAGATTCCAATTGTTCCAGGCTTGCATTCCTCTAGTCTTCATGTTCCTCCCTATCACCCTGCTTATCATTATTCCCCTATTCAATCTTTCCCCGAAATGTCTGGTCCAACTATCAGCCATTAGTATTTCTCTATACCCGATTCTGGATCCATTGGCGGTCATTCTAATCGTGAGCAGCTATCGAAACGGACTAATTGGTAAACCTAAACGATTTATGACAGTTTGACCTACCGAAATTCCTGAGCATTTTCAGACTGCTTTCGGCCAAATCGAATCTCTGAATACATACGGAGAACAGTATCCGTTGTCAATGAGAACATTGACATGGAGGTTTTGTGATACAAAACTAAAGCAAACATGCATTCATCAATCATCAAAATTCCGCTCAATTATCAACAGCTTTCATCACCGACGCCTTCTTGCACAATCCATGTGTTCCTTTCCCGTAGACACACGCGGATCCCGGTTCTCCATGAATACGGTCCAACTCGGCGGGTTCCATGCTAAACATGCTGTTTCAGAATGCAACGGACACATTTCAAACACTCACTATGGTCCAAAAATGCACACAGTCTCCACAGTAATCCTCTGACTCTCCAAAACTTTTGTCACCGAGTTTTTGGTCTTCAGAACGCAAGGTTCGCGGAGCCTGGCACATCCAACTTCCATGTATAATGGACGAAGGACATCCGAGAAATAATGTTTGGCTCCGAAAAACGAGTCTGTGCGGTTGATATCCTTCAAATGCTCCTTGGTGTACTCCAAATATTTATCCACGAACTCAGAAGGGATTGGCTCATAATGTGGTTGCTCCTTTAACTTTTTCGGGAGTGGACAGGAGTTCGCAAAACTTTCAGCTTCTTGCTCTCGAAGTTCGTTGTACTCCTGGAAAATGATTATAAGTAATGTTCTACAAGAATACTCACCAACTGATACATGTTAGCTATCCGAGCAGCATTAGCAAATTTCGAACGGAAGTCGTTGAGATCGTCGATGATGCTCTCATGTTCTTCTTTGGTTATATTCAAACAATGGGCTGAAAATTTATGACATAAAAAAGTTATGAGATAAAGTTCGCAAAAATGACTCACCTCTCAGACACAGAAGTAACATAACAACAGTAAAAGAAAATTTCGTCATATTGGCTCTAGGTGAAAACTTGAAAATTCTAGACTGCTGAAATGAAAAAGAGAACAAATGTTCCACTTTAAAAAGTTCTGTTTTTTTTTAAATCAAGACTGAATTCAAAATTATTCGAGTCAGAAAAATGAAACTTGAGAAATGAACTTTTGTTTGTGACTTGATCTTGTTTGTCCACTGAGCCAACCCATGTGATTTCGTTTTCGTGTTGTGATATTTTTCTCGTCTTCTTTTTCGAAACACTTGTTCATCGTTGAAAAACAACACATTGATTTTTGATCAAGAGAAACTTCGTTGATTAATTGATCAAGTCGGAAACATCATATGTCACTACTCATAGCTTTTGACGAAACACGAAATTCAAACTACCTGGCAAGGAAATTACACGAGTTCTTGTGATTGAACTTTCTCTCATAATCTTGCCCGGGGTAAAATCATCCATCTAGTTTCAGATTCTGAAATAAAAATCTGCGATATTTTCACGTGATTCGAGTTATGGCCTAACAAAGTTGGGCCCCTATAGTGATATTTGAGATGAAATTACATCTTCCCTAAAATATACTGTCAATTACTATGTGATTGAACTTTGTGAGGTCATAACTTGAATCTCGTCATCATTTTGAAGATTTTCATTCCCAAATCTGAAACTAGAGGGTCGATTTTACCTTGGGCCAGATTATAAGAAAAAGTCCGATCCAAGAACTCGTGCAATTTCCTTGTAAGATTTCAGAATCAAAAACTCTGAAAATTTTTTAACAGTTTCGCTAATTTTCATAAACTTTCTTATATTCACTTCCTAACATCATGAATCCATCGAGATAATCCGAATCCCATTTTTTTCCCCGAAAATCCAAATGATCCCATCGTCTATCTCGCAGAATATTCAAAACAAAAATGCATCAAATTTGAATTTTCGGAAACAGGAAAGCGTATAGCAAAGCCAAAGAAAACGTTCTGGAGAAACGGTGGAATATAAAGGCAAGATTTTTTTTTCTTCGGAGATCGGAATCATTTAGCAGGTGTAAAAAAAGACAAGCTATAGCATTGGTGAGAGTACATATGGATTTTATCTTGTAGGTTTTTTGTGTTAGTCGTGGATCAAGAATGTTCCATGGCAGGAAAGCACTTCCTGATTGTGAGAGCCACAATTTCTAACAAGTTTTAAAGAGAAGCGTTCAAAAATTTTATTAACAAAATCTAGATAGAAACAAGATTTGAATTTTACCAAAAAACCCGCAATAAATACAACTTTTCAAAGTCGATACTCTTCTAATACTCGCTCGGGGGAACAATTGGCACCAATGGCACAACTCCATAATGATCCATGCAATTCTCTTTGATCACACTGTATTCACAACAATTGATACAATACGGGTTGGGCTCCACATTGAAGATTCGGAAGTTGTATCTGTAAAAGGGAACGATAAGGTAGCGTAAAATCAGCTGAAACACACCTGGCCATGATTTGAAGTATTTCAAGGTGCTTTTCTGGCGTTCCGTGGACTTCGATAAGAATCTGAAAACAGTGAGAATAGACAGCATTCTGGAACTAAAACGTACCTGACAAACTTCATAATCCTTGATGAATGGTTCCAGTCCTTCGAATTCCCCTCCCTCGATGTCAATTTTCAAAATATCCACATCCATCCTCCGCGACTTCTCCATCATACTCGAAATCGTCAACTCATTTGGAATCAATCCAACGAAAAGATCTCCGTTCAGTTTTTGGTACGATTCTTGGGTTTTTGGCTGTTGAGGGTCCTAGAATCAGATATAAGAATAGAAATGACAAACCAGATATAGATTAGCGAATAAAAAACTGAGCATACCTTATCAGCTCCCAAAATCTTACAACGGCCTCCGGTGACATTGGTGATGTGTTGATCGTATACAATTTGGTCATGCAGACCCAAGGAGATCAGTCTGCAATTTGAAGCTGAATAGTACAGTTATCAAAATCCTGAATCCTCAAACTATCTCATCTCCGATCCTACAAAATGTCAATCCGTCATTTCTCTCCACACATGTTAAAATTTTTTGAAGAAGCCCACGAAATCAACATGGCAAGGAAAGAGATTTTTTCGGAGATTAGAATGAATATGGAAGTGTGAAAGTGCTTATGGAGACATTGGTGACACTATACACGGATCTTATCGGTTTGTTCTCGTGTTACAAAATTGTTTAGGACGGTGGATGGCAGGATAGAAATTTGATGATGGGCGGTTAGAAATCGGAGAAACTTGGGATTGCGAAAAAAATTCAAACTTCAGAAATTAGTTCCGAAAGTTTAGATATACAGAAAGAAAAGATATTATGCCAACCTCAACGAAATTTACCAAGTTTTCCACGATATCTCGTCACGAAAAAAACTACCGTACTTCAAAGGAGCATGCGCGAGTCACACCATGTTCCCGATTTCAGCCGATTTTCAAGATTTTTTCAGCGGAATTTCAAAGATTAATAGTATTTACCTTTTTGTAACATTTTTTGCCAACAAAATGCTGAAAATTGCTTGGTCATCGTGTCACATGTCAACACTTGTCTTCAAAATTCGGTGTGTGTTATTTTGAAAACCAAATCGAATTCCCAAAAGATTTCCCTACTTCAACCATTTCTTCTCAAAAACCATTCAAAAAACTCACGTGCAGTTCTCTTTTTTAACCATTTTCGGATTGCAGACATACTTTCCACCATCATCAACATCTCCAATTCTTTCCTTATTCGCACAAAACGCTTCCAACTTCACTTTCCGATAAAAAGCGGCATGATCTTTCCCCCTCGATGCTCTGAAGAGATCGCCACTAAACTTTTCAGCATTCAAATAGTATCTTCCTTTGAGATCTCTCATTGCATTAGGATTGTAGATGTCGATGATTTCTTCTCCCTCGAATTTTTGCTCTGGAAAAATAATGCTTGAATTCTGAAAGTTTTCAGAAAAACTTACCAAGTCGAAAGACTGAAAAACAGTTTAAAATATTGAGGATTAATATCAGCACCAGAAGAGATGTCATAAGTGTGGATTGATTGTGAATCATTTTTGAACGAAAATTCTGAAAAATGAGAAAATAATTCATACGAAAGTCTCAAAACAATCGAAGCATCTCAATCCTTAAATATTGAAACCTACCCGGACTCCCCATCCCAAAAACCATCAACTCACCATTCTGAACGCCCTTCTCCGTCTTCGCAATCTAAATTTTTTCCACACCCTAAATCTTCCCGAAAAATGGGTGGGGTCTCATCGCATCTGTCCCTTTAAACCCACCCCTCTCTATCTTCAAAACATGATCATTTATTTTCTTGGACTAATGGACGTCGAGGTTCATGGAGAGGGAGAAACGGAAATCTGGAAGTTATGAAAATGCGAAGATAGTAGTGGAGGAGAGGATTCTCGGAAGCCTAGACAGAAACGGAATGATGCTTAGTATATGAAAATTTGATCGATGAAGTTTTCATAACGGAAACTCAAGGAAAAAAAGTTATGAGATAGGTTTGACCTAGTTTGTGAGGGAAAAAGGAGATTCCAACATTAGATTTGGGGAAAAAACTTTCATGTGAAGATCTGCCTTGCATTACTTTGATAAATCAAGGAAGAGCACCTAAAATTTCAGCTGCTCTATTATCCCAAGTTTCCAGATTCAAAGTATTCTTTGAGGTTTCAACACTGTCAATCCAGTATATGTTTCAAGATTTCGCGCGAAACGGACATGCCTCCGATCAAAACTGCGATAGTCATTTGAACAGGTGCCAAGGAAATTTTCTAGCGGCGACAGGAATAGAAGGTGTTTTAGCGTTCAACATACACTCATTTCGTTCCAGTCAGAGATTGAAAAAAAGAATTTTAGATCTCTCGAAATTGAAGAATCTTTCAGAAAATCTGCAGGCACCCAATGGAATGCAACTTAAAATCGTATAAATCAACTTCTAAAGATTGAAAGAAGTTTTTGAAATGAAAGGGTATTCTTCAGAACCTTCCTTTTCAATGGTACTCATCAAATTCTGGACAGTCACTCCCGCTTTCACACCGTTCCCTGTAAAAAGGATTGGAACACCAAGTTCTATGTTTGGTTCAATTTTTAGATTTGCTAATAGAAAAAACAACGAATTTTGCTAAAATTTCTAAAATTCCTGTTTCGAAAAGCGACTTTGCTGGCTGCTTCAACGGCGAATCAACAGTTCATTTTTTTGTGTTTTCTTCGTCGCCCAGATTTCTCGCGAATACCGAATAGATCAAACGTACGATATATCAGATTTCGGTGGATCAGGACTGGCTAGAAACAAGCCGAATACACTGTTGCATTCGTCAGTTTTTTCTTGTCCGAGTTTTGCTACACACAATACACGCCGGAAGAAAAATGCACTTGAATAGACAAACCAGGACGTTTATATTCGGGAAAGGTCACTGAAACTGAAGATGTTTTGGGAAAAAATGGTCCTCTGAAAAGTAAAAGGCTGTTTTCGAGTGCTTACTATGAGTGGTTGCAAAACTTGCTTTCAGCACTGGTAGATTAACACCCAATGAGTTAACTTTCAGTCCAGTTTGATCTTCAGGCTCTGAAAAACGTGCACCAAGTTTTGTACCACGGATTGAAACAAAAGGTCAGATTTCGAGGGGCAACAACAGGGTCGTGGAACAGTCGACAGGCCATCAGCAGAATTGTAGATTTCACTGAATTCTCGAAAACAAACTTTCAATAAGTACATTGCTGAGTAAAAAGATAATTCCTGGTTAAAAGACGGCATTAAAACTAGATGATGTTATTTGATTTTTTCGAAAATACTTCGCACTTTAAAAGTTTGAATGACGATTAAAAGTGGTCATTCCGTGATTTTTGATTCAACTTTTTTTAGTGCCCAAACTACTTCCCCCTTACATTCTGCATCCCATGACTAGACTAGGCTCAAACTAAATACCTAGACATTTGTTATGTCCGACTTTTAAAACACTGAAAATCATACTACAATTTTTTTCGATTTCCTTCAGCTTTCAGAGGTAGCGCTCAAAAAAAATGCTCCAAATCTTCGTGAAATCCATTGAAACCGCTCAAATCGTCGTGGTAACTGGAACAGTTCCATTTTACATCTTCATTCTGGTTTTCTTGGCGATAGCACAGGCGAAGAGAGTGGAAGAGTTGTCGACTCCATTCTTCAAGTTGTGCATAAGTTCGAGTGTCATTGATTTGTGTAAGTTTACATTGAACTTTTAGACAGTTTCCACCATTTTCAGGCACCTTGTTTACAAACTATTTTGGTGCAATGTTCCCAAAGTTTGGAATATTTTCTTCCTTTTATTTGTATTTAGATGGTGTATACGGGCATTTGTATTTTTACATCGCTTGGAGTACTGGAATATGTCAAGCCATGTCCGTATCTGTACTCGCTACCAACAGGTTATCAGCTATGATTTTTCCAGAAAGTTATCAGAAGGTTAGTAAGGAAAAAAAAGTTGAGCAAAACTAAACTGCTCAACTCAAACAGGACCAATAATGTTTCAGATGTGGTTAGGATACCGACTAAAAATAGCAGTGGCTGTCCAGTTCCTCCCCGGACTACTCATCGGATGTTTCACATTTTTCAACCGCACCATTTTACTCCCAAATGATCATGGAGGAATAGTACCGAAATTCGTCGAGTTAGTTGTTCTATACGTTTTTCGACTGATAGATCAGAACAAACTCGTCGGAAAGTTGAGCCTGCGTTTCTTTCAGCCAAAAAATGACGTCACAATTTTTCAAATTTGGTGGCGCGTTTCTCATTCTAAACTGTCTATATCTAATTCTAGCCTATTGCTATCTCTTCTGGTCTCTCAAAAAACAAAGTCTGAAAATTGTGGCTCACTCAAATTTGTCGATTCCGAAACAAAAAACTCGAAGAAGAGAACGAAGATTATTCATCATGTGCACTATAATTGTCGGTGTCCAGTTGACGATTTTGTTGTTTTTCTCACTAAAAGTTTTGAAATTCTTCGAGTTGAGCGTGGACGAGTTTTACCTTTTCTATAATGCTCTGAGGTTTGTACGGGGAGAAGTCGAAAACAATTTTATTTTTTCAGTGACCTATTTGCCAGTATCAACCCATATTTGCTATGGATATTTTCAGACTGTCTCCGGAAATATGTAATGTCAATTTTAGGCTTAAAAAGAGAGAAGGAGAGAAGAAAAAGGGAAATCCCTGGTTTATCAATCTTGTCCGTGGTTCCCGTTGCTTGAATCTCAATAAACGCTTCATCAATAGAAACTTCAAAATGACAGAAATTATACTGATCCCTTCTGGGTTCTGAACTCCAGAGAAAAATCACTTGTTCGGCCACCAGACATGAGAGTCCACGCGTTTCTCAAAGTTTTGACCGATTTGTTCGTTGATCTTCACATTATTCAAATCCGACCATTTCACCACTAACGGAGCGATCGTCGGCAGGGATACTGGGTTTCCGGGCTTGATGGATTTGGCGGGTGCTGAAAATGGATGAGTCAACGCTTTGGGTATTAGCCAAACGCCAGAAAGCGCAACCGCGCCCCACAAACTAGGACCCCGCGAAATTTGAATTCAAAAGTTTTTTTTTTCAGATAGCGGTGGGCGCGGTTGTGTTTGGCGCCATTTGCCTAATAAAAACTTGACGGGTCTTTTCTTCCTGGATATATATTTTTTAGATATTTGAGGCGATGATTATAAATAGCACTGGTAGATTGAATTAAAAACTTAAAACTCAATTTTGGAATATTTGATCTACGGGTAAACCTCTCACCCCAAAACGCTAGAAAGAAAAGTTCTCAAGTTTCAAAAAGCCACACAACTTTGAAAGTTTCACCGACCTAACAATGGATGTTGTACCAACGCCACATCGGATCCAAACCAGTCTTTCGCATAGTTGTTCTGAAAAAAGTTGAAACATTGCTATTTTTTTCAAAAAAAAAACTAACATTCTTGAACGGAATATCCACATGCTTGAACACATACGGCGAGAATTCCAAATCTGCTGCATTGTCTTGAGCTGTGACAGTATTCAGAAGGATAAGAAGGATAAACGAGAGAAGAAGCATTTTTAGAAGAAAAAATAATTCTGTGAGAAATAATATGAAGTATCTAGAAATGTATCTAAAGAATACGGGTAATCACAGTGTAACATGACAAATGATAACAGAGAGAAAGGAGTGAGAAGGTATAAGGAGAAACCGGTTTTCCCTAGTTACAAATTTATGAACAACAATTTGTAATCACAAATAGATCAGACGGGTCTAACAGCGAATTCAAAAATCTAATTTTTCATTGAATAAGAGATCCTTTGAACCTTCCAAACTGGGTTACAATCCGACCGATTTTCAAAACCCTGGGGTTCATTTGTGTACCCGAAGAAAGACGTTCCAAAGTTTTTAGCCAATACAAGTCACCCTTTCATTTTTGGCAGTCAGGGGTGAATACACCTCTCATGTCAGCTAACTAGTGAGGAGTGTATGCACCCCTCACGCCTGACAACTAGTGAGGAGATAAACCCTCATGTCAGAGCTTTGTTTCTCATGTTGACAACTTTTCACCAAAATTGACCTTCAGGTCGTTTAGGTGTTTCAGGGAAAGTGTAAGGTGGAACGATATTTTTGTGGAGCACTGAATCCTTCATTCAAATTGACTTAATAAGTCTGTAAATCACGTTTCCTCTAACTACAAAATCCAATTTAGTATCCCGCCGGTGAGTTCCCCGACTTTCTTCTATAATCCGAAGCCGCCGTGTACTCGTCTCCCTCCCTTGTGATCGGATACACAATCGCCAACGCCTCATCGGTCTTCTCCATTTTCTGATCATGATCCTTTTCGAGTTGTTCGAGGATCCTCTGAAAAGGTTGCTGATGAAAAAATGAAATCGAAAAGTTTTCTCACCTCAGAGAAGTCTTCCTCCACTTGAGTCTCGAACGGGGTTAGTTGATTATGGACTCTAGGCATTTCCACTGAAATTTTCTTTGAACTACATGTTTCAAGTGAAGATTTTATGTGTCCTAGTAGAAGACATTCCAAACTTTGATCAAAAGTATGCCCAAAATCACTCACCAATTTCCGCTGCACTCTGCCCCATCAGCAACCCGCGTACTAGCGTCTGCGCCACCGCCGAAATAATCTTGGAGCCTCCGGTACCCCCGGTAACCATTTTCACATTTCCAGTCTCCACATTGAACACCACGGTCGGACTCATACTACTCATCGGTCTACGCCCAGGCTGGATGAAGTTCGCCTCAGTCGGCTCGAATCCCCAATGATTTCTGAATCCGGGCGTTGAGAAGTCGTCCATCTGGTTGTTGTAGATGAAGCCGTACTTTGAGAGCATTTTTGAGCCGAATCTGAAAAAACTGGTGCTGAAGCGTTCTTTATTGTCGGACTCACGCCGTGTTAATCGAAGATGTCAAGGATACAGCGTTACCATCATCGTCAACAACACTGATTTGAGAAGTTCCACTGTCCAAAACGGCCGGGTCTAGAAATTCAGAGTATTTTGAGATTGTCAAGAGGATATATTAGGTATATGCAAAAGTAATGCGCGCTAAGTTCACCGTGTAGTATTTTGCCTGGGAATGAACGTTTTAGTTCAATTTTTTTTTGTTTTGAAGAGCATGTTATTGTGCTTCGTTTCATAGTATTACTTTGCCGTTTTAATGTATTTTTAAATTAGAAATTTTCTGTTGAAGATGGCCGATCAAAAATTCCGCATTCGTGCTCTTCTGTGGCACGAATTCAAAGAAGGAAAATCTGCTGCCGAAGCTCATCGCTCTCTTCTGCCAGTGTTTGGAGAAGATGCTCTATCCGAAAGTCAGTGTCGACGTTGGTTTCAGCGCTTCAGGAACGGCGATGAAAGCTTGGAAGACGAAGAACGTAGTGGGCGCCCAGAAGAGATCGACAATGATGCTTTGAGAGAGGCAATCGAACTGGATCCGTGTCAAACATCTCTCACACTGTCAAAACAGTTCAATTGTGATTTTACCACCATCCTGAGACATTTACACGCGATCGGAAAGACGAACAGATGCGGAAAATGGGTGCCTCATGAACTCTCTGATGCGAATAAAAAGAAGCGTGTCGACGTATCCCTGGATCTCTTGCATCGCTCAAAAAGACATGGTTTCTTTGGCTCAATTTTGACTTCCGATGAGAAATGGATTCAATTCGACAACATTGAAAGAAAACGGCAGTGGCTAAGCCCCGGTGAAGCACCGAAACCGACACCAAAACCGGACGTGCACGGAAAAAAGGTGATGCTATGTGTTTGGTGGAATACAAAAGGTCTCGTGTGGTTTGAAGTTCTAGAACATGGCCAAACGGTGAATGCGGACCTCTACAAAGATCAGCTGGACCGTGTGGACCTGGCGCTCAAACAGCAAGGAGTGGACACATCAACAACACTTTTGATCCACGACAACGCTCGGCCTCACACCGCAAGAATCACCCAGAAGAAAACTTCGGACTTGGGCTGGGAAGTCCTTCCTCATCCTCCATACAGTCCAGACTTGGCACCTTCTGATTACCACTTGTTCCGATCAATGCAGCATCGCCTGGCCGAGAAAAAGTTCCAAAATGCTGAAGAAGTGAAAATTTGGGTGGCGAACTACTTCGACTCACAGCCGACTGAGTTCTTCAAGGAAGGCATTGAATCTCTTCGCACACGTTGGCAGAAAGTGGTGAATAATGATGGAGATTACCTTATTGATAAATGATGTCCTGTTTTGATTTTATAATAAATTTGAGTTGGAGCAAAAACGCGCATTACTTTTGCATATACCTAATATGTGTGTCTAGATGTTCAAAATACGTGTTACCTTTGTCTCCAAAGTCAAATATTTTTTTCAGTATGTTTCTATTAACTTCAGAATCTTTCAGGATCGTTGGTGTATCGCTGGTTGTGGGTTAATCAACGGATTTTTTTTTTTTGAGTTTGTTTGTACAGCCAAGTCTATAACTCAACGACCTGTGTGGACCTACTCTAAAAAGACTTAAGTAGCTCGACCTGGAATTTTTCCCGTTTTCCCAGATTTTGAAGTATCTTAACCACACCATTCCCCTCTCAACATACTTGAAATCAAATAATACTCCAAGTTTTGCGACTTGTCCTTGATTTTCTTGCTCAAAAATTTGATGAAGCTTCTGAAAAAAATTTGTCATGATCTCTCGTGGTCTCCAGAATTCGAGTCACCTGTCTGTCAAATTCCTGGCTATATTCAACGATTTCTCCGAGAACAAATAATCTCCAAGTTGACCTCTCTGACCGTACGCCAATTTTTGAGCCTCAATCAGGGTGTGGTAGAACTCGGCGTCGTTGAACATTTTCTTGTCACGATATTGCACTAGAAAGATTTCAGGGACTTGAATCGAAAATTTGAGACTCACTTTCCACAATCCTCGGTATGGCCTGTGTGATGACCCAGGATGATGGCGGTGGTGGTCCACACATTCTGTACTTTCCGAGATCCGCATACAAAGTTTCTGGAACAATGTTTTAGGGGGAAGAGTCGAAAAATGTTCAACCTGTGACATGAGTTTCGTAGTTCCTCAAATCATCAATAGTGATAATTCCACCATTGGCCAACATTTCGCGGATGATTCCATCAGCAATTGAGCCTGAAACAAAAATCCTAAAATTCAGTTATACTTTGATCGTGGAAACCATTATAAAAAAGTTGCACAGGGTCTTGAGAGTTCGCGATAACTCTCAACAATTTTGCCAGTGGATAGTTGGCAACAATTTCTCCGACTTTATAAAACTCTCCAGTAAACTTCGATGTGTACAAACTCTTCAGAGCCTCAATTTCCGGCCGATCCTTATATTTCGTGATCCGATCGAAATAGTTATACATCGCTTGGTGCATTGGGAATCCTTTGGCTAGTTGAGCAGCCGGCATAACTAGATCGGCCCATGGAATCACTTTTGATCCATATTTTCTGAAGGCCGTCCATAGTCCGTGAAGCTCGCCTGGGATGGCGACGGATTGATATCCGAATTGAGCGGACTCCTTGTCAGCGGTGTACATGTTTTTCGTGGCCAGCGATGGGGCGGTTTCACGAGAGTTGAGGAAGACACACTTCCTTTCTTCTCTGAAATCTTGACATTTTTGAGACTTCCAGAATTTCAACTCACTTCAAATAAACCACAATAAAATCTCCACCTCCGATTCCCGTCGCATACGGTAACACGACACCGTTGCAGAATGTAGCAGCTATCGCCGCATCCACTGCGTTTCCTCCTTGAATAATAATGTTTCTGCAACACTTAATAGAACCAATGAAATTTTTTCCCTAATCACCTTGCGATCTCCGCGCAGTAATTCGAGTCCGCGACTACTGCCGCATTCTTGAAGACAGCGGATTTTGATCTGGGATCAATCACAACATGTTCAGTGTGCTTGTTTCCAGTGAAATTGTAGACGGTAGCAATGATGGCCCAAAGCAATAGGATAACAGCAACAACGGAGAGAACGAGCACTCCAATGTGGTATTTTCTGAGAAGGAACAGTTACAGTAGAAAAATTAGAATTTCAGAAGTTTCTGTTTCGAAGACTCTAGATTGTTCAAAAAGTGTTCTTAATTCTGATAAGAAGGAAGAACTCACTTCAACTTTTTCATCAGAATCCTCTCCTGAGCCATATCGGCTCTAGAATCTATCACGACCACCATCACTTGATGTGGTTTTACTGATGGAAATAGTACAATGAAACAGTAATATGTGAAAGAGTGAGGGGCGAATTTTCAGTGCCGCCTGAATTTCAAACAGTTCTTGTGACCCGCTCATGATTAGTATTCAAATTCCAGATTTTAATCGGATTTAAAAGTAGTGATGGAGACTCTTTTTGGTGTCATTTTTTATCATGGAATATGGAAAACTGTACTGAATTTGAAGAGAGAACATACGTCCCAAAATCAGATTCTAGATTTTTTCACTGAATTCAGGAAACATTTGGAAGGGAATTTTGCAACTTTGGGGGAAATATGAATGGGCATAATGAGGGGATGACTACGAACTCCATCCCAATATTTAGTGGACCTTTTTTGTACGCTTTTTTAGTACTAGTTGATCAAAACCGAAGATCTGGCGCTAGAAAAAAGCAATCGCGCTGCAGTGGGACAACTCAGGTTCTATTCCAAACGTGTCCTCCAACGGTGTAATGTCCAATACTCGTCCTACAATAACCGGTTGTCCCAATTTAACATGATATCTACGTTCCATAGGCGAATTATCCAAATTCTCCGCACCTTCCACAAAATCGTTACGTGTGCCTACCACTTCCCAACTCTCTCGGAATACTGAGACCTCCNAGAGAGAGAGAGAGAGAGAGAGAGAGAGAGAGAGAGAGAGAGAGAGAGAGAGACGTTGAATTCAAATTTCGCGGGGTCCTTGCGCGGCGGGGCATGCGGTTGCGTTTTCTGGCGTTTCGCTAATAACACGGACACAATCGAAGTAGCTGCGCGCCTCTGTGCACGTTTTGATCTCTCCCAAATTTGTTTCTTTCTCGAAGTAGCCGTTTGCGACCCGGTGTGTTGTCTCTTTCTAAACGTCATTGCAATTAATCATTTCCTTCTCATCTTCAGCCAACCATGAAACTGTCCAACTTCCCGTACCTGATTCAAAAGGAGATTCTCGATCATCTCTCCATCCACAATCTCTTTTTCTTCTCGTTATGCTCCAAAAACACCAAAAACTTTATCAAAGAAACTCAAAAGCAACAGTTGAGGAAAGTCGAACGTATCGACTACACGATCAACAAAAAGGTCCATTGGATTAGTGCAAAAATTTCCAATAACCATCATGTTTTCGCGAGTTTAATGAGTTTCTATGACAACGCAACTGCCTTTCGACGCCATGAAAGATGCGATTCAAGTGAAGAGGTTCGAGTGGATGAGCTGGGAATTCCGATCGATTTCTTGTAAGTTGTTCCCGCGCAGAGACGTGGCGCTAGAAAACCTCCGCCTTCAAATTCTCTTTTTTTTTGCTTTGCTCGGAATTTTTTTCAGTTTTTTCGACTCCAACATATTGTTGATCTCCGAAAAAAATAGTCCAAAACGAGAGAGAAAATTCAAAATGTGAGGAAAAGTCCGAAATTGAAGTGTACCGAAATAAAAGTTTCCCAAAGAGGAAATGTCCCGAAGTAGAATATGTACAGTAGCGGCCACTGAAATATCCCCTTTTGGGATTTTCAGTGCAAAATGGTCAACTTTGAGCAGTGGCAAAAGTATGTTCCAGTTACCCAATTTTTCTAAAAATTGGTAGATGTATTGAACAAATCTAGATCTCCATTTTTGTAATTGATAACTTTTCTTGAAAATCAATATCAAGTCAGTTATATCGCCTAAACTGGCTTCACCTTGAATTTCGACTCATCCCAGTACTAATAATAATTTCAAGAATTTTTCGGTCACTGGCCTTTAACATGATATAACAGTCTTGAGCGTGATTTTCATGAAAAGTTGTCAACTACAAAAATGAAGATCTAGAGTTGCTTAATACACGTACCAAGTTTCATAAAAATCGAGTCATTGTAACATACTTTTTCAACTGCTCAAAGTTGACCAAGGGGATATTTCAGTGGCCGCTACTGTATGCATCACTTCACAGCGTGCGGCGCGCCGACGTTTTATTATACAGACAGTTCTGTCTCCGAGTGGATACGTGCTTCATATATTCCCATCTATTCCAGCCGCTGTCCTGCGAACCTACGTACTCTTGAGGCAAAGTACGACTCTGGCAATTTGGAATCAATAATGGAAGCGATTCATAATCATTTGTATGATCTACTGAGACACCACACCAAGTATAGGCTTCTCTCGGAGTCACGAAACACTCGCCACCTCCCCAAGCTTCACAATCTTCATAAGATGCTAATTGAAAGTCATGGCTTCGAATCAACGAGAATCGGAGACGTTCTGTCTGAATCGCCTGATCTGGAGCACTTTTCTTGGACCGCAACATGCAAAGATGAAGTTGAACTGAGGGCAAAAACGATAATGACAGATTTCCTCGAATATTTCAACGGACGGCACGCTTTTTTAAGAGGACACATCACTACATCAGAGGTCGTCGAACTTCTGAACGCATGGAGATTGGGAGAAAAGTTTGGAAACCTTGAGTGTCTCCGTATTAGTACATTTGAGTGGGACTACGTTCGTCGAGTCAACGCTTTCCGAATTCCGGAGATTTGTAATTCGGCCGAAATCAAAAAAGTCAACACCGAAGTTGAATATCCGGCTATCAAAGAGTAAGTGATGTAAAATCGGCTCTAGTTTCTGCTAATAGCCACTTTCCATGTTCCAGACTCCGATGTAGTACTACGTATTATGTCCATACACTGAAAAGCCGTTCGTACATTGTTCGCGAATCGGATGACCGCGTGGCATCTGTCATGCTGATGAATTCTACCGTCTTCATGGCAGTGTGGAATATGACGGAGACGGAGTTTCTGAAAAAATTCCGATTATACGAAATTGGTGAACAATAATTTGATGTCGGAAAAATGTTCAAAACATCTCCAAATCGAGAAAAAAGAAAACTTGAAATCGAAGGAGCCAGTCTTCAGTGGAGCCTGTTCGCATATCTCAGTCGCAAGAGATCCCAATTAACTTGGAGCAGTACTGTATCTCGGTCTCTCTTATGCCTTGAATTTGTTCAGACTGTCTTTCTTTTAATATTGCATGTTTCTTTTGTAGTTTTTAAAATGTTTTGAACTGTCATTTTTTCTTGTTTTTTTCTTTTTTCAATAAACTTGAAAAAAAACGATTTTTCATTTGTCGAAGTCGCTTATAGTCAGTCCAAACGCGTAGCGTCGCTAGTCAGTTCAAATTAATAACACGGATGAACATTTAAAATGAAAGCAGTTTTTGAAGATCCATCATTTTTGACAGCCAATAGTATTTGTCAAAAAATGATATATACTGGATACGCACGGCCTCCTGACCTGAAATGTTTTTCTGAAGTTGCTTCTGCGTCTCTCACACTCTCACACGTGATAATATAGCCCGTTTGCATCAGAAAATGTTTTAAAACAGAAAATGCTTCATTCAAACTGCGAATCCTCGAGTGAAACTTGGGGAACTGAGCAAGGGGAAGATAAGAAGTGTGTGAAGCGTTTTTTTTGTCGTATTTAAGTAGTTTATTTTTGCAATATGCATATGTGGCTCTCCTCAAGTGTAGACAAATCTTACGTGTCTTCCACTCCAAATCCCCCTCCTTCTATTTCAAATTGTACAATACCTACATCAGACCCATTCTTGAGTACAGCTGCGAACTCTTCAATCCCTCCTCCATTTCTCTTGCCAATAAATTAGAAAAACCCCTCAGGTTCTATTCCAAACGTGTCCTCCAACGGTGTAATGTCCAATACTCGTCCTACAATAACCGGTTGTCCCAATTTAACATGATATCTACGTTCCATAGGCGAATTATCCAAATTCTCCGCACCTTCCACAAAATCGTTACGTGTGCCTACCACTTCCCAACTCTCTCGGAATACCTGAGACCTCCCCGCTCGTCCCGTTACCCATACATGTTAATTATCCAAGGCTCACCGACTGAATGTTTTCTGCATGTTAACTTGTCCCTCTGGAACAGGGTTGCCAAACTTATCCCCGAGAAACTGTCACCGAAGGCTTTCGCTATGCGCGTCAACTCTATCCCCCTAGACACCCTCCTCCCCCCCCACTTGACCAAACGGACTATTGCTGGTCCAACTGGTCATTTCAATTTTTGTTCACTTGAATTCCCCACTTCTCCCTTTCTTCCTCTCCTATGTATTTCTCTCATGTGAATAAATATTATTATTATTATGTAGTTGTTGAGAGACAAAAATAAAAAAAACTAAACAACTTCTCATAACAAGAAAAAAATCCAATTTTGAAAAGGTTTATTGAGAAAAGAAAAAAAAACAACAACAACAACAACAAAATTTCAGTTTAAAACATTATAAAAACGACACGAGAAACAGGAAATATTAAAGAAAGTATATTAAAAAAGGACAATATTAAAAAATATTTAAAAAAAGGACAATATTAAACAAATATTAAAAAAGGGACAATATTAAGAAAAGAACAGTTTGAATGATTACAGGGCATGATTTGGGACCTCGCGACGAAGGTATACAAACACGCTTCACTGGGCCATTGGATCTCCCACGGTGAACTGGCGGCAGAGAAAATTGACTCTAAAACGCACATAATAAGGGATGAAAATGTGGGGAAAATCATAATATCCCCCGTTTCCAGAAATGTTACCTCAATCTGGCTGCAAAATCCCCATTTTGGATCGCTGATAATAGAAGGATCGCATGATTTAGTCTGCTGGAGCGTGGCTCCCTGGTCGCCATGTCAAACGGAATTTTCGGAAAAAGTTCCGCTCGATCACTGGAATTTTTCCAAAAACTCCTTCTCCGTCATATCCCACACTGCCATGGTGATAGTATGAGTTTTCACCATGACAGACGCCACGCGGTCATCCGATTTCCGAACAATGTAAAAACGGCTTTTGAGGTCTGTGAGATATGATACACACCAATCATTACGGAATCTGGAACGTGGAAAACGATCGTTAATAGCAGAAAATAGAGCCGACTATACGCCACTTACTTTTCGATGACCGGGTAGTGAACTTCTGTGTTGACTTTTTTGATTGCCCGAGCCAAATTAAAACCAATCTCCAGATCTCTGAAGACATTAGTCATACTCAAAAACTTCAGATTCACAAGCGTCTCTCCCGATTTCCATGCGTTCATAATCTCGATTGCATCATCTGTAGTGATGTGTCCATTCAAAAAAGCGTGCCGTCCGTTGAAATGTTTCATTACATCCAATCTCGATTTCTCTCTCGATCCAATGTCCTTTCTGCCAAATCTAGTCCAATGAAAGTCGACAAGGTCCGGAGACGCCGACAGAAGTTCTCCGATTCTTGCCGGTTCTATGTGTTCTCCAACGCGCATAGTGCTGAGATTGTTAAGCATGGGGAGACAACAAACGTTTTTTGAATAAGTGTACAACCGATTCTTGAAGCAATGTCCCAGCAGATCGCGTAGGTGATTATCAATGGTTTCCATAATCAACTCAAGATTGCCAGAGTTGTATTTCGCATCAAGACTGGATAGATCAGTAGGACAGCGGCTGGAATTATTGGAGTTACAGTGGCGAGAAATGGTGAGGGTCACTTTGTTCGGCGATCCATAACTTTTTTTAAACTTGTCCAAAACTCATAAACTTTTTTGTAAAATATAAAAAAGTCTTCAGTAACACACATATAAATTTTCTGAACGTCGAACATTTTCAGAATTTACAGAGTACTTTCAGATGTAGACGTCACCCGGAAATTCAAAAAAAAAAACTTTTAAAAAGTTGGTTCCTTTAGGCTGTTTTTTGGATATGATATGTCTAACAATCTCAATAGTGACTATGGAAAGTTTGGCGCACTTTGAACGACGGGCTCTGAAGTTATGATGCTCGGAGCCAAAAATGTATAGTTTGTTTCGCTGGCTATAACTTGACTGAAAATAGTTCAAATGAGCTCAGATTTTCATGAAAGATGCGTTCTAAGTTGATCTACAATATTCTCTCAAAGTTTTAAGTTTTGAAGAAAAAAATTTTTTTTGCTCAGTTCATCACTTTCGAAAAAAAATTGTGGAAAAAAAGTTGAACTGGGAAAAAAAATTTTTTTTTCTTCAAAACTTAAAATTTTTAGAGAATATTGTAGATCAACTTAGAACGCATCTTTCATGAAAATCTGAGCTCATTTGAACTATTTTCAGTCAAGTTATAGCCAGCGAAACAAACTATACGTTTTTGGCTCCGAGCATCATAACTTCAGAGCCCGTCGTTCAAAGTGCGCCAAACTTTCCATAGTCACTATTGAGATTGTTAGACATATCATATCCAAAAAACAGCCTAAAGGAACCAACTTTTTAAAAGTTTTTTTTTTTGAATTTCCGGGTGACGTCTACATCTGAAAGTATTCTGAAAATTCTGAAAATGTTCGACGTTCAAAAAACTTATGATTGTGTTACTGAAGACTTTTTTTATATTTTACAAAAAAGTTTATGAGTTTTGGACAAGTTTTGAAAAAGTTATGGATCGCCGAACAAAGTGACCCTCACCATTTCTCGCCACTGTATGATTTTCAAGCAATTTTCTCAAGCAATGTTTTTCTCGCCTTTGAACTTTTCTCTGTCACAGGTTTTTTTTTTCATATCAAAGGTTTCACAGTGTACTGGATTTAGAGAAATGTAATCGCGCTCCAACGAGCCGCCCCTTCCGCCTTCAAATTTTCAATTTTTTTCTCGCCCTAGACGAAATTTTTTTTCGGTTTTTTCGACAACAAAATACGGTGAACCCTTCTACTATCCTCACAGAATGTAGAAAAAACCAGAAAAAAAGTTCAAAAGCGAGGAAAAAATTCGTTTTGTTCCCCAGCCTAAAAATCGTCTCAATGGAGCGCGCTTGCATTTCTCTAAATCCAG
This sequence comes from Caenorhabditis sp. 40 LS-2015, assembly GCA_900536305.3. Taxonomy (NCBI): domain Eukaryota; kingdom Metazoa; phylum Nematoda; class Chromadorea; order Rhabditida; family Rhabditidae; genus Caenorhabditis; species Caenorhabditis tribulationis. The sequence goes on along the minus strand of LR545306.1, from coordinate 20,530 downwards.
CACACTGTGAGGTTTTAGGATATTCAAATTCGCATCTGTCTAACCAGGCCTGTTTCAGGGTACTTCTAAAAATTTTCTATAAATTGGCTCATGTATAGAGCAGAATCAGGGCTTTCGAATGTGCAATGTGGCTGCCTCCGCAAACATCTAGAAGTCGAGATACAGGGTGTGAAAGGTGTCGAGCACAGGTTCAAAGGGAAGAAATAGAGAAAAATATCACTTTTCGGAGCCTTCTAGAAGATTGCCCAGGTAGCCAAATAGCACATTCAAAAGCCCCGATTCTGCTCTACATCTGAGACAGTTTACAGAAAATTTTCAGCATTACCCGAAAACGGGTATCCTGGTAACAGAGAAGGTGGGTACAACTTACAAAAAACTGATCGAAGGTCCTAGCTCATCAACTCGAACCTCTTCGGCTGAATCCTTTTCCATGTTAGATTGAAAGGCAGTTGCTTTGTCGAAGAAGGACATTAAATCAATGGTAGAACAAGAAGTGGTCACTGCTACATGCATAAAAATATCTGTTCCACTGATATTATAGATGATGTCCTCGATTTTTTCGAACTGACACTTCTGAGTTAGTTTGACAAAGTTTTTGGTGTTTCTGGAGCACAACGATAGGAAAAGTATCGAGTTCATGGAGAAATGGTCGAGAATCTCTTTCTGCACTACGTAGGGAAACTTGGACAGTTTCATCGGTTTGCTGAAAACAAGTGGGAAATTATTGATGGGAGAGTAACTGACTAGGGTCTGGTTCCTACATAGGATGAAGTTAGAGGATGTGGCCTATATCACTCGAAAGATTTCAAAATTTCCAATCTATTTATTCACTCAGTTTTTTGCGGCGGAGTCCGCACTCTTGAGAACATTGGGTTAGAAGTTCAAAACACAAGTTGATTTGTACTGAAAATTACACGTTAATGTTCCAAAAGTAATCTGTGCGTGAATTTCTATACAGATCAACTGGTTTCGAATGGTATAGGGCACATCCTGCAACTCCAACCTGAGTGTAAAACATTCCCTAGTAAGAAAGACAAGAGACGTATTGACAAAAACGATGGATAGCACATTTTTTACAAACTCCAGAAACAGGGACTGGTGAAAATTCAAATATTGGCTCGGCAACTTAGCATGCCAATTTATGGTCTCAGAAAATCGTGTCGTCGCCAGAGGGGTCAGAAGAGGATACATTCTTGTACTATTCCTAGCATGGATCATACGTGTGTATGTACAGTGGCGAGAAATGGTGAGTGTCACTTTGTTCAGCGATTCATAACTTCTTTTAAACTTGTCTAAAAATCATAAACTTTTTTGAAAATTACAGAAAAAGTCCTCAGTCACACACATATATGTTTTTTGAACCTCGAACATTTTCAGAATTTTCAGAGTATGTTCAGATGTAGACGTCACCCGGAAATTCAAAAAAAAAAAACATTTTTTAAGTTGGTCCCTTCAGGCTAACTTTTGAATTTTGAAGGAAACATTTTTTTTTCTCCAGTACATAGAGTTTTGAAGGAAAACAGTTGAACTGGACGAAAACAAATTTTTCTCGAAACATGCGTTTTTATACTGATGTTGTGGATGAATATAAGACACACACATTGTGTGAAAATTTGAGCTTATTTGAATCATTTTCAGTCGAGTTATAGCCAACGAGAAAAACTATACCTTTTTGGCTCCGATCCAAAAAACAGCCAGGAGGGACCAACTTTGAAAAGTTTTTTTTAATTTCCGGGTGACGTCTACATCTGAAGTATTCTAAAAATTCTGAAAATGTTCGACGTTCAAAAAACATATATGTGTGTTACTGAAGACTTTTTTTTATATTTTACAAAAAAGTTTATGAGTTTTGGACAAGTTTAAAAAAAGCTTCTCACCACTTCTCGCCACTGTATGTGTGCATTCTAGAAAACGTCAAATAGTAGCCTTGACCTTTGCTCATACCGTTTGAATTGACGTCGTAATATGGGTGGTGTTTGCGGACCTCCTTACGCGCATTCGGATAACGAAACCGGAGCACATTGAACGGGGATCGACAAAGATCGATAATGCGGATTCGGGTCGGTGTTGAGATTAATTAAAGGGTCCTCCATCAGGAGAAGGGAAAGGATTCCGAAGGGATTTGTGGGAGAATTTTGGAAAAAATTTTGAAATTTTGAAAAACTATCACTTTTAGGAACGCGCAAGGGCTTGAAACATGTATGTAGAATGCTCAAAATCCCCGAAAGAAATCTGAGAATCTTTAACGTCAGTAGCAGAGATGAGCGGAATTCCTTATTCCTTCTTCCTTCTTCCTTCTTCCGAGTAGTTTTCTCTTCCTTATTCCTTATTCCTTCTTCCGGGATTTGTATTTTTGTTCCTTATTCCTTATTCCTTGTTCCGGATTTTTTACATTCTTCCGGATTCAAAATTTCAGAACGAAATCAAAATTTTTTTCAGGAAAAAATTGTTCGAGTCACCGAAAAATGACCGAAATTGCATGAAAATTTCATTTTGGCGTTGAAATTTTCCAAAAATTTTTCGGTTTTTGATATTTTATTCCGTCTTCCTTCTTCCTTCTTCCGAGTGGTTTTTGTCTTCCTTATTCCTTATTCCGTCTTCCGGAATTTTACTTTCTATTCCTTATTCCTTCTTCCGTCTTCCGGATTTTTATTTTCTATTCCTTCTTCCTTCTTCCGTCTTCCGGAAAATATTTTTCTGTTCCGTCTTCCTTATTCCTTCTTCCGGAACTCGAAATTTTCTCTTCCGCTCATCTCTGGTCAGTAGAATTTGTAGGATCTTCAAAATGACTAGAGAAACTGAACGATTGAGGAAAATTGGGATTGGAGGGTTCTGGAGTAATCTGAAGAGTTCTAGAGGATTAAGCAAAATTTGAATTTGAAAAATCAAAGAATTTATCGATGAGGTATCCAATTGAGTAATAACAATTGAAAGTAAAAATATTTCAAAAAATAACGAAAAATTTCGGAAATTTTTTTGATATTTTTTTTTGAGGTGCTGCGTAGTCTCAACATGTAACTTCTCTTCGACTGATCTGAAAAGTGAGAATTCGGAAACATTTAAAAAAGTTTTGCAAACTTCACTCACCTTGGTTCAAGTGTGAGTGTTTCGTGCTCTCTTCCACGTTGTCTCTTTCAATGATATCTCTTCTATGAGAAGATTGTCAGTCGAGAGAATCAGATTTGGAGCCGAGAACAGTTTCTTGGCCTCCACCAAGTTGTCCAATTCTTCTACGGTAGTCCATTCCAGAAACGTGAGACACTTTGATGCAGAAAGGAAGGACTCTATGTCGTCAGCTCGAATCCCATCTCCGACCAATTTACACTTCGAGATGCTTGCTAATGGGGCTAGGCGTTGCATTGGATTGGCGGTATGATGCATCCGGATTTCTGTTGTATGCATTCCCGATACGAGATCATTAAGACGTGTTATCATTTCCTCCTCATTTCCAGTCGACAATACATGAAGCTCACTGTTGTTGGTGCGGCTGAAATATCGACATAAGTTGGATCAGATTTGTGGACAGTGGTCATGATTTTAGGCGAAGAGCACGTCTAGGGCAGTGAAGCTTATTTTCACTAGTTTTTTAAATCCTTCCCAACTGAGCAACGAACAAAACTTTCAGGAAAACCAATGAACCTAGTCTAAGCACTTTAACATCTTCAGAAACTTTTGAAATTTTAACAATGAACAAAACTTACATGAAGGTGAGCGAGCCGTTGCGAACAGTTTCGACCCCTTCAGATTCTCTGTCTTCTCGGAAAGCATCGGCACTTTTATAAACGTGGAAAACAACAGCATTCTGATGCTCTTTGCTTGATACGAGACAGGATTCGCCATTGATCTTGTATTCCAAGCGGTCTGGATGAACTCTGGCCACAAATTGACACAAGGCCTGGACTTTTCTGGAAGTCAGTGCAAAGAAAAACTGAGAGTTGAGTGACATGTGCTCGAGAATCTCTTTTTGGACGAGATACGGGTAGTTTTGGAAGATCTTCTTGGTCGTCTGAAAATGAAGAAATATGGTTATTGAGAAGACAGAAAGAGAACGCATTGCTAGAGAATTCAGAAGATTTCAGTATGATCCAGAAAGAGGCATAGAGGTTCAAAAGACGCCAGGAGAGTCCCGGAGAACCAGGAAAGTTCTAGAAGAAGCAAGTTCACCAAATAAGTCTTTTGTTATTATGCTTGTCTGAAAAAATGAAAAAAAAAATACAAAAAAGTACAAATATATTTTTAATTTTCAATTTAGCTGAAAACAGCCTGAAAAAGCGAAAATGGCGTAAAATTCGTGAATGTTCCTTTAAAGTACGGTAGCTATTTTTGTGGCGAGATATCGCCGCGGAAAAGTCGGCGCTCCTCGGTCCCGAGCGTCATTTTTTCAGACAAGCATAATAATAGGCAAATGGGAAGAAATGCGCCCGCGCTCTAGCGAACTACCCCATTTCAAACCCTTTCCTGTCAAAGCTGTCCCACCGTTTTTGAAAATTAGTGGGAAATAAATTATTTCGAGCGAAGGCAAAGGACACAAGCCAAAAAAAATTCGAAAATTGTGGACATTCCTTAAAGGCGCATGGTCTTTAACGCTTTAGTCTGGTGGAGCGCAGTCGCATTTTTTCACATTTGCCTAATATCGATTTGTTCGATTCAATAAACAGGAGCCGGCGCAAAACGCAACCGCGCCCCACCGCACTAGTCCGTAGAAGACCGTGCGCCTTTAAACTTTTTCCACCTTTTTTGAAAACTTCTTCGCTTGTGTCCTTCTTCTTAATTCGGAGCAATATATTGCTCAATAACTTTCAAAAATGATGAAAAAATCTTAAAAACATCTTCAACGATCTTCAACGTGCTAGTGCGGTGGGGGCGCCGTTTGCCTAATAGCAGGTGGAAGGAAAAGAAAAGAGCTGAACTGAACGTGTCTTTTTCATTAATAGAGGTTCTGATGACCAAACTACATAGAAATGGCGCGCTGGATGATGATTAGAAAACAACATGAGCGTTGGCGCGCTAAACTATGCGGGTAGATCAAAAATTTTTCTGGTGAAATTTATTGGAAGTATGCGTGAAAGCAATAAAATTAGGCGAAAATATCGAAAAATAAGCGAATTATTAGGCACAGAGTGCGACCGCGCCCCACCGCACTAACCCGTGCGCCTTTAAAATTTCTCCACCATTTTCTAAAACTTCTTCGATTGTGTCCTTCGACTTCATTCGCAATAGTCTATTGCTTCATAATTCTCAAAAATGGTGGAAAAACCTTTGATGCGCAAACGCGCTCTACCGCACTAGCACTTCAAAGTGCTAGTCCGGTGGAGCGCGTTTGCTCTCGATCGTATTTTTGCCCAAAACTTGTCCATTTTTCCATATTTTTTACTGATTTTGATTGTAATCGAGTTGAAATCATATTCTGCACCTGATACGACTCAAAATTCAACATTTTCCAAGTCCTAATGCAAGTTCGCTCCGCCGAACTTTTTTTTTCAAAACTTCCCCAAATTTGATGATTTCGGTTCTGACTTTCAAAATTACGATCGATTTCACGGAAGTTTGGTTTCCAGAACCCGCATCATCGAGTTTGGCGAAGTTGTGAAAAAAAAAGTTCGGCGGAGCGAACTTGCATCAGGATTCGGATCTGTTGAGATTTGAAGCGTTCTAGGTGCAAAATATGATTTAAAGTCGATTGCAATTAAAATCAGTCTAAAATCTTGAAAACTGAGCGAGTTATGGGCAAAAGTACGGTACAGAGCAAACGCGCTCCACCGAACTTTCTTCCAAAACTCGCTCCATTTCCATCATTTCTGCCTAATGATCATTGTAATCGAGTTTTAATCGTATTTTACATACAGAAGAAGACTTTGAGCTTAACAAATCACGAGTGTGATGCAAATACGCTCCACCGAACTTTCTCCCATAACATTCCGCATTTTTATGATTTTTCGTTAATTTTTTTTTGGTGGCCTAACTTTCGGTTTCTCGGTCATCTTGAGCAGTTTCTATTATCAATGACTCTAGAAATCCCAAAACTGGTGGAGATTCGGATTCCGAGGCTATCTGAAACTTTTGAGAAGTTTCACTAGTCCTGAAAACTGGAATTTTTTTAGACATTGGGAGGAATATGAAAAAAAAACGAGAGAAAAGTGGGGTTTTTCAAAGAGATTTCATTGGCGGGAAAAAATCGATAATTCGAAAATCAAAATCAATCTGGATGATGAGAATACGATGAGAAATGTTGACAGTTACACAAACACAGTCAAAAAATGGAAAAATCGGCGAATTTTTAGACGGAAAGATTGAAAATGAGAGATTCCGAGGAAACAAAATAATTTATGGAACATGTAATCAAATGTAGTCCATTCTCCGGGATTTCAGACTCCGAGGGACGCTTGCAGTTGAAGGAGTCGAGACGTGACGTGCGTGGGGAACTTGTACGGAACAGTTGCCGAGTAGAGGACGATGGCTTTGATCTGCAAGAAGAGAGATTTGTTGGGGGGAAAAACAGAGAGAATTCAACTTTTTCAGAGATCAACAAGATTTGCAGCAGGTTTTCAAGTGTCAAAAACATTTTTTTTGTAAGGGAATTTTTTGGTTTCTAAAATTTCTGGATCTTTTTGATTTCTTTTGCGGGGAACAGGGAGACGTTGAAGATGGTTCAGTATCTCTAGGACTTTCGGGTTTTGGGATTCTGAAATTCTAGAATTCTGAGATACTGTATGCTCCAGAAGAATGTAGGAGAAAATTGATGGGGTTTTAGGAGATTCTGGATGATTCTAATCTGAAAATCTTAGCAGTCGTGGAATATGGAGAATCTCCAGAATCTTGAAAAATCTGAAAATTTAGGCATCTCGGAATCCTAGAATCTCCGAAAAATGGGGAATCTCAAAATCTCAGAATTCTAGAATTTCAGAAGCTTCCAGAATCCCAAAACCCAGAAACCTTAGAGATACTGACCAAGCTACTCCATGGACAGTATCGGAAGCTTCTGAAATTCTAGCATTATGAGATTTTAAGAATCCTATTTTCTTTTAAAGAATTTTAATTTTTCGGAGATTCTAGGATTCCGAGATGCCAAATTTTTCAGATTTTCAAGTTTCGGGAGATTCTTCAGATTCCACGGCTGCTAAGATTTTCAGCCCAGAATCCTTCAGAATCTTTTGGAATTCATCAATGGGCTCCTACATTCTTCTGGAGCATTCTGGAGCATTCAGAGTCTTTCAGAACTCTTCTGAATCCTCTAGAGCTCTTCTGAATTCGCTCGAAATGCCGTCCAAATGTTTTCTGGCAGCCTCAAATTTTGAAAAGACTCTGAAAATGTCCAAAAATTCTGGTCATTGTCAAACTTCTGACTCCAGATGTCCAACGATTCCAAGACCTTAGTCAATGGAGTCTTTTACAAGGAGATTGCATTAGTTCTTGGGTTGAACTTTTTCTCCTAATCTGGGTCGAAGCAAAATCGACCCTGTAGATTCAGATTCTGAAGTCAAAAACCAAAAAATGCTCACGTGGTTAGAGTTATAACCTCACAAAGTTGAGTCCTACAGTGATATTTGAAAAAAAATTCCATCTTACTATAGGATTTAACTTTGTGAGGTCATAACTCGAGCCACCTGAGCATTTTGCGAATTTCGATTCCAGAATCTGAATCTACAGGATCGATTTTGCCTTAACCGAGATTATCAGGAAAAAAGTTCAACCCAAGAACTCGTGCAATCTCCTTGTCAGACCTCCAAAGCTCTCAAGAATCTTCAGGAATCATAATTTTCTACTCTGGAGCATTCACAACCGTCGTGGGCTTTTCAAAAGCTCAAAATTCAGGAGCAAAACCCACTCCTCTCGCCCTCCACCATCATATGTTGCCTAGTGATGCAACTTTCTTACTGCTTATTTCTCTCATGGCCAGCATGGAGGAGAGAGAGAGAGAGAGGGGAGCGAGAGGAAGAGAGAAAGAAAGAAAGAGAGGAGAGTGTAAAACTGAAATCTTTCTCTGTCGGCCACTTTTGTTTTGTTTATGAACCTGGCGCGGTGTTCAACCTTTCCCTCCTCGTCTTCTCAATTTCCTCATTCTCTTCCGATGTTCGATCTTCCGAATACGGGTGAAAGGGCAGGACAGGGTAAATCATCCACCGTCTGCTATCTGTTATCAGTTTTTCGACGAAAAAGTGCTCGAGAGCCACATTTATGACACTTTCATATAAATGAAATATAATGGGCGTACAGGAGCACTTCTCCACTGAACTTTCCACAGAGTGCAATGGAGCACAATTTGATGAGGTGGAAGGCTCTGAACTTCAGATGACGGCCAGCCTCCAGAACACTTCACAGCGTTGTCAGGGATTCGAATGAGACATTGGGCACTTTCAGAATTCCTATAAATCTTCTCCAATCGGGTCAGAATTCGTAGGGCTATTCTGAATTCTCCATGAATCCTTCTAGAGTATTCTGAAATGTTCAGAATCCTGGAAATCCTTCCAGGGTCCTCAAGGACTCATTGGAACTTTTGGGTACTCGCGCATTCCACTCAACTCCTTCGGAAGCCTGAGAAGTCGCAAATATCATCCAGAAAACACCAGAGTTAAGTTTAGTCGTCCATGACGCCGCAGAATCCTTGAGAACATCGCAAAGCAGTCAGGAAACTTCAAGACCCTTCAATCCTTCTGGATCTTCCTAAATCTTTCCGGGTACTTCCGAACACTTCTAGATCTTGCTGAATCCTTCTGAGAGTCCTCCATGAAGACCCCATCACAACATAAGTGACCCCCTTCTACTGGATCTGTTCAGAACCGTCCAAATCGTCCTAGATCCTTCTGAATCCTTCAGTATTCTTCTTGAATCTTCCTCGATCTTCAGAATCCATATGAATCCTTCGGAGACCTCCTGGATCCTTCTAAGACCTTCTGGATGCTTCAAAACCCACCAGAAGCATTCTGGATCTTTCCGGATCATTCGGAAACTCTAGGCTTCGTCGTTTTCCAGAGACTCCATCTCCATCCAATCGATAGACTTCCATAGTGTCAGATCTCCTCAAGCTCCGCCCACGTTTGAGAACCATAATTTCGATGAGTCACCACCTCGATGGGTGGTCTTGAAACGCGAAAAATCGACAATTGGTCTCTCTCAAGCTTTCACGACAGTCTTGAAATTATCGCAAATGAGCAATTGGCCGCCTGACCGTAAAGTTGGCCTCATAAATATTTTCGACCTCCTCCATTCTTCTCGAACCTTCTTCTTCTTCACCGTCAGGCGACTATTGTGCTGCACCATTCACAACACACACAACAATGCCCTCTTCGGTATCAGTAAGGAGAACTTATCAATTCGGGCCACAGTACGTCAAAGTGTCACCACCACCACCAAAAAAGTGTATTTCAACTTCTCAAAGTGCCTGCGTCTCGTCGCCTCCCTCCAATCTCTCGCTCTTCTGGTATCAGCTCAAAAATGCCTTATCTTTCGCCACTTTTTTTTTGAGTCGAATTGTAATGAATTGTGCTCTCCTCGTGCCCAACGACGGCGCAGTCTCCTCATTCGCAGTTGACCGCTTTTCCAGAGAGAATAGTATTCAACTTTTCCTCCTTCTCTCTCTCTTATGCTATCAAGAGCTTGTCGGAAGTTGTGGGCTCTGTTGTGGAGGCTGACGGGGTGCAGTGGTGAGGAGAAGAGCAGGTAGGCAGGTTGAAAGGCTTGTTTCGAACTTTGCCGATTTCTTTTTGGAAAGTCTTGAGATTCCAGAGCTCCAAGAGGTTTCCAGATGTCTTTTCGTTTCTTCCGGGTAGTTAGAGTCTTTGAAGCTCAGTGATGTCTTGAGCGGGAGTCTTAAATCTTGAGATTGAACATCCAGATTTGTAGGTAAAAGCATTTAATTTTCCGGAGCAATTGAAGTCATTGGAGCTCTTAGACTATTCAACTTCGAGATGGAGCACATTTCGTTGTAACTAGAGTTGTTTGGGCTTCCAGAGCTCCATATTTTGAAGATTTTCAGTCTCTGGCTCAAAATTTTTTGTAGTTCGAGCGATTTGAACTCCCAGGTTTCATTCAGATGAGTCATTGGAGCTCCTGATCGTCTTTTTTCGAGCCTGAGCTTCCAAAAGTACTTATAGTTGAACTTTCATAAAAATTGATGGATGCGGTGTAGGAACCGATTTCGGAGCTCTTTCGGCTCCAAACTCTCCGGAACTCCAAAATCTTCGTCAAACTGTAATTTTTAGCCCAAGTGCTCTATCGGTGCTTAAAACCTTAAGAATCAGAAATCAGAGTGCTCTAAACGCTCAAAACTCGAAAATCCGTCAGAATGCTTTTCTAGCTCTTTTGCTGAAATCCTTCTAAGTTCAAGAGTTCAAAATCCATTTTTTTACCCTCTTCCAACTCCAAAATCGTACTTCCTCAAGAATCATCGTCGAAACGTGATTTTCAGCACAGTGTCTCGTTTTATCAGCTTTTCAGCTTTTTTTTATCAGCTGATAGCTTTTCAACGAAACAAGAGAAAAAAGTACTGATTTTTGGTATATAGTACCAAAAGAGCCTTCTCTCTCTCCAACACCAGCACCTCCAAAGTGTCACTTTTCTCTGTATTTGTGTTTCTTGAGAACATATAAATACGGGCGATTTCTTTTGCTCCATATTTCATGTTTGCTCAGACACACAATTGCTCACTATTTGTGAGCAATACTCCTTCGATTCTTCTTCTTGTTCAAATTCTCTCGAGATTCCCAAATCCTCTCAATTTTCAGATCCAGAATGAAACTCCCTTGGCGTAAGCTCACCAAGAAAGAGTATCAACTCTATGGAGCATTCTTGCTGACCACACTGGTGAGTCTTTTCCCCCCATCGTCAAACTTTGAACGATCATCACTGATAAGAAGAGCACTTTGGTGCTCCGAAGAGGCACATGCATATATCATTGATAAGTTGACGTCGTCTAAGACCCGTTTCGGCGGTCGGAGAATCGAAAAACGTGCGGGTTCTCACGTAGTTTCTGAACGTTGAAACTACAGACTCCAACTAGAAACGAGAAATGTGCACCTGATCTATGTCATCTGGGGGTGGTCGAGGTGGACTCTGATCTAGAGAAGTCTCAGAGTTCAGAAGGGTTCTGGAGCCACAGAGGACCCTATGGAGTAGTTTGGGAGCACGGGACGTCTTGAGGCTCTTCGAGCTGCCCGATAATCCTGGATTGCTCAAATTGGATTCTTGACCTCTAGGATTGCTCCATAGAGGCTCCGAAGCTCCAGAACCCTCTGGTGATCCCAAGGATCCTAGGACTCCTCCATAGCGATCCCTGGGTTACAGGATTGACTCAGGATTCACCAGTGACACACTGAGAATCCTGAGCTCCAGGATCTTCTGAATCCCCAAAAATTTCCAGGGTGACCGCATGTGGACCTTCGTCATCGGTCTCTTCATGCACAAGCTCGGCGGCATGACGTGGGTGGCCGTGCAGCAGCTGGTCGACTCGCTGCTCAAGCTCACAGGAATCACCATACTCGGACAGTTTCTTGATAGAATCGATCGGGATAAGAGTGAGTCTCTTTGATCGTTGAATAACTCGAAACTTCTATATTTCTTCAGTCATCCAACGCACCCTTCTCGTCAACAATGCCGCCGTCGCCATCTCCGCGCTCATATTCGCCTTCATGTTTGGCTATCAGCCCTCGTCGGGAGCCACTTATCTCTTGTTCACAGCGGCGGCGATCGCTTCGATTTCGAAGGTGGCCAGTGAGCTGCAGAGAATCTGCTTCACCAAGGATTGGGTGGTAGTCATTTCCAAGTCGGACAAGGTGGATTTATCTCGTAAGCTCCGCCCCCTTTTTTGAGTCTTGATTCTTGAAATTCCAGAGGTCAACGCCTTTCTCCTCACCATCGATCAGATCTCCACACTGATTCTTCCCACCATCACTGGCCAACTTCTCGACTGGATTTCTTGGCACTCTGTGTGCATTCTGATTGTGATCTACAACCTCTGCTCGTGGTATTTGGAGAGGCGCATTTTGACGGCCTTGTACAACGAAACGAACGAGTTGAAGACGAGGGCGAGTGAGCTTAAAGGCGACGACGAGTGTCAGGGACTTCGAGATGTGCGGTGTGCGTCGATTGGGACGTACTTCAAGCAGAGCAGCTGGACCGCCGGATTCGGTCTGTCTCTGCTTTACATGACCGTGTTGGGCTTTGATAATGTGAGTGGATGGGGAAGCCTCTTTGGATGGATCTTGATGTATGGAGGGTTATCTAAGGATCCACAGACGGATAGGGAGGCCAAGAGAATCTTTGGGATCTTCAGCAGGATCCATAGGATCTTTTGGGCGATTTTGAGAATCTAAGGATTCACAGGATCTTCTGGAAATCTGCCAGAAATCCTATGGGTTTCAGGAAGATGAGGGTCTTCTGGAAATCTTGAGGATCTTTTCGGGATCCCCAGGACCTCTTCAGGACCATAAAGATCTTATCTAGACCCTGACGATCTTCTAAGAATTCTGAGGACATTCCAATGAACCTGATAGCCTTTTTCAGGATTCTGAGGGTGTCTTCTGATGATCTAGGAGAGGAATCAAAGGTCTAGGATTCAGGGATCCTTAGAAGGATCCACAGTCAATCTTCCAACAACTCCATTATTGCAGCTCGCCGCCTCTTATGGCCAGAAACACGGTCTCTCCGCCTCCTACATCGGCGTTCTTCGCGGCTTCGGCTCCTTCCTCGGCATCTGTGGAACCCTCAGCTACCCGTTCCTCACTAAAAAATACGGCCTGCTTTGGACAGTGATGATCGGCCTTCTCTGGCAGAACGTGTTCATAGAAATGTGCGACATTTCCATGTGGCTGCCGGGAAGCTCCATGGACGTCCGCGGATTCGCGGCGAACACGACAACGGCTCAATGGTTCGAGGAGGTCAAGCACAAGGTGATGGTGCCCGAGCCACAACGCGAAGACTCTGTGCCCTTCTATCAAATCCCACTGCCCGTGAATCTCTTCTTCTTCGGCATCATGATGGCTCGGTACGGTCTGTGGCTGGCGGACCCTGCGATCACCCAAATTCAGCAGGAAACTATTCGAGAGGATCAGCGATACATGGTGTTCTCGGTGCAAATGGGTCTCAACGAGGCGTTCTCGGTGCTCAAGGACGTGGTCGTCATCGCGTTCCCGTTCACATCGCTGTTCGGCGCGTTGACGATGGGATCTTGCGCGTTCGTGTTCGCTGGATTCGTGTTTAATGTCTTCTATCATGCTCAGGTAAGCTTGGTGGGATCTGGAGGACTTCGGGAGCTTATAGACCTTCTGCAAGGCATTTTGACCTCCTGGAGAGCATGTAATGTCTCGTAGACCTTTCTAGAAAGATAAACAGACCATCTGAGGATTTCTAGACCATCTGTAGATTAGATGAAGCATCTGGAAGGCGTCTAGACCTTCAGCAGGCCATCTAAACCTTCTAGAAGACTTCTAGACCCTCTGGAGACTTTCCAGACTTTCTGGAGGTCAACTGAACCTTCTGGAGAATCCCAAAACCTCAAAACTGACCTTCCCGAGCCAAAATCCACCCAAAAACATCCACCCATGTGTTCTTTTTTGCAGTGCGGCTTCTCGTGCACCAACAAGAAGATGCACCTCTCCGGCAAGGACGAGTCGGAGATGACAGACATGTCGTCCGATCAGACTCCGGAGCGTCAATCGCTTATCGGCGGCGTCAACGGCGACCTTGGAGCCGTGGAGAAGGCCGGAGAGCCTTCGAAATGAGAAACGAGTTGATCTTGGATTGTTTTTTTTGCTATCTGTACATTTCTCTGAACCTTTTGAGTCATTCCTTCCCCCGTGTTCCCTTTCATTCCATTTCGATATACATATATATAGATTCCCTCCCCCGTGAACCTCCACCGTATAGAAAATGAATAAAATTGCTCCGATTGCTCATGCTTACCTGCTTCACGTAGCGATTCGACGACGCGAACATGGACGTGTTCTCGGCGCTTCGGCTCGACGACTGGCTGCTCGTCGTCGACTCGCGGATGCAGTGATCGACGAGACACTTCATCAGATGGAGGCACATGTCGGGAAGCACTTCTCGGACCTTCTGCGGCACCATGTGGAACTCGTTGACGATGACGGTCACCTGGTCGGGCTCGGTGGGGATCAGGCGGAGGTGCGAGGAGATTCTGGAAGATGTTGTATAGAGGGGGCGGCCTAGAAAAGTCATACGGTGGGATTTCTAGGTCATCTATGGGCACTTTCGCCTAGATTATCTCGGTTCTCCTAACAGCTATCAAAAAGTCGTCAACTAACAAAATTTTGAGCCCAAGGTTAGGGACGTTTTGTTAGTTGACCACTTTTTGATTGCTGTTACAGGAACCGAGATAATCTAGGTCAAAGTAACGGTAAAGGGGTGTGGCCTAGAACCTCCAAGATTGAAATCCTAGGCCATCTGGCTCAAACTTCACACTACAGGGAAGTTAGGTAGCCTAGAATCTCTCAAACTGAGAATTCTAGGCTATAAGTGTCTTGACCATTCTGGAGCAATTCAGCTCTTTTTTGTACATAAATAGATGTGATGTTGGCCTAGAAACGCTCATTTCGGGAATCCTATGCCATCCAGCTCAAAATTATCATCTCATAATAAGTTAGGTGGCCTAGAAATCTCATATTGCGAAAACTAGGCATCGGTCGATTTCAGAGCTCATTTCGGAGCAGTTCGATTCAAATGGTGGCCTAGGAATCTTGTATTGGGATTTCTAGGCCATCTAGAGAAAATTGGACATAGTCAGATTGAAAAACCTAGGCCATCTTGAGCCTTGGGCTCATTTAAAAAAAAAATCAAATCCTTACCCATAGGCAATCTCCGCATTATCATTCTGGCAGTGATCGAACAGCACAGCCAAGTCGACCAACAACGAGAGTGTGGCGAACTCGGACGCCTGACACCCCTTCTGGATCTTCTTGAATTGCTCGGCGACGTGCACCAGGTCGGCGATCTTGTCCTTGTTGTCGGCGCGCAGCGTCTCGCTGATCTCCGATGCTAAGAGTTTGGCGGCGTTCGTGGCCTTCGAGGCGAGCAGGTAGAGGCTGACGGCTTGGTCCCACTCGCCGGTGAGCTCCGTGTCGCTGGCGACGCGATTGATCACTTCTGATGGGTCGTCGAGGTAGCTGGAAGATGATTGGGGTTATGGTAGGGTTTTGGATTACTGTAGTTTTAGACTCAATGGATTACTGTGGCTTCGGACAGCAGGGATACTATAAGCTTCAAGGTTACGGTACTTGTAGAGTGCAAGGTGTCTGTAGATCTCGTCAATCGAGTTACTGTAGGCTCAATCATCAAAGTTACTGTAGGTTTAGAGCACCACGGTTACTGTAGACAAACCCCCACGGGTATTGGAGAATCATTCTTCCTGGGTTACTGTAGGCCTAAACCTCTAGGGTTACTGTAGTTTCAGACTTCCAGGTTACAGGGTTACTGTAGAAAAAAACTTCGATCTCTAGAAAAAAACAACGATTTTTTTCCACGTGATTCCCCAAAGAACGACGAAAACTTCGAAACCCAAGGCACGAGCCCTGGTTCAATTCGTTTTTCGGAGCACTCGTCAGTTCCAGCAACAACCACAACAACAACAACAAAAGAAAGAAAAGTCTCGTCGTCCAAGTCGTCGTCAGCACAACTGTGAGTTTTGGTGTGACTAGAGAAAGTGCGCTCTGATTTTTCTCAATGGAGCGCTATTGCTGAGGAGCATGGAGCATAGAGCAAGTGTGCTCTATCGCACTCCCTGGGGGCACTGGAGTCTTCTGGAATGCTTCTCAATGCAGCTTGGCTGCTGCGGAGCAGTGAACAGAGCCCAAATGTGCTCTACTGAACTCTGGCAGCTGCCTAAATTCTGAGCAATCTCTGGGAAGGTTCCCGTCTCTTTAGAGAGCAAGTGCGCTCCAGCGGACTCCTCTAGAACTCTAAATGAAGCCATCTCCTTGTGTGGCATGTGCGCTCTATTGGACATGAAATCCAAGAGCTCGAGAAACCTCGGCTCCACTGAAAAAAACCAAGCAAATTTCCAGACAATGATCGCAATCGCCACGACTCTTCTGTGCCACGTGCTCTTCACCGCCACCGTGCTCAGCTTCTGCGGAAAGAAGGGCGGAGCCAAGAGCAAGGAGAACGAGACGTATGAGGATTTGTCCGTCGACAACAAGAAGTGATCTGGCAGCCGAATGGGAGGAGCCAAAACTATCTTTGTAAAATACAACTCGTGAAATCTCCTAATAAAGCATTTCGTATATATATATATATATATTGAGCACATGGCTTTAGGCTCCGCCCACTTTTGGGCACAGCTCGGTGGGAGTGTAAAATTTCTCTAGAATTCCCTAGCACTTTTCAGAATCTTCTAGAAGTAGCTCGAAGGCTTCTGAATGCTCCACGATCACTTAGAACCTTCCAGGACCTTCTAGAAGTCTTCAGTATCTTTCATACGCGCCCAGAATTCATCAGACCCCTCCAGAGTCCTCAGGAATGCTCCGAATTGCTCCACACGCGTCTAGAACCATTCAGAATCTTCTCAACGTCTCCTGAAGACTTTAGAAGTCCCCAGATGTCTCCAGAAATATTCTAACCCCTGCAGAATCCTCTAGAATCCGTAGGCACCGCCCACTTTTGACGTCAAAAATCTTAGGTCTATTATTTGGAATACTGATTTTCGCGCCTCCACGTGGATCCTCCTCCCTCGACTTTTCGATTCGTCGAATCGCGATCATTTTCCGAAGACATGTCCATCGCCATTCGTAAGTTTTCCTCAGGATTCTGAAGATTCTGAAGACGTCACGAAGCCTAATTCCAGACCAAACCCATCCCGCCTCCCTGTTGGCGGTTGTCGTTGCAACAATGAATACACTGTTCTCTTGTGTTTTGATGCACGTTATCATCGCCGCCACGATGCTCCTCACGGGTTGTGCGAAGAAGACAAAGGCGAAGCAGAGTAAGGAGGAGGAGCAGGTGAGAATCTGGGGGTGTCTTTGGCGCGTTCCCCTAGCCAGATGCAGACGGGATAGACCTGAAGTCTTTTCGGACAGATTTTGAGCCAAAACTGGGCTTGCCAGGGACCTAGGGCACATTTTGAGAGCCAGATATAGCCATAATAGGCTTCCGAATTCAAGCGGTGAGGAAAATCTTTGGCAGGTTGGAATTCCTTTTTCGGAATTTCCCAGTCAGCTTGGGATAGAAAAAGGGCTCCAGAATTCAGTTGTAAAGAAGACAGAGTCTATCTGAAGCCCGTTTTCAAGGTGTAGAATCAAAAACACATGAGCAACGTCTAGCGCATTTTTCGTGTCAAATCTAGAACAAAAACGCTTCAGAATCTGAGCTAGGACGTCTTAACTAGGACTTAAGAACCACTGAGCCAAACTTCTGATCGACTGAGATTCCCTTGACGCAAATTTCACCAATTTCAGCCCACCGAGCCGGACGATCGCCAGACTGGCGGCGGAAACGAGCACTCTCACCACCGCCACTTCACACCACCCCACATCGCCACCGCCGCCCCGGGACCATCGGCGCTCCGTCCACACACCCCGCCACCCAATCCGAGACGGTGCCCTGTGCACTGTCCATTCAGCGAATCGCGGACTGAGGATTCCGACGAGACGTCGTCGTCGTTCGTCGACTCGGCCAACACGTCGGACATCGAGTTCGACTCCACCCAATCGCTATCGGGTGTCGACCATCAACAGTATCTCGCCGCGCAGTGCACGTGCTTCTGTGCGGCACCGAAACGAGTGCGATTCCAGTGTCCGACGACGTCGAGTTTGAGCTTGCGAAGATTTATTTGAACTTTTCTTTTTTTGTGTAACTTTAACTCGATTTTCGTCCAAACTATACGAATAAAGAGAGCTCCAAATAAGAATTAGATCGTCTGGGGCACCTTTGACTCATTTTCGGGTGCAAATTGAGTCCGATCAAGAGTTTCAGACCGATTTCAGATATCGAGAGGGCACCTTTTGCTGGCTAAAGTTGGCGCGTTTTTTCAGTCGATTTCAAGTGGATCAAACCACCTGTCTGTCAGGTTGATTCCAGAGCAAAACTGGCTCTTGGATAGCCCGTTTTTAGAAGCCCTAGACCAGGATTGAGCTTTCCAGTGTATTTTCTAGCTAAATCTGGTTCCTGTGAATCCATCTGAGACCCGTTTCGCTCGATTTTCCTGCCCGGCTTTCAGTCAGATGGACCATATTTTTCCAGAAGAATCAAAACTCACTCATCGATCAATCCCTTCTCGCGTCGTCCGTCGGCCGTCAACCGTCCCAGAATCGCGTCGCACTGTCCTGTGAGGTAGACGGATCGCGAGACGGCCATCTCGAAGACGTCGGAGCCGGTGGGCGTGGCGATGCCTTTCAGCAAGAACCAGTAGTCCAGCGAACGCGGCACGTCGATCAGCTCGAAGCTCTTGGTGTAGGCGACGATGAGACGCGCCAGATTCAGATGGCACTTGGTGGCGTCGTTCGTGTCGACGACCACTGGAAAATGATAGGGAGTTTTGTGTTGCAGTCAAATCCTTGAGAGGCCTTCAGAAACCATCAGGAGACTCCAGAAGGCTCTAGAATCTCTCAGAAGTCCCAAAAAGGATTCAGAATTTTCTAGAGTCTCGTGAGGGCTTCTGGAAGCTCCAGACACTCTTAGCATTGTCTAGAAGCATCTCAAAGGATCGTGACTGTTTCAGAATCCTTCATGACTCGTCTGACAGCTTCTGGAGCCTTCTGGATCCTTCAGACTCCTCGTGAACGCAAAAAAATCGTCTAGAAGTCTCTAGAATCCTCTAGGGTGCTCCAGAAGTCTCCAGAAGGCTCCACACTCTCTCAAAATCGTCTAGAATCCTCCCAGAGCCTTCTGAATCTTCTAGATTCTTCTAGAAACTTCCAGATTCCTCGACAACCCTCCGAAATGCTACGGAACCTTACAGAGGTCTCCAGAACCCTCCCAGAACCCCGAAAAACTTACACATCTCATCCGTCGACTTCTCCGACATCCGCAAGTAGCCCATCTTGTGCGCCAGAATCGCCACATGGACACTGTCGACACGCTGGCCGCACTCGTGGAGGAGCTGAAAATGAGCTTAGTCATTTTTGCTCGAAAATCTTGGAAATTCAAAAAAAAAAACGCTTACAAAGATGGCACGCTCGAACTGTCCCGAGAGCCAGAGTGCGGTGAAGAAGTACTGGAACTCCGATGGACCGTTCGACATGAAGTATTGCTCTCCTGCAAATGAAGAGAGTTAGAGTGCCTTTGAAGTCATTTAAATTATTGTGTTGTCCCCAGAATCCTTTAGAGACCTCCAGAGTCCTCTAGAGACCTCCAGAATCCTTCAGAGACCTCCAGAATCCTCTAGAGACCTCCAGAATCTCCTATAGATCTCTAGAAGTTTCCACAACCTCCCAGAGGTCTTCTAAACAGTCCGAAAGAATGGGGAATCTTCTGGACTCTTCTAACGCCTTGAAACTCTTTTGAAATCCTCCAGAATCTCTTCAAACTATTCACAAGCGTCTAGAATGCCCTAGAACCCTTCATAAGGCTCCTGAAGTCTCCAGATCCCCACTCGACTCTTCAGACTCTCCAGAATCTCCAGGAGTCTCCAGAATCTCCCAGAAGTCTCCTAAACGCCCCGGGGACCTTCTAGACCCTTCTGACGCCTTCTTACTGCTTGAAAATCTTCCAGGATCTCTCTGCACTCTTCTACGATGCTCTTGAACCCCTTTCAGAAGGCTCCCTTACCATAGTCAATGGACACCGCCTTCTGCACCTCCTGGAACAACAACGGCGTCAGTTGCGGGTCCACATGCAGCGGATGAAGCTTGAACCAGATCCAGTTCTCCAGTGTGTCCGTGTGAGCCGCCGTCTCCAGTCCACCGAGCAGCGCCGCGTACAACGCTCTCTTGTACTTGTCCTTGATATGGCCGACGTTGTGCTTCCACTCCACTTTCAGCTTCTTTTTGAGCTCCACGTCGAGCTTCTGATGCTTGGCGACATGGTTCAGCGAGGCGACGAGTGTGGCGCATTGAGGGAACGATTTGAGACGGTTCAGAGTGTCCGCGGCGGCCTTCATGTCTCCAGCACGCACGCAATGATAGGTGACCTGCCAGGTGGGGAGACCGTCGACACTGTCGTCTTCTGGATTGAACGGCTCCTCAGTGCCGACCTTCAGGAAGGCGTTGACGAGTCCTCGAGTGCCGGGCACTCCTCCTCTCTCCGCCACCTCCAGATTCCGCTCGACGACCGTCTGCATGTGCTCGGTGAACACTTTCTGCAGATAGCGACACGCGTCCTCCAGAAGCATCGCCGTCGTCGTCACGTCGTCTCGATCGGCGACAGTCTTTCGGTTCAGCACCGACGTCACGTCGTTCCACACGTCGCTCAGTGCGCCGTCGGTGCCGCTCTCCTCGACGGCCTCGCGAAGCAGCTCGACGAGATTCCTCTTGCACTGCGATTTGAGGTACTTGTGCAGTTTGTCGCCGAACAGCAGCTCGCGACGGTCGCTGATGTTCTTGTTGACGAACGTGCCGGAGCCATGCGGGAGATCCTGGAAAATGAG
>LR545304.1:75891-92718 GCA_900536305.3 Caenorhabditis sp. 40 LS-2015 | reverse complement strand
GGGGGGGGGGGGGGGGGGGGATATTTTGGAATGGATGGATTGAAAGGAGGGAGATATGATAATGGAAGCGAAACTGAAACAGAAGACGGACCTTGGCCCAGCATCGGTACACATTATCAGGATTTTGTTTTTGGACACCCTGTATTATAAATTCGCGTTCTGTTGGCACACTTTTAGAGGCGCACTGGCAAAGTTCTCAGGATATCTCACCGCGAATTTGATCTTTTCCTAGTTCAATTTCGCGGCGCCAAATTTATATTCCAAATTGAAAATGTGCCAACAGAACGCTAATTTATAATATGAGGTTCTGGATTTGAGTTATAGTGGCGGCCACTGAAACTTCCAAATTTGTGATTTTTAGTGCAACATGGTTACCTTTGAGCATCTGAAAAATACTTCCCAACTATTCGATTTCTCTGAAAATTGGTAGATGTATTGAAAAATTCTAGATCTTCATTTTTGTAGTTGACCACTTTTTCTGATAATCACTCTCAAGTCAGTTATATCGCCTCGAATTTCGACTCTTTTCTGTGTGAATTTCGAAAACTTTCGGGTCACTGGTCTTCATCGTGCTATAACTGACTTGAGAGTGACTATCAAAAAAAGTTGTCAACTACAAAAGTGAAGATTTAGGTTTGTATAATACGTTCACCAATTTTTAGAAAAATTGAATTGTTGTGAGCTAGTTTTTCAACTGCTCAAACTTGACCATTTCGCACTAAACAAGCGGGATTTCAGTGTATGCTACTATCAAGAGTTAGACTGCGATGTACCGATTGTAAAGCCCGAAAACTATTCATCGCGCTTGTCTGGATGTCCGATACGACAGCTACCAGGTTTTCCGAGAAATATGCCCGGATAAATCTAAGCCTCGAAATCGGAACAGATGCATATTTGAGAAGCTCTAGAACCCCTTTTTGGTCTGCAAATCTCATCAATCATAGACCACAGCGGGAACATGTGTACCATGAAATGAGGTGTCTGAAAACCTGGTCAATGGATTTGAGACACTCTGGTTTCAGGTCTATGAAGAGTTAAACGACTATTTCCAAACCATCTCTAATTGATAGTGGGAACGACACTGTTGCCGAACAGCAATTTGAGAAGTAGAAGCAACAAAAAAAAATGTAGAGGTGTGAAATGAACCAGGCCGGGAACAGAAACGAGAACGAGAGCGAGAAAGAGAGAGCGTGGAAGACGAAGAGACATAGAGAAGAGAGAAAATGAGACAACACTAAACACAGAAAACGTGTGAAGTTGATCTGGTTTTTGGGTATTGGTTGTGGGTAACGAGAGACGGGGGGAGGAAAACGGAAAAGTTTGACAATGAGTAAGCACTTCAAGAATTATAACCGCGAAATTCGGATCATGTTTGCAAACACTTGGAGCATAATAGGAAGTTTAGGAAGTTCTCTAGAACCTCCAATTTCTCAAATTTGAAAATTGGTATTTTCGGAAAACCCCAAACCTGAAAAAAATCTTAAATTGAGACGTTAGGTGTTATTGGGTTTCTGTCGATTTCCGATTCGGAAAAAGTCATACTTCAAAAAAACTTCCCCACTTCCGATTTTTCCCTAAATTTATGGTTTCAAGTCGAAAGAAGTGGAAAATTGAGTTGAAAATTGAGAGTTCTCTTTTCCAAAAAAATAAAATCTGGGTGAGCAATGATCAGAACCGATAATTATAAGCAAATTTGAAAGATTCCTTGAAACATAAAAGTGGAGTTTGGAAAACAGAGAAAAGTTGAATTAGTTGAATCGGCTTGACAATCTGAGTTCTATAGTTCTTTTTTATGAGTCTTGAAGCGAGGGAAGTTACAGTTACAAAAACTACTGGATTTCCCTTAACACCCCGCCCCGTCACATTGACCGAACTTATTTCGGTTCCTGTGACAGATATCGAAAAGTTGTCAACTAACAAAGTGTTCATGACATTATGAGAAACATTTTGTTAGTTGACCACTTATTCATAACTGTCACAGAAATAAAGATAAGTTGGTTCAAAGTGATGAGAAGGGGATGCCGGTTTATTAGGCGAATAACGGTAAGTTTCCTAGGAAAAAGCAGTGCCTAAAAACGAATTCCAGCTGATATGGTGGCTGGAACAAAAAGAATAGAGTCGAATATTCCATTTGCCTTCTCTCTCCCTTTATTCTATCTTTTTTTTCCTCCAGCCAAATGTTTTTCGTAAAAGACAACAACCGTTTTTAATTGGTCTCTCTTTCTCCCTCCCACATCATTTTATTCTCTGTTTCTGGGTTGACTTTTTACATTTATATGCAGGCATGCATGTAGTAAACGCGATGAATACATAGTAGTAGTAAGAAGGTGATTTTTACAAAGAAAATTGGCTTGGTTGGAATGACCTTATATTTTTTACAGTGAACCCAACGATATCAACAGAAGATGCGTGGTACAAACCTGGTACGGGCACTTTGACGGAATTTATCTGGGTTCCTGTGAGAGATATCAAAAAATTGTCAACTAACAAAATGTTGATGACATCATGAGAAATATTTTGTTAGTTGATCACTTTTTGATATCTCGAACAGAAACCAAGATAAACTTAGTCAAAGGGACGGCTATCCACAGACTTGACAATACGTTTGGCTCAAAAAATTTTGGCAACCAAAACCAGGCTTATGGCTAAAAATGCTAAAATAAGCTAGCCGCAATCCGCTTATACAAGAAACTAGCGGATTCTAGTCGGTTTCTTTTCTGCGACTTTTCCATAATTATGAGAACGATACGAAACAGAAGACAGAGGGGGATTGGAAAATCACAAAAAGTGAGATGAACTGCTGTGTGTTGCTTTCGCGCAAAAGTCGTAAATTAGTGGTTGTGGTTGGAGGGGCATAGAATTCGGACAGATATATATAATTTTTCGTCGTCTGAAGATTAATGGATGACGTCTAAAATTCTGAGGAGATGGGTGACAATGGTTGTATAGGTGACGACTCGTTGTGGTGGTGGTTTTGTAAGAGAGAATGCTGTAAAATTTTATGGCGAGTTTTGAGAGTAGAAAAGAAAATAGAAGAAAGGTTAGAAAAGAGGTTGAATGAGGTGAGAAGAATGGGATGAGTGTGGATGGGGGAAAATGGTGAGGTTCAAAGTGTAACTGAAAATTACCCATGCAGCAGATTGGGAGAAGAGAACACTGACCATGAAGTAGGGAACTTTCAGAATTCTAGAAGTCAATTCTAGAAGTTTATGTAAAAGATGAATGTCCTTTCGGAATGAGCTAGAGCACACAACAAAAAAATGTGACAAAAAGTGGAACCAGAGTTTAGATTTATGTAAAACATGTGTTAGGGGGGAGGGGGGCAAGAAGGGAAAACTAACTTGACCAACTGAATTTTCAGGAATATTTCAGATACTTTGACATCAAAAAAAAAATTGAAAGTTCCAAACTCATAGTCAATCTACAGTGGTGACCATATTGGTGATTTTCAGTGCAAAACGGCCAACTTTGAGCAGTTGAAAAAGTACGTTCCAATTACTCGATTTTTATTAAACTTGGTGAATGTATCAGGCAACTCTAGATCTTCATTTTTGTAGTTGACAACATGTTTTGAAAAGGGCTGTGAAATGAGTTACGTCGCGTATAGTCACGCAACATCAAAACTTGGTGCAAACTTCCAACTTTTTCGGACCAATGACCTTAAACACGACATAACTGACTTGATTGTGAAATTCGTAAAAAATTGTCAACTACAAAAGTGAACATCTAGAGTTGCTTAATACATTCAGTCTTTCAAGGGGGAAGTCGAGTGATTCGAGCATACTTTTTCAACTGCTCAAACTGTAAACTGTAAATCACCGAAGTTCGTATACCGAAATTCGTATACCAACTTGACCAACCGAAATCTCAGGGAAAAGATTCCGATACTTTAACTCAATCTACATATATGCATATGTGTATATGTGGCCCTATAAGAGTCCCCTAGCATCCACCTGGATTTGTGAAACAAGATTTTGATACATATCACACATACATCGCGAAGCGAGTACATAACCATAACATAAATTTGTATGTCATTTGCTCCTCTCTCCGAGCAAATGACCCGGAGGAGTAGTAGACCTCCTAGAGGAACTAGTAGTATCAAATTCTCTTCTTCTTCTTGCTCTCTTTTGACTCCTATACAGCACACGACACCGGATGTTTTACGAGTTTATGAGTGTCCGTAGGAATGACACGTGTTGGGAGACATTTCGAAGGGGAGGAGTTTTTGGGGGAGGTTATAGAGGGCTTTATGGAGCTGGAGGAAATCTGAAAAGTTCTGAAATTTCAGCACGAACTGGGAGCGTTTTTCGGTAGGATTATAAACAGCCAAAAGTTATTAAAACCGGAAACTTGCAAGTTTTGAATGTATCGGACATGTGAAAAACTGGAAAATATGAGTTATCTCAAAAAATAGAAAGTTCAAGTTAGTCAGAGCACCCAGCAAAATGTGCTTCAACTTTCATAGAGTTCATTTTGAAATTCTTTAGACTTGAAAATGTAGATTTAAAACCTATAATAACCTATAGCTTTATAACCAATTGAACTCCTACTATCCAGGAAAAAAAAGTAAAATTTTTGTTCATGAGCCGAAAAGACTAGGTGCACCTACACTACAGCTCCTCCCACCATCGATTCCACCTACCTGGTCGGTGATAAATGAAGTGACAAAAGAAAGAGAGAGTCGAAGTGAGACATGTAAAACATGTGTCATTTTGTTTTATGAGCTGTTTTTCGAGCAGCCCAGGATAAAAGGAAAAAAAGTGAGCCACACAAAAGAAACTGAATAACACAATTAGGCGGGTAAAGTAGGTCATCAGTTGAAAGAGTGATGAGCTAGACGAGGAAGAGCACAAACTATATAATACAAGGGCTTCAAAAACTCAAAAATCTTTATAACACACTCAAATATTCATTATCAGAACTGTTTCAAATCTCCGCGGTTTTCACTGCTTGTCTTGGCTGCTCATTGTCATCCAGACTTGGCAGTGGTCTCCTCGGATTTCAGCACGGAGCCTTCTGGCGGTGGCGGAATCTGCGTTGGAGCGTTGGAGGCCATCGGAGCAACTGGCGCTGGAGCCGGAGCGGAGCCCTCGTCTGGAGTGCAGAACTTGGCGGCAGAGACGTCGGGACGTTGGGCGAGACGGAGGATCTGAAGTTTTGGAGGTCGAATGTGCGCTCCACTGAACCTTGTTCAAGAACTCACCTCATAGAGGAGATAGCCAAGGATGATGAACTGAATCATCGTCGCTTGGGAGAAGTTTTTTTTTTGCTGGCTTTGCTTTGTAGAGAAATCGGGAATACTGTGGGCTATTGAGGGTGTTCAGCGAAGTTTTTTACAGTGCCACGTGGAAGAACCGTTTCTATTTTTTTAGCTCGAAAAGTGAAGGTTCACGCGAAAATTTCGAAAAACTCATCTGATTTTGGGCGAATCTTCGGGAAATCCAGAAATCTGGATCTCAAGTTTGTTCAATTTCTCAGTTGGAAAAAGTCTTCGCAGAGTTTTTTTCGTCTCAAAAATCGTCAACGAAAATCAGATTAGCCATAGTTTTTTTTTTTTCAAAAATCTTCATTTTCATCCTTCTCGGCCAAAATCTTCTCGGCCAAGTTCTACTAGACCTAAATGTTCCTTACTATTCTATTCTGCCTATCTGCTTTGGATTTCTCTTCACAGTACGTTTTGATGGAAATTTTCCAATTTAGAAGTGTTGCTTACAGATCCTCAAATCCATGTCCTGTGGAGTTTTGGAACTTGAAGAATACAGATTCAATACCAAACGGAGAGATTCATGATGAGTGGATGCGGCAGAATTGGAGTCGACGGGATAACATGTTTCAGTCCGAACTTCGACTCCTCAACAGCTATCTCTATTCGGACTTCATCGCTGTTACTACTACTGTGCAATACAAAACTGGGTGAGCATTCTCCTCGTTAAATTTGAAAAGTCTCAAGCTTCTCAGACAATCCGCATTCTGTCGATACTTTGACTGCCATCAGCAGGAAATTTCAAACTCCACCTGGAAGTCCTCGTTCTTCCCATTGAACACGGTGTATTGTGTTCGAAGGGCAGGCGCGAAATTCATGTCGATTTCTTTTGAGGAGGATGGGGAGTTTCCACAACCACCGGTCCCATTGATGTATCGAGCGTTCGAGGGTAGGTTACAGAGCTTACTGAAGACGGTTTATCTTCGGAACGAAAAATGGTGCAGAAAAAGTGTCAACAGACAAAATGAAGATCTCAATGAGATCTATCCATTGGTATAAACAGCGAATAGGATTGATGAGCAGTTGAGATATGACGTTTTTTCCGTGCTTTGTGTTCCGTCTGCCATACGGGAGACGGAAGGAAAGGTATATCTCAGTTCTCCAACAAGATTTTAAGACAATTTTTGTATCAATTGATAGTTCTCATTGAGATCTAAATTTTGTCTGTCGGCATTTTTTTTCGAGCATTCTTCATTCCAGAGATGAATCGTCTCCCGTATCTCTCCCGCTCAACTCTGCTACAGAGTTTCATTAAAGCACACATGCAACATTTCAGAGCCGGTCCACGAGCTTGGGATGTGCGTTGGACCCTTCTATGGCCCTGAAAAACGATGGTTGACTTTGATCGAGTTCGTGGAGCATATGAGGATTTATGTAAGTTTTTGGGTTTACAGACAAGAACAGCAGAAAACATTTCAGGACGTCTCAATGTTCTACTTCACAATATTCGACATGGATGGTTACTCCCGTTTGGCGTTGGATGAGTATGAGAGACAGGGTCTTGCAGAAACGACAGTAGTCCAAACTGAGTATGAGCAACTGGATTGGATGTTTCATTTGATGCAACTCCATGTAACATGTTTCACAGAGAAGCTATAAAATTCAACAAAACTCAGGACTGCTTCCATCGAAGTCGATCGCATTCCAAATGGGTCATCAACGCTGACATTGACGAGCGATTCGTGATGCTTCATCCGGATCTAACCCTCATTGAGTTGCTCAGATCCCAAGACGAAAGTGTTGGAGAGTTGAATTTCCAAGCGCGAAGAGTTCAAAAATCGCAACACTCCCCGAAAAAGTACACCTCACTTCTGGCAGCTATCAATAATATGGAGGCGTTGAAGTTCTTGAAAACCGCGGACACTCGGATTTGGGAGTCTTCCAAAAGCATCTACCGCCCGGAGAAGGTTGCAGTGCAAACCTACCATCACACTCATTTACAGTATCCCGGGATTATAGTGAAGAATATTCCAAGGGATGTTGCATTGTTTAGACACTACCGTATAACTTCAATTAGCAATAGTATCGGAAATGGTTGGATTTATGGAGACAATTTTACGGACATTGGATTGGAGCCAGAGTTGGAGAGGTTGCTGGTGCACAAAGTTGCCAATATGGTGGAGCATGTCTATGGAGCATATTGATGGAATTCTATCTAGAATTTTAATAAAGTTTAACTCCCAAAATTTCTTGACGAAAAAACAACCAAAACCTCTCATGTTGACCTTGTGTTCATTTCCTCGTGCTCAACTTTAGCAAGTTCTGAATACCTAGAACTCGTTGCGTGGACTCTTTTTTATTCCTCTGCTAGTTGGATTCTCCACAACCGAAATTTCCTACAGGAAGTTTTCAGTTTCAGTTTCTTCCTCGAAAAATGTATCAAATTGTGTTCCAAGTAAGTCTAGCATCAAACGTCTACAGTACTGTACAATAGGATCTCTGACCATTATCAGTGCAAAATGATCGACTTTGAGCAGTTGAAAAAATAGGTTCCAATTGCCCGATTTCTATAAAACTTGGTGAATGTATCAAGCAATTCTAAATCTTCATTTTTGCAATTGACAACTTTTTATAAAAATCACAAGCAAGTGAGTTATGTCGTGTTTAATTTTCATTGGTCCGAAAAAGTTCGAAATTTTCACTGAAATGTACCAAGTTTTGATGCCGCGTAACTCACTTCACATCAATTTTCGTAAAAAGTTGTTAACTTCAAAAATGAAGACCTAGAGTTGATTGATACAATCGCCAAGTTTTATCAAAATCGGTTGATCGGAACAACATACTTTTTCAACCACTCAAACATTTCCGTTTTGCACAGAAAACGGTTAAATTGTAATGCTCATTGGACATACAATTTCCCCGCACTTTAGATAATCCAAATCATCTTCCTCGTCGTTCCAACGATCAGTACAATTTTCATGTGCACTGGGAACAATAAAACCAACCGCCCAAGACGCACAGGGGCTCTTTTTTCCACTCCGAGACACCGGCGTCCGAGACGTTTCCGCAGCCCACCGTCCGTACGTGCCCGCAGCCCACCGTCCGTCTGCCGTAAGCCCAGGAGGCGTAACACCAACAGAGGAGCTCCACCAACAAAAGCTCCAAAAACAGAAACCATTAAGAGCTCGGCGATATCCAATATGACCCCTTCAAACGATAAGAGTAAAGTGAGCACCGAAGTGAACTCGAAAGTGGAGGATCCATTGAAGAAAAGTCACGATCCAGATGTACTTTGTTTCTAGTAATTTTTAACCAAATGCTTTTTTTTCAGACCTCCATCAACACCAGATTCGAGAAGGACAAAGGGAATCAAAGTACAACAAGTGTCAGTGTCATTGTATAGATGTAACCAAATAATATTATCTTAATGAATAAATGAAGGAATGCTTGATTGTCTCTACTCATAACAACCTAAATTTCTAGTGAAGTAATACTCGGTGACGAAATGCCATGTGTACGGCTTCATCGCTCGACCAGAGTGATAGAGTCCGTCCGAGTGTCGGCACGGGATTTTGTCGTTGTTTGGAAGCTGAAGACTTGACATTCGGATACTAGGGATACAAAGGAAAACTCACTTTACAAGATTTGGTATTCACACAATGTCCCTGTCCTGATGCTTGATTATCCAGACACTCTCGAAGTTTCGTCGAGTAGAAATCTTCTGTCGGCAACTTCTTGATGTATTCTTGAAGAGTTGGCAGAAGTAGAGTTCTGAAAAACTTTCTCATGTTTGAAAACGTTCACTTTTTAGACGCACTCTTTGATTTGATCCTCGATCTCTTTGAGGGTCTCCTCGCCGATCAGGGCTTGCTCGGTGCTTCGTGGATTTTGAGGAATTGTTGTAGCGTTCGGGGACTCTTCGGTAGTCTGAAACCTTGTTGTTCCCTAACAAGAATACAGTTACAGTAACCCACGTATGCTAGATTTCGGAATCGCAAGAAGGCATTGGTGGATACTGCTTTTCGGCTCATATGATGAGCTTGCTCTTGTTGCTCGGCGAAGAAGACTGCCTCGCGCTCGGCTTGAGTTGAGTAGTGGGTCCACGTGGAGTTGTATCGTTCAGTGCGGACTATGGAGCGTCCACGCTTGAGCGTCTCACCCGGTTGAGCGCTGACTAGAAGAGAGCGGAGGCTTTGTTGGTCTGGGGAACTGTCTGAAATTGGAGGGGTTGAGGTTTCAAGGATCCATGGAGAATCTTACATTTAACAGACTGCTGCTCTACAATTTGATAATACAATGCACTAATCTGCATGCTTCCCTCATACTCCCTCTCGAACTCTTCATAATAGAAGTTTGCGTTCACAGGGAACAATAAATCCTCAATCTCCATAAACCCAACAAACTGCGCCACCTCCTTATACTGCAACAGGCAGTCCGTGAACGCCGCCGCCGGATTTCTCAGCTCCATATTCCGACTTGGCTCCAGGAACGGGCGGGCCACTTGTGAGAACTTGACGGTATGCCAGGACTGCGTGCTGAGCAAACCCAACTCTCCCATCTCGCGCACCATCTGATAGTAATACTCCAACATGGTCATCATGTAGACGTGGAGATGGGCGCCGAATTTCTTGGTGACATGAAGCTGGAAAAGGAGCGATTGCCATTGCTCGGCGGCGAAAAGTGGAGCGATGCAGAAGACGACAGGTTTCGGAGATTCCATGCGCGGTTTTGAGATTAAGAGCTGAAAATGTTCCTCTTTGATATGAAAACTCAAAAAGAGTCACCTCTTGAAGACCAGTTCTTGTCTGAAACTCAAGCTTCGACATTGCGTTCAGTGTGTTCGCTTGGATCAAGACGGTGGTGTACTCACAGCTCTCTTCTGGATCTTGTTCTCTAAAAATTTTTTTAGTTTTGAAAATTTTTGGACCCCAGAAACTTACGTTGTCAGTTTGGCTTCTGTGACCACTCTTCTCGTCGCATTCGTTCCCACTACTCTCATTACATACTCGTTCAGGTCAGTCACGGCTCCCTTGTGCATTGTGGCCACAATTGCGACGGCGTTCTTGCCCAGACTGGAATGAAATTCTCAATAGAGCAAGTTTGCTAGTATTCCAAAAACTCACGACTTGGAATCCTCGAAATAATACGCGGAGTGAATGAACGCATTCTCTTCTCCAGTCTCCAACAACGCCATCTTCTCGTGGAAAAGTTGTTCGGCTCCATCCTCCTCACCACCACTGAAAATCCAAATCAGCGCACATAGCCCAGATAGGCACAGGAATAGAATTCCCCATGGTAGTCTGAGTTGAGACTTGACTTGTTTCCAGCTCTTGTTATGTGATGGAAGCATCTGGAAATTTTAGAAAAGTTACCTATAGGGAGTATAGAATCCAAAAGAACGAAAAGTGTCTCCATAAATAGAGAGACCAGGTTTGAAATTTGCGTCTCTCGCTGCCTCAAAAAGAAGGATACACATTTAGCTGCCGTGGACAACAAAAAGTGAGGAAACAGGTGCCCGGAGATTTCCATCTTCCAGAGATGCTTATCGCGAAACAGAAAATGACGATGGCGAATCTTCTGGACTGAATAGACAAGCGGATCTTTTTTGGAGGATCCAGGAGAGGGACAAAAATTGGTGGTACCAAGGATAAGAACTGCACATATAAGAACTGCTACAAATGAGAACTTTTACGCTTGAAAAATAAAACGAATGAAAAAATTTACAACTGAGAAAGTTCTCATTTGTAGCAGTTCTTATATGTGCAGTTCTTATCCTTGGTACCACCCAAAAGTTTGCCAAACATCTGGCCCAAAAAAAGCAACAATAGGTTGAATTCAAACTTTCATTACAACTCAATCAGAACGCCAATCAAAATCAAAATCGCGATCCTTTTTAGTATCAGAAGCGTTATGTTTCTCTTGATTCTTCTTCACCAAATCATCGTCCTCATACATCACGAACACGCGTCGAGTTGTTGTCGTTGGCGGCGGAGGCTGGTGCTTCCCCTCCTCCTCCCACGGATTCGGGAAGTTTGGCGGGGCGCGCTGAAAAGCATGCTGGTGATTCTCTACCAAGAAACATCATGTACAACGTCAAGGCCTTCAGGTAATTTTGAGATTGTGGCAAGAACGGTTTCGTATGTCTGTGTGGATGTCGTCAGAAGTTTCGCGAAGAACTGAGCCACACCCTGCAATGGGGTGATTCTATAGTGTGGGCTGAGAAATGCTAGGCCCTTGTGTGAGGATTGGATTTCGGGATTAGATTGGAACATGAAATTGGATACACTAGGTGCACCTAGATGGAATGCCCAGCTCAAAATAGGTACCGAACTTTGGACCCGCTAATAAACTGAATTCAGAATCTTCTAGATCCCCCATCAAACATTGAAGGTTCGAATGTCTATCTGACAGATTCTGATGCCTAAACTGTGATCCTGAGATTGTCTCTTACCGTGTTCGGAACCCAGTGTTGAGTCACCGGGTGATGTGGAATTGGTGTCGTCGGTTTTACTGTCGTCAACTTTTTTGTCGTCTGTCGTTTCGTTGTCCGTTTTTTGGTCGTCCACTTCTTTTTTGTCGTCCCCTTCTGTACTTTTTTTGTCGTCCCCTTTGGTTTCTTTGTCGTCCCCTTTGGTTTCTTTGTCGTCACTTTCTTCCTTGGCGTTGTCTTCTTTTTCTTTGGCGTTGTCTTCTTTTTCTTTGGCGTCGTCTTTTTCACCGGCTTTTTGGTGGTGCTTGCGACCTTTTTTGTGGTGTTCGGGTCCTGCTTCTTCGCTATTGCTGCCATCTGCAACTTGTGGATGTTAGATTTTCAGATCGGGGAAAAATAGAGGATACCTCACCATCTTTAGAGCTTCGGCGAGCGCGAGAGTGAGAGTTTTCTAGGGAGACTGGGAGCGAGGAGTTTTTGGAACCTGAAATTTAGGGAGTAAGATTCTAAGGATCTTTGATGTCAATGAGCTCGAACAACATAAATTTTCATCTCAAGACGTTCAAAAAGTTCAAATAGCCATTTTAACCTGTCTTATTTCTATTACGCAAAATGATAGTTTGACGAATTTCAATTTGAACACCTTCGCTATCATCGGCAGTCGAGTTGAACAAGTCGGTCATGTTATCCGGAAGTCCGAACTCCGAGTGAGCCTGGAACTTGAGCCCGTGCTCCAGTTTGACGACGGTGATGTTGGATTCTGAAATCGACATCAGGAGAAATGGACAGACACAGACCAAAACCTTACCCAGTTCCATCTCCAGGGTGTCATTCTTACCGGCATTCACCTCAATGGACAGGGAGAAAATCAAAAGGAATACCGCCAAACTTCGAGGCATGGTTTGATATGGATTCACAGGCGGAAATAATGTAAAAACGGGACACACGATCTTTTGTCATGTGTTGGCGACCCCCCTCCCAAATCGGCCGGATTTTGTAGTCAGATTAACCGCGAGGGGTTTTTTTTTTGTTAAACATTACAATTTGATCTTCAATGTTTTGTGTCTCATATGAGTAATGTTTTCTCTATCAGATCATTGTACAAGGAAGTTTTTTATTCGCTAGCAGTGTCACTAGGAAAGGAAATCAGGAGAGTCGGGGAAAGTACAGAAAAAAGGGAGCAGAGAGGAAATGAGAAGGGTTCTCAAATTTTATGCCAGTTTGCCAGCACCAGAATGATGGAGATGACGATGCAGAAGACGAAAATGAAAACGGCAAGGGTGGCGAGTCTGAAGAGGTTCTCAGTTTTCGTTATTTTGTCCCGGATTTCCTCGTCTCACCTGGTCTGCATTTTGACATACCATGACTTGCGGATGGTTGGTGGCGGTGTCAGTGGGTCGCTGTAGGATGGTCTGAAAACTTGAAAACTTCTGATTTCGAAATCTCAGAATATCCATATTTGTTCCATCATTCAAAACTGGAAACCTCAAAACCTGAAGATCCAAACACTCACCTCGAAAACTTATCGGAAAGATTTATTCCAATCGTGGAACTAGACCAAAGGAACTGTGTGTCCATATCTTATTATAACTCAAGATACTTAAGTACTTATACTCAAGAAACCAGAGCCGAATGCAAAAAAAGAGCACTCCTCCTTTTCACTCCGACTTTTTATGAATAATAACAAGATTACTAGAAGAAGGGGAAGGAGTGAAAGGAAAGGGCTCTCTCGTCACTCCTTCTGATGCTGGGGAAAACGAATGAGAACACATGTGATTTTTGAGTAGTAGACTGGAAAAGGTTTTTTTGGGAGAACGCAGGTGATAAGGCTTGTTTTTGAAGACGTGTCTTAAATTTGAAGAATTCTAAAACTTTTCGGTTCCTTGTTCACTACGGTTACGAAGACTGAGGGCTCCACGACGTTTGGTATTCAGGGAACCGGCAAAAAACTCTAAAAAGGAAATGAACTCAAAATTTGTCTGAAATTCCAGCCAAAATTTCAAAATGAATATTTTGACCCCAAACTTTGGCATAATGTTTTCTATAGTTTTCTCCAGTTTTCCTCAAAGTTTCAGCCAGATTGGTACACTCTCCGAGTTTTCGCGGAGTTCTTTTCCTTTTTTGGAGTTTTTTTGCCGGTTCCCTGAATAACTCCATAAAAAATGACACTTTGGTGCAGTGAACGGATTTGTAGAGCACCAAAAGTTACATGTGTTTGTAAATTTTCAACCCATTTAGACCAGGCCATTTGGCTGCCGGGGCCTGAGATCTTCAGGCTTTCCGGGCTGGCTTTTCCCTTAGCTTTTGGTTTTAGCCCTGTTAGAATCTTGAGAAACGTGAGTTTTCCCAACAATCACCGTATTCAAAAATTCACCTGCTGTCTATTTTCGTCAATCTTATCAGAGCTACTCAGAATTCCAGATGAATTTTTTTGGCACCATGCCAATATTGGAAAGCTGTATCGGGAAATTAACTTTCGGTCTTTCATTGCTCCTGGAATTGGGGTTCTCGACTAGTGACGCATCTTGGTATGTCTAGACGGTCTTGAATGTTCTATCTCCAAACTTTTGAACATTTCACACTTTTGCTAGAAAACTGAACGGCTTCGTTTTTTAACAAGCATTTTTGCACATGGACGACCTAGATTGTTTGGTTTCTCATGGAGCAAAGCCAGAATTCGAAATTTCAGATGACGTCAAGAGGAATCAGAAGATGTAGAAAAGAGAGCAAAGGAACAATCGTTCTCAGAAACCAAACCCACCTTGACGAGAACGAGTTCTGAAGCATGTGCTGACTTGGGGATGAAAGCATTGTTTTGGGGAAAAATTTGTCGAAATTTTCCTCTTTAATAAAATTCTAATTTTCAGAAAAGCAGCCCCATAAACATTCTGCCTTAGCTAGAAGAAGAAGAAGGAAGGCGGGGCCTATTCTTATAAGAGGAAAAAAGGAAACCTGAGAGCCGAGGAGTTTCAGCGAGAGAGTGCACTAGACATCGGTAATAACGGATTAGGCAGGGGGAAGAAAGAGCACGTGTTCGCGAGGCTCTAAAGACTAATGAAGGGAGCGATACGAATGAGAAATGAACATCATGTCTGGAACAAAAATGAGTGGGATTTGAGAGAGAGGAAACATTCAGGAAGTCGGAAAATGAGAATCACTTTTTGATGTCCAAAGCGGAAGAAAAAGGAAGTCATTACTCGGAATTCCGCTCGTTCCTACGGTGGGTGGTCCTTCAGTGTCTTGTCAACTTGTTGCGAATTTGCTAGTTGCGAAACGTCCCAGTTGCGAAAGTGACGTGAGTTGCGAAACGTCACAGTTGCAAAACGTCGTGGAGCCACAGAAATATGCGGAATTCCGTCTTTCGTCTTCCGGTACTTCGAAGTTCAAAGTTCATTCCTTCTTGTGTTCACCACTTTCCCAACTAACTTTTTCTTTGTTTTCAAGATTTCTGAAACTCAAAAGGTCACCTGAGAACCCATAGACAAACACCGAAAAAATTGGCGTCTCATAGACCTGAAATAATGTCAGCTGTTCATAATATGTCTGTGAATTTTCGAAAAACTAGACAGAACAAAAAAAAACTGTCTAGAGAATTCGAGTTTTCAGGTGATCAAATTCAAAGGCGCATGGCTGAAAAATGGGCGGAGCTACATGTACAACACTTTAAACTATGCTGAGCAATATTGTAGTTGAGTGTTTTAACCAAACTTTAATCTATTTTGAGTTATAGTTCATCGAATTGAAGAAGCTGAAACTTACATGGATCCCGAAATAGTGATGTCAAAATCCAAACTGTCGTCGTCGTCGCTCATAGCGCTTTTTTTTGAACAAAAAAACTTGAAGCCAAAAAAAAATCTATACCATAAGATGAAGCGGAAATCTCTGAAAATACTTTAGTGTGTTTTGAACAAAAAAATGTCCAGAGGAAAAAGTCGGGATGAGAAAGGACAAGACAAAGAAGTGTAAAAAATGGGACGATTTTTTATTTTTGATAGAATTTGATGGAAGAGAGGGACAAGGAATTGAAGAAAATTGGATTTCTCCCATAAAAACTTGTGAAGAGAACAGCGATTTCGAAAAAATTTATGCACGAAAAAAACGTTTTGAGTAAACATCATAGTTCGAGGAGGAAAAGTGTTCGGAAAAAAACCGGGAGGAGCGGCTGGAAGCAAAAGATCGGGGTTGATGGAGGATGATGAATGAGTTGGTCAGGGGAAAGGAAGGACGGGTGGGTTTTACTCGAAAATAGAAAAAAATTTCAGAGAAAGTATTTTTATTCAAAAAGCTAGAAGACCAGATTTAGAGGTGAGGTCGGAGCTTGGGATTCTGGATCTTGAAATCTAGGTTTGAAATTGTAAAAGTTCGAAAGCTGGATTTGGAACCTTGAATACAAGGGAAGCAAATTGAATCTCAATTTTCAGACAGTCATTTTCAGACAGACAGTCAAATTATTGAGTTACAAGTTGATTCTGGATCTCGAAGGCCAGGTTTGAAAGTTTAAAAATTAAAAGCTGAATTTGAAACCTTGAATACAAGATTTGAAAATCAGTTTTCAATTTTCAGACAGTCACAATGTTTCAGACAGTCATTTTCAGACAGACAGTCAAATTATTGAGTTACAAGTTGATTCTGGATCTCGAAGGCCAGGTTTGAAAGTTTAAAAATTAAAAGCTGAATTTGAAACCTTGAATACAAGATTTGAAAATCAGTTTTCAATTTTCAGACAGTCACAATGTGAAAACTTCAAATTCTTTAGTTACAAGCATCAAATGATTCTTTTTGAATTCTGAATCCAGGACTTCAGGATTTGAGAGATTACAAACTTCCCAAATCAATTGCCCTCCAGGAACTCTCAACTTCCGTTTCAAAAAAAAAAAGTGCGAAAAAGTAATTCATCAAGTACAGAGGAAGAGAGCCGAAGTGACCGACGGCGCCTCTCCTCCATGTTTTTTTTTCCAGTGTGCATTTTCTTGTGTATTTTCATGTATGTGTGTGCTCATCAAAGTTTCTTCTTCCTTCTTTTTTTCGAACTGACAACTTTTGGCGCCTCCTCTTATCCCTTTTTGCCTATTGGGGATTTCTGAAAACTGGGGGGAGAGAGAGAGAGAGAGAGAGAGAGAGAGAGAGAGAGAGAGAGAGAGAGAGAGAGAGAGAGAGAGAGAGAGAGAGAGAGAGAGAGAGAGAGAGAGAG
>LR545304.1:48536-66816 GCA_900536305.3 Caenorhabditis sp. 40 LS-2015 | reverse complement strand
GACCTTTTTTTTGTTTTTGGGGGGGGGGGGGGGTTTAATGGCTGACTGATTCTTTTTTGATATGAGTAAAAATAGCCTTTCCAGGTACCCCCATATGGAAAGACTGGGTGTGACGACGCGATGCCAGAGGGAAAACCAACGGCATTCGAGAATGTTGTGAGAAGGTTGAACCTTCTGACCAGGACCATTGGATTGGATTGAGAAAAGTTGGAAATTTTCTTCGAAAGATTAGCAAGCAAGACGCCAAACGACGAGTACGATGCCAAATAATAAATATTTACAATCTCAAAACAAAAACTGATTTTCAAAAAATATGAATACTTGTTTTATGTTCCTATCGAAAGACTGTCTCTCAATCCTCCTTCTCATTCGGATCCTTCTCCTTGAACACCCACGGACTTTCCACTTTCTGTCCCATCAACTCGGCCGCTTTCGCTTGTTCCATTTCCTTCCGGTGCACTTGTCTCATCTCACTTTGATCCACTCTGTGACCGGCGGCAAGTCTGGAAGATCAGGTTACAGAATCGATTCACTTGAATCCTTTTCTCACCTCATCAACGCTCTCGGCAACTCGTTCTCCAACCTTCCATAGTTCGCCTCCACCATCTGATCCATCAACGCTTTTCCTTTAGTCTCGGGTTGGAAGAAGAATCCGACGAAGATCGTGAGCACAATCATAGCCTCAGGAATCACAAACGCTCCAGTCGGCCAGCCTGATGTCAGAAGTGGCTTCAGAATGACGAATCCAATGATGGCTCCGATGTGTCTAGAAAGGGAACAAATTATTAGACAACTTTTCTCGAGGCTCACCTGAAAGAGTGCAAGAATCCAAACGCAATACATCTGATGACAGTTGGGTATCTTTGAGTGGTGATTTGCACAATATTAATCCAAAAGATACAGTCATTGATCATCGTGGCAATGATCACAAGAATAGTGACCGGTCTCGAGTCATAGGTACATGTCCCAGTGGCCACCAAAGCGATGATAACGCCGAATAGAATTCCCTCAATGACCAGGGATCCGAGATATTGGATTTTGCGTCCGAAACTTGGCACCATAAGGTCGAAGATCACAATGATGATT
Organism: Caenorhabditis sp. 40 LS-2015; assembly: GCA_900536305.3. Lineage (NCBI taxonomy): Eukaryota > Metazoa > Nematoda > Chromadorea > Rhabditida > Rhabditidae > Caenorhabditis > Caenorhabditis tribulationis. The sequence continues at coordinate 65,730 of LR545304.1, read as the reverse complement.
GGGATGAACAGTCGAAAGACTCCGTCCAAGAAGGTGAACATGATAGCGGAGTCTAGAAAAAAAGTGACAGGTTGAAAATTTCAAATTGACCTTACCGTGAAGTCCTGTAACTGTGAAGAGGTAGGTGTTGGAGACCATGGCGTATGTGAGCACAGAGATGATTTGCAGGCAGGATTGCTTGGCAAGACGTTTCGTGCTGGAAGAATTCAGAATCTTCAAACATTCGACCTTTGAAAATCAAAACCTGAATAGATGATAGAACCAATAGAATCCCTGTTTCTCCTGTTTGTGAATCGCCGAAATGTCCTTCGTCGTGAACTTCGCCTTCGTGTTGTTCCATCGCTGATGAGCAATATCATTCAAGACCTCACAAGCTTGACTGAGATCATTTCTCGCGATCAACCATCTCGGCGACTCCAGGAACAACATGAATCCAATGGCGAGTGGAGAGGAGACCAAGTTGAGGAAGACGAAATAAACTTGCCATCCTTTCGTCAAGAACGCGATGAGCGCAGATGTCATGTAGGCGATGGGCCATTGGAATGCGTTGACCATGATCACTCGGTACTTGTTGGATGTGAACTCGACCATCATCGTCAGCGAGGTGGTCTCGATGACTCCGTAGAGGAAACAGTTGACCCCTTGGATGGCGGCGAACGCGACCCAAGATTGAGCTGCGGTGCACATCATGGAGGTGATGATAATCAAAAGTTCTCCGGTGAAGAAAATCGTCTGCCGCCCGAAGTGATCTCCCATGTGACCGCCGATGATACTGCCGATGAGCTGGAATTCTTGAGGGTTTGAGGAAGATTTTCTCCACTCACCGACGAGCCAGCCATAATCACTTCAATATACTCCACCTTGTCACTATCATCGCAAATCAGTTGGAACTGTCCGACGACTGAGAAGAACTCCAGATTTTGCTTCTGAAAGTTGTTCGTTCTGCCCAAGAAAGCTCAAGAAAAAACTAACAATCGGCGACAAGCTTTTGCAGTTTTTCTTGATATAGTCACATGTGGAGTCGTTGGTTGGGGCGGTGACTGGAAAATCAGACATTTTTGAGGACAGAAAAATTCAAGAATCTTACTTTTCGTTGTGTGATTGTTGGCAAGTGTGCAGTTCCAGTCGGGTTCGAACGATCCGAGGACATGCATAAATGTGGAGTTTCCTGGAATTGAGACCTTCGTTTTTTAGAGCTTTGCGTCAACTTTTGGAACAAACCAAATTAATAAGTTATCCCATTTTTGAACTTACAGACTGTAGGCCCTTCTGATAATTTTGAGTTCAACTTTGAGCAGTTGAAAAAGTAGGTTCCAAACACCCAATTTTTATAAAACTTGGTGAATGTATTAAGCAACTTTAGATCTTCATTTTTGTAGTTGACAACTTTTTACGAAATTTACAATGAAGTCAGTTATGTCGCTTTCAACTCGGGTCTGATTTACATATAGGATTGAGGAGTACAAATTCTTGCAAAAATTGGGATAAAATCTCAAAAAAAAAAGTTGATTCGTATTGAAAACTAGACGTTAATATTTCAAAAGTGATATAATCTGTGCGTGAATTTCGGTGAGAATCAACTGCTTCTTGGGCTGGCTTCTAAACCAATTTTCTTGAGAATGCGGACTTCGCCGCAAATGTTGACTATATGAATAGATTGGAAATTTTCCAAGCTTTCGAATGATGTAAAACACATTTTATAGCTTCAACCGGAGTGTACAATATTCTCTAGTGAGATCCATGGTCCGAAAAAATTCAAAATTTGCACTGAGATGAACCAAGTTTTGATGTCGCGTAACTCATTTCACAGCAATTTTCGTAAAAAGTTGTCAACTACAAAAATGAAGATCTTGAGTTGTTTGATACATTCACCAAGTTTTATAGAAATCGAGTCATTGGAACATACTTTTTCAACTGCTCAAATTCGGCCATTTTGCACCTTCGAACCTCCACACCAAAACTCACATTTTGGTCTCTTTCAAAAACACTCTGCACTTCTTTATCATTACCCAACCCTACGTAAGTATGTTTTTCTTGCGGTTTTAACGTCTTTAAGGTCTAAACCCCTCATCATTTCCCCCTATTTGACTCACCAGCCCACTCAATTGATGCATAAAGGATCACAATGAAGCAGAAAATTTGGTACGGTCCGAACGCGTTGACTTTCTGAAGGACTTCCTCGAAATTCGTGTAGAACACGACCTCCTTCTTCTGTTTCCGCTTCTTCGCGAACGTCGGCCGTCTGTCATGGTCATCGAGATCAGTTTCAGAGAATACGGTATTCTTTCGGACTTTATTAGGGGATACGTTGTTGATGGGTTTGAGAGGTGCGGAATTCGAAAAATTCGACTCCATTTTTAATGAAAAGTGATCTTATTATAAGCGAAACAATATTTTCTCTGCTTCACGACATAATGGCATGAACATAAGGGGGGATGGGCTTTTTAGAGGATTAAATGATTAAGAACTGTCGTTGTCAAACTGATTAGAACTCCTTCGCCAGACTTACACTTGAATCACTCGACTCTCCTCACTGTCCGACATTTCTCTAGGGTGGTGTACGGTAGGTCAAAATGGTCCCAAGATTCTGAAAACTCGTCAAAAAAATCGATATACATATACGCTCAAAACAAGCCGGAACAAGAAGTGCGTGCCGGTGGGCATAGGACTGAAAATCGAAAAAGGCTCGTAAAAGTTTTGTACATGTTATCTTTCTTCTCCTCTCTCGTTGTCTTTTTTGGTCGCAGTCGGTTGGCAAATGCAATTTGCTGCCTTCTGTCAATTGATAAAAAGAAGAGCATTGGGACAGTTAGAGACGGACGCCACACGCTGTAAATTTCAATTGTATGAGTGTGTGTGTGCGTAAGTGAAGAGAATAAATTATCAAAATTTAAGTGAAATTTATGTTGCGCTGGCGCATTATATTAGCAAAAGGTGTAATTAGCTTTTTGATGGCATTTTCAGAGAGAAGTGATAAGACGAACTGAGAGTTTGGTTTTTGGTGGTTCCGGAAGACTGTCTTCTCTAGGTTACTCAATTTCAGTATCATATTGAATCATTTTTACAGTGTCATTCTAAATTTTCGATACTTGGTTTTCTTGGAGATATTAGATTTTGGCTCACGAACTTGTTCGTATTTCAAAAAACTGCAGTTTTCTCAAAAAATGGTCTCTAGATGACAAAGAGATATCTCGACTTTTCGGGTTGAACTTTTTCTCAAAATCTGGGTCAAGATAAAATCGACCATAGAGATTTAGATTTTGACGTCAAAATCAGTAACATGCTCACGTGATTCGAGTTATGACCTAGCAAAGGTGAGTGATATTGGAGGCCGATCATTGGGAATATGTAATTTTACGTTAACTATCCCAATAGAATTCAACTTTGCAAGATCCTAACTCGAATCAAATGTGCATTTTGCTAATTTTGATTTCAGATTCTGACTCTGCGGGGTCGATTTCATCTTGTCCCAGATAATCAGAAAAATTTTAACAAAAGAAGTCGGGAAGTCTCCTTGTGAAACATTTCGGATGCTTCATTTCATCACATAAAGTGTTTTTTCTCTCATTTATCTCCCAACTTCAAATTTCTTCAATCCCTGAAAAAATACCCAGCGGTTGGTTCCTCAAAACTTCTTTTCAGATCACTCTTCACAAATTTCAGGCCGGCCCAAAGATTTTCAAATCCACCCTCAAACCCATTCCAGACATCACCACCAAAACCAGTGAATCTCGTTTGTCCACACACTTCCGAAAACTGATAACGCTCACCACGTTTTGCCATCTCTCGCTCTCCTTCTTTTCCGCATTTAATAATTGAGGTCAAAAACTGATAAGAGATCATTTCACATACGGGTTCCCGGCGTACGTGTTATTTTTAGAATTTATGGGGTAACACTTGATGGGATATGAAACAAAAGCTCGATGCAGAAACTGTCAGGAGCCCAAACTAGGCATTGAAATTCGAAAGAAGTCAAAGGAAAAATATAAAAAGAGATTCGATCAGGATGAGATTCGAACTCACGCGGGGAAACCCCAATGGATTAGCAGTCCATCGCCTTAACCACTCGGCCACCTGATCACGTCTCGCCAAACGTCAACACGACAAACAGATTGTTTGTGTCTCTCCGTTTCGTCGTTGTTTACGGAATCACAGAGTGGCGAAACAAAAGAGAGCTAACTTTTGTCGGATGGACTGCCGAATGGAACTGTCAAATGAAATATGAACTCCAGAAAAAAAAAAATAAACGAGAGGATAAATTTCATCTTTATGAATACACATCGAACACATTGATTGCATGATTTGATGTTGAGATCCTTATGGGTTGTACTCAATTGGCAAGTTCTTGCGACGAACCATACCGTCTCCCTGGAACCATTCACGACGGAACTGCTTGGCAGCGCCATCCGGGGTGTTGGTCCACTCGACAGTGATACGATCATTGTTGGTGTCCTGGAATAAGATATGAGTTAGATATATATGTCTGAATCCATCCAGCTCACCTCCTGTCCGAAGGCGAAAGCGTCGCAGGAGACGGCGAGAAGGACGGCCTCCTTTGGGTCGAGCACTCCGCATGGTGGGTCGACTCCGAGTCTCTTCATATTGGTGGTCTTGATACCGTATCCGATACGACGAGCCGAGGAGTTGATCACCTTGATGTGGTAGGTGTGCTTGTCGTCGTACGGGGCGTTGAAGACGATCTTGGCGTTTGGCTGGGTCTGGATGTCTCCTGGTGGGACGGATTGGGCCATGGCTTTGGTTTGAAGGAGTTTTGAACTCTATGAAGATACTGAACGATTTCCTCTCCTTATATAGCGATTTCTTATCAGCAGATTTGATCTGCTCTCATTTTTTCTACCAGATTTGAGGAGGAGATAAGGTGAAGGTTCACGTGAAAACTCAAAATTTTCCGTGCTGGATCTAGAAGAAAAAAAAAGTGCCCCCGTGGAGCCTTATTCCCAGTTGAAAAACTTGCACTAGAAACTCACCTAGCATGTCTGAAAAAGTGAAGCCCAGACGACCTCGATCCACTATCATTCCAGGGCGTGTGAGTCAAGCACTTTGAAAATGTCTAGAGATTCGCCAAAATTCAGATAATAATCCCTCGATTGGTCATGGCGGAAGCTGGATTCCACGACAACGCCAGTTATTTGGATGAGCCTTCTGCAAGATCGGAGGAGTCTCGCGGAAGTAGAAACGAGGGGATGATGGATGATTTCGATGCTCCGGAGAATCCAGAAGGGATGATGAATCGAGAGGTGGAGGAAGTGACAGATGAGGAGCCTCCAGTTGAATGTAGGGATTGATATGCTTTGAAGATGCTAGATTTCAAATTTTCAGTTGACGTCAGCATGGCGGTTCAGAATCGTCCGACGCGTAATCGCCGTGCACCACTTCGTTGGTGGCTTCTGGAGAGGCCAGTTTACAATCGGGAGAGAGGATTCGTTGGGATTTCGAAAGGGTCCACGTCGAATAGTGATTCTGAAGTGTCGAGGAAGAAGAAGTCAAAGAAGGCAGGGAGAAAGAGAAACAAGAAAAATGAGACGCCGGCTGGAAAGAAAAATGAGACCAAGAAGAAAGTAAAAAAGTAGCATTCTCGATGAAGATTGAATAAAATGATCCTTTTTTTTTCTTTGTATAGAAATTGAAGTTAGAATTCAAGAGACATTGAACCAAACTTTGTCAGGAAACGAAATTTTCGAGACGATTCTTTTAGGTTCGAAACTATCTTTGGATTTTCAGGATAACAGTTTTGTAACTAGTTAAATGACGACTATAGTCATTAACACTTTGGTAATAATACAGTTAAGTTCTTGCATGTCATGGTTGCAAATTATACATATTGGTTCTTAAATGTCCTGCTTTCAAAATCAAGTAGTTCCAGAACGCCCCTTATTCGGCCCATCCGCCCATCCGTTCTCCAAACTGAATATTATGTTCGTTAGCAGACCTCCAATTTTCCGCCCTCTTAGCCTTGTGAATTCCATTTCCCGAATTTTCCGTGTGACCAAAAAAAAGAAGCTAACCAGGACCACCGGTTTAGAAATTCTCTCAGATTTTTTTCTAAATTTGCCCATATATAGAATGAACTCTGGGCTGGCACGTGTGCTATTCAGATACCTGCACAAATTTCTAGGAATCGAGATATTTTGCTCCAAAGTTTGGTGCATTTTCTTCATTTTTCACCATGTTTTCCCTTCGATTGATTTTCCTCTTCCCTTCCTCTTTTGTACGCTCGCTTTTTCAGTAGAAAGCAAGTAGCGGTGGCCGAGGGGGTAACAGGGATGGGTTCCAAATATGGGGTGCTGGTTCGACTCCGACTTGGGCCGATTTTCTTTTTCTTTTTTTTTCGAGCACAAGTCGAAAAGATTTTCAAGTTTTTGAAAAAAAAGTTTTCAAAGTTTTCAACATATTTTTGCCTTTTTCTTCAGTGTTCAAAAAGAGAAATTCCTTTCAGAACAGCTCTGGCAGTATAAAAGGGCTGGTTGTTTTTATTGCTTTATTCATTCATTTATCTCACTTGAAGAAAAGGGCAAAAAATATGTTGAAAACTTTGAAAACTTTTTTTCAAAAACTTGAAAATCTTTTCGACTTGTGCTCGAAAAAAAAAGAAAAAGAAAATTGGCCCAAGTCGGAGTCGAACCAGCACCCCATATTTGGAACCCATCCCTGTTACCCCCTCGGCCACCGCTACTTGCTTTCTACTGAAAAAGCGAGCGTACAAAAGAGGAAGGGAAGAGGAAAATCAATCGAAGGGAAAACATGGTGAAAAATGAAGAAAATGCACCAAACTTTGGAGCAAAATATCTCGATTCCTAGAAATTTGTGCAGGTATCTGAATTGCACACGTGCCAGCCCAGAGTTCATTCTATATATGGGCAAATTTAGAAAAAAATCTGAGAGAATTTCTAAACCGGTGGTCCTGGTAAAGTCCAGTGGTGCGGGAAAACAGAATGAGGTTTCTATGGAAACTAGGGTGCTGATGAGGGGGCGTGTCATGAGGCTATCTCGTGATACACTACATTCTCGAAAATCCCTTCTCGTTGTTTTCTCATTTCCCCTCCTTCCGCTTGGTGCCCTTTTTTTTCGATTTCAAGCTCTTATGCTCAGGAGGTATAAAAGGCACTGGAAGGTTCTCACGGATGTAGGAGTCGATTTCATAACTTTGTTACATGAAATCATGAGTTTGAGATTTTCCGAATTGATTGCTTATCTTTAGTTCAACGTCCTTGCTAACTCACTCTCTGTGGGCAGCTATCCTTATAAAGCTGACCCACAAATTCAAAATGATTCTCTACGATTATCGACTATTAATCTTCAGATTCTCCACGTCTTCTTCTTCTTCTCAGGAGCAGATCTCAAATGTCATCCCCTATCCAAATCGACTCTTCATCTGGCACACCTCCCTCCCTCCTATCCCCGGTCTCCGATAGTGCGGATCGCGATGCTTCATACCAAGGTTAGAATCCTGTTAAAATGTGATAGGTATTAGTGGAAAGGAGAGGTTAAATGAAGAACTAGAGTTGCTCAGTACGCCCGCCAGCTTCTAGCTGCACATCATAACTTCTCCCTTTCAGAAATACGGGCTCCACTGAGATGGTTGCCTCGCAACAAAAACCAACTCGATGAGCCCAGCAATCTGGAATTCTTCAACCGTAGAAACAACCAGTGGTGCGACCTCCCACTTCGCAAGGCTGACGATTTCAGTCCTTATGTGTTACTATCGGTACTTGATAGAAAACTCAGTTTGGCTCCGGAATTACTTGAGCTGGAGTATGGCGAGTACAAGTAAGGTTAAGAACCAAGGGACCATCTGAGCATGGACTTTCAGCACTCCCCCAATCTTCAATTTCTTTCTCAAGAACGTCTCCAGCAGCGCTCAATACGTCCTGGGCCTTCGTTTCCACACAACCACTTTTGTTGACAAAACACCGGGATTCGAAACATACAAATTACGTAATGATTACGGATTCGGCTCCATGGAGGTCAAAAAAGGACCCTATTCTGGAGAGGAACTCGAAACAGAGATCATTCATTTCAATGATGTAGAACTTAGAGGATGTGCTTTGGGTGAAAGAGATCCGATGTTGGTAAGTTCGCTGGCAGTGGGAATTCTACTATTATATACCCCCAGCTGTTTCAGATACACCTCGAGCCCGGAAGAGTCTGGATCCCGGTGCTCGCAATTTACGAGTTGCAAAACGACGAAGCGATTTTCGTCGGAGAATACCAGCTAATAGAAATGTCAATTTTCACCTTCCAAAAGGAGCAGGCTCCCAAAGCCGTCATTCTCAATGAAGAAGATACCTGGCCAACCTTTCATTTGGAACAAGAACTGGACCAAGAACTGGACCAAGAACTGGACCAAGAACTGGACCAACAACTGGACCAAGAACTGGACCAAGTTGCACCAAGAACTGGGCATTGTACTCGCTTCTGTATGTGCAGTGACTGCACTACAATATCGAGACTGCCAAGAAACCTGACCAGGCTCTTTTTCCCTGATAATTGAATACTGAACCCTCAATGAATCCTTCCTGAACAGTAGCTGCCAGCAAAATTCCGTGTTTTTTTAAAACAATCTCTTATTCTGATTCACAATCTCAACACTTTAATGAACTAATTTATAGAGAACAGAGATGAGACTCTGAAAATCAAGGATGTCAACAACAAAAATAATGAAATCACTACTTTTTCTTACTCATATTTTGTTGGGCTTCTCAAATTTCCTTCACCTTCTCTCCTTTTCTGACATCTGATTCGCTTTCTGAGTTTCCTCGACCACCCTCCTCCATTTTCCCTGAGAGCCATGCTCACCCCCCGTGCTCCTGCTTTCCCCTTTTTCTATCATTTGCCACTTCTTCTCCATAATATACGTAGATATAAAGTTTTCATGTGCTAGGGAATTTGTCTTACTCGAAGGGACACTAGTTGATTCGGAAGAATTCGTTCATGCAAGATAATAAAACACACAACTTATAACTCTCCCAACACCATCATATGAATACGCCTGAATATATGCAAATTCCAAGAACACCAAACAAAAAATCATGACTGGGCAAAAATCGAAACACACACACATAATAGACACCAAACACTTTTCGGATGACTTTTTTGAGACGATGTTACGGATGAACGACGAGAGGCGAGATATCGAGAGACGAAGAGAAACCGGTTGTTATGTCACCTTTCTGATGAACGAGATGACAATGATGGAAGAATGGATGAGTGGATGGACGTGGGAGGGGGTCATTCAAGGGGGTTGTCAAAGGTACTTGCAATTTAGAGACCGAAAGTTGGAACGTTCGAAACTGAACTTTCGGATCACTGTGCAATTCAAAACAACAAAAACACATTGGCAGACTAAAACTTTATAGGTTATTCACTTGTGTTCCAGTTTTGGAACGATGCCGATCTTCATGGGTTGTACTCAATTGGCAAGTTCTTGCGACGAACCATACCGTCTCCCTGGAACCACTCACGACGGAACTGCTTGGCAGCGCCATCCGGGGTGTTGGTCCACTCGACAGTGATACGATCATTGTTGGTGTCCTGGAATATGAGAAGTGAAATACGGGCGGTCTGAATCAATCCAGTTTACCTCCTGTCCGAAGGCGAAAGCGTCGCAGGAGACGGCGAGAAGGACGGCCTCCTTTGGGTCGAGCACTCCGCATGGTGGGTCGACTCCGAGTCTCTTCATGTTGGTGGTCTTGATACCGTATCCGATACGACGAGCCGAGGAGTTGATCACCTTGATGTGGTAGGTGTGCTTGTCGTCGTACGGGGCGTTGAAGACGATCTTGGCGTTTGGCTGGGTCTGGATGTCTCCTGGTGGGACGGATTGGGCCATGGCTTTGGTTGGAAGGAGTTTGGAACTCTATGAAGATACTGAAGGATTTCCTCGCCTTTTATAGCGATTTCTTATCAGCAGATTTGATCTGCTCTCATTTTTTCTACAAGATTTGACGAGGAGATAAGATGAAGAGTTCACGTGAAAAATGTATTAGTGGATTCTAGAATCTGAGCTTTCTTCAGTTCACGTATTCATCTTGAAAGTCATGAATTTCTTGCTTTACTTTTTCTGAAACAACCTCACTTTTATAGTCTCGACAAAACCCATTTATTGATGATTCAACGATTCTCATTTTCAAAAATCTTCAGTTTCCGGGAAACCTTTTTTTTAAACATTCCGGGTCATTGTCGATTTTATACTATCAAATTCAGAGTTAAACACATGTATTGGAATAAGAAAAAATACAAAAAAAAGTTCAAAAAAAGTTGAGGGAAGTTAAGAATCCTGCTCATATGCTTCATCCTCGGCGGCCTCGAGCTCTTGCTGGATTTCATAGTCCATCTTCTTGATGACCTTCTCGTAGATGGCCGGTGGTGGTGGCACTCCTGGGAAGCACGGGAATGCGACTCTCTGAAAATGGACAGTTTGGGGTTACTGTAGGGATACAAAAAGCTTACGTTCTCATACACCTGACGACGCTCCTTGAAGTTTCTTCTGTCGATTTGTCGGTCGTATTTGGAAGCGATTTGGACCTTTGGCTGAAAAATTGAAACTCTTGTTTTTCACTCTACTATTTCATCCTTACTGGATGTCTTCCGCCGGTGTCATCTCCGCTAGCCTGTCCGTTCTTGGCATTGTTAGCACGGGCGACTTGACGAGATCTCTCGTTCAACTCCTTCAGATCGTACTCTTGTCTCTCGTGTCTCTTCTCCTGGTCGTACTTTTGCGCCTCGAGCTTGCAGATACGCTGGTGGAGCTCCTTGATCTTGGCCTTCATGTCATTGGGAAGGATCGTGGAGGCTTCAGGGATGCTCTGACGGATTCCTCTCATGAAGACCGTCTTGGCCTCTTCCTGCTGCTCCTTGGTCATTCCCATTTCTTGTTTGGCTTGGACAATGTTTCCGAAACGGTCATTGACTCCGGAGGACTCTTCCTTCTTGTTGATGACGAAGTTTCTTCCTCCCTGTTGCCCAGCAGCAAAACCACCTCCCATCATCTGCGCCTTCTTCATCTTCTCCTCCTCCTTCCTCTTCTTCTCCTCCTCGGCACGAGCACGACGATCCTCTTCCTCCTTCTTTCTTCTCTCCTCATCGAGTCGCTTACGCTCGGCGGCTTCAAGCTCCTCTTGCTCTCTGGCAAGACGACGCTGCTCCTGCTTCTCCTTCAACTTCTTCAACTCCTCTTCCTCCTTCTCGCGTTCCGAACGACGCGCGTTCTCGTAGTCGGCGAGCTTCGCCTGCTCGTCGTTCTCATGACGCTTCTTGGCGGCCAGCATCGCCTTCTCGGCTTCATTCAGATTCTCGCCGCTGAAAATTGAGGCTTGGTTAGATTTCAATCAGTCTTGATTTGAATTTCTTTGATCGTGGAAATGTGAAAGTGCTTGGAAGTGCAAACAGAGTGTATAGTACTCCAAAGACTTTTCTTAGTTAGTATAGAAATTGAGATCATGGAGGTCTCAGAAAGCCGAAAAGATGTGAGCTTTGGTGTTAACTTTGCTATGTTGTTTGAAATTTTCTGAAGATAGAAAAGAAGGAAAAAAATAGAAGTACTCGAAGGTGACAGGAGCGTGCGAAGCGGCAGCCGGGGTGGCTGGACCACCGGTGTCGATAGAAGCTCGCTTGAACCTCTCTTCCTCGGCCTCCTCAGCTTCGGCTTCCTCCTCGGCCTCGGCCTCCTCGACCTCTTCGACCTCCTCCTCCTCTACCTCCTCGTCTTCGTACTCGGAGCTGAAAATTGGATACTACCAGTTTTTAGAAATTACGAAAGTTTCGTATTCAAGTGATGGAGCTTGGTATGAGATTTCTAAAAAGTTCATAGCCCAAATCAAGACTTTCAAAATGAATGAAACTTACTATTCCTCGTCAGACATGATTCAAGCTTGGTTGTTCGTTGAAAACTACCCTGAAAAGTAGAAATAGCAAAAAGAAACCAAGGAAAAAATCCACGAAAGCAGTACTAAGAAAGTAGAAAATCTCAACTAGCAAGTAAAAGGAAAAAAGAAAAAGTAACAAGAACTAAACACACATCCTCGGATCCTAAACAAGAGAAAAAGAGAGATACAAAAGTGTTACATAGTGTCTCTCGAAGTTTACCCACCCATCCCCGTTATCCCCCCTTCCGAAAATGAAGCGAAATTCCAACAAGTGGTAGAGAGAGAGAGAGTAGGAGGATCTTGAGGGGTGGGCGTACAGTGTGTATACTCTCTTTTTTCCTCCTTTCACTACTCTAAAATATCATGGAAGAGAGAGGGAGAGAGAGCATCCTGGCAAATCGCACTGTACGCGGCGGCGGGGGGAAAGCTCTTGAGAGCTACTTGTGTCTACAACCTTGTCGAGCCATTGATCGCTGATGTGTAGGAGAGAAAAAAAGAGGGAAGGTGGGAGGTGGTACCTGGAATTATGTATGAGTAATTAAATGATGTGAATTTGGGATGAATGGATCAAGGATAGCAAAAAAAATGGAGAAGAACCGTAACTTTTTATATAGCCAATAGAAAAGCCAAGATAATCTCAAGACAGACTGGATTGGAAACTGTGCAACGAAATTTTGAATCTAGTATCTAGAAACCAGAAGAGCCAGTACTGAGTTCATCTGATTTCGTTGTTAGCCAAACTCCCACCTATTGCACCGGTTTTTCCATTCGGAACATTCATGTTTCGTCGACCAAACTTTTGAAGGGTATTAGTGAAGGGTTCCAGGGAGAGTAGACACTATTTTTTGTAGCCTCGATGCTCCCCATGTTCCTGGTCGTCACCAAAACATGACGAAGGACCCGGTTGGTTGTCATGGACTTCACAGAGTGGCTCCTCCGTTCCGATGAAGGCGTATGGAGATTATGCTCATTGTTCGAAGATAAATAATTGAATAGTGTTTGAGTATACGTTCGCATGTTTATTGATGTTCATAAACTTACAGACAGATGCAAACCAACAGACAAAGATCCAAAGCCAAAAAGTTCATTTTCCAAACAAGAGTGTACACAAATTTATTAGCATACAGCGAGCTATGCCGACCAAAAATAAACCAACTTTTTTTTTGACATTGGTAGATCAAAATTATAGTCCATAAACACTGGAATCGGTTCGATCTACCAATGCTAAGCGAAATTTCCTCTCGAAACGCAACATATTCAGATAGAGATACACCAGAAAAGTATGACATATAATGATACAAAATCAGAAAAAGTCAGAAAAAGATCATGAGAATTGGATGTTGTCCCGGCCAGTCCCGGTCAGTATACAGTACCCTCCGGGAAGATATACAATTTGAGTTCCATTTTCAGTGCAAAATGATCAACATTGAGCAGTTGAAAATGTATGTTCCCATCACCCGATTTCTATGAAACTTGGTATATGTATTAAGCTAGTCTATATCTTCATTTTTGTAGCTGACCACTTTTCATGAAAAACACAGTCAAGTTAGTTGCGTGACATCAAAACTTGGAACACTTCATTGCAAATTTCAAACTTTTTTGAACCAATGATCTTAAACGCGACGTAACTGACTTGATTGTGAATTTCATAAAAAGTCATCAACTACAAAAATGAAGATCTAGAACTGCTTCACACATTCACCAAGTTTTATAGAAATCGAGTAATTGGAACATGTTTTTTCAACTGCTTAAAGTTGGCCATTTTGCACTGAAAATGATTAAATTGGGTATCTTATTGGACGGTACTGTGAACTGTGAGATCCTTCATGAGATAAGGGGTCTACTCATTAGAGAGCACTATTTCTCTTCTCCTCCTCTTCCACTTTCTTTCCAACCATGCGTTCAGCTTCCATCAGGTTCTCTCGATGCCCGTGCAGTATTCCTTGATTTGCTACCATCCGAAAATCGCTCCGATTTCGCCCGCTTCACTTTTGTTTTGATCTTCTCTGCTTCAAAAGTTCCATCAACTGATTGTTGTCGAAACTGACTGGTGTCTTTGTGATTCTCCTGATATCGTTTAAGATACTTTTCGAACTCCAACTTTCTCGCTTTCTCGTGATCTTCAAGTTTTGCCAATTTCGCATCGATGGCTTTCTGGATCCTGAAGGTTATAAAATTTCCAAAAGATCAAACACTAATTCTTACTTTTTCTTCTCTTCACTCCTCTTCTCATCATTCGACCGTTTTAACTCATCCAACTCCTTCTTGATCTGCTCTCTTTCCAACTTTTGTATCACTTGGTCTTCCTTGAGAATCTTCAATTTTTCAGCGAGTTTCACACGAGCTCTATCGACTTCATTTGTTGGTCTGAAAAAGAGGTTGCAAAAATTTAAAGGGAAAAATTTGACCTACCTATCTTCAATCTTCTGTTCCACATCTCCAATGATTACCACTTCCTCTAAACTAATAACTTCGAATTCGGCGAGCAAGCTGAAAAATAGGAAAATCTGAAACTGGGGAAACAAATTTTAACTCACTTTTTATCATCTGACATTTTCTTTGTTAAAAAAATCAATAGTCTACTTTCTTCAAGATTTGATGAGCCGGCCTAAGCACACAAAAGTCTTCCGTAAGGTTGTCCCTAATGTTTGCTCATTTTTCGTATATCCCCCCACACACTGTGAGGTTCTGGGTGGGCGGACAGGCTAACATGTGAGGTGAAATTCATTGGGGTTTATTCGAAGAAATTTTGAAAAATGAATACAAAAATCGTTCGGATACAAGTACAATAAAGAAATTATCATCTGAGCACTCGAGTCATCTAGAAATCCTTTCTATAACCGCCTCGCAAGGACTGCATTCGCCGCATTCTGTCCTCATCGACACTTCGTTCGTTTTCATCGGCTCCGATTCTCGAATTTTGAGGATTCTTGAGCTCAGAAACTTCCAACGCCTCCTGCTGTCTGGCCATTCTTCGTTTGTCCAGCTTGATTTTGAGTCTACGGAGCACACGTTCCTTGAGAGCACGCTCAACACTAGTCTCTCTGAAAAATGACCTTGTGGATGATCTGTGGACGGAGGCTCACTTACCGCTTAAGGATCTTCTGGAGCTTATTATCCATTTCTTCCTTGTCTTCTTTTTCTTCCTGTTCATCCTCGTCAGTCAAAATCTCATGCTCATATGGATCATCCGACACCTCGAACTCCTCATCGTTCAATTCCGAATTCGAAGTCTTCACTTCCTCAAATTCTTGAACTTCTTCTTGGAGAATCTCCAGTTGTTTCTCATTCTCAAGAAATCGAGTTCTCAATTTCCGAAGCTCAGCAAAACGGAGAATTTCATAATTGGCGATTCTTGCGTAGACTTCGGCTTTTCGGATTTCGATGGCGGCTCTGGAAATTGACTGGGATTAGTTTTCATACAGAATTTCAGCTCAAAACTATGCGTGAACTTGTAAAAATCAAGAAAGCTAAAACTGATCAGCGTGACCCTCCACCTTATCTCCTCATCAAATCTGGTGGAAAAAACCAGAGCAGATCAAATGTGCTGATAAGAAATCGCTATATAAGGAGAGGAAATCCTTCAGTATCTTCATAGAGTTCAAAACTCCTTCAAACCAAAGCCATGGCCCAATCCGTCCCACCAGGAGACATCCAGACCCAGCCAAACGCCAAGATCGTCTTCAACGCCCCGTACGACGACAAGCACACCTACCACATCAAGGTGATCAACTCGTCGGCTCGTCGTATCGGATACGGTATCAAGACCACCAACATGAAGAGACTCGGAGTCGACCCACCATGCGGAGTGCTCGACCCAAAGGAGGCCGTCCTTCTCGCCGTCTCCTGCGACGCTTTCGCCTTCGGACAGGAGGTAAACTGGATCGATTCAGACCGCCCATTTCTAATCTAACTCATTCAGGACACCAACAATGATCGTATCACTGTCGAGTGGACCAACACTCCGGATGGCGCTGCCAAGCAGTTCCGTCGTGAGTGGTTCCAGGGAGACGGTATGGTTCGTCGCAAGAACTTGCCAATTGAGTACAACCCATGAATTCTCGCTTTTCGTTCTCTATTTGATCAATAAATAATCCAAGCCATACCGTGTTTATAGTTTTCCAGTGTTATACTCACCTGCTCTCTTGTTCTTTCATCCGTTTTTCTAAATCTGTCTTCTCCGCCTCTTCCTTTTGTCTCTTCTCCGCCTCAGCCAATGCAGCTTGTTCTCTAGCCAGTTTCTCTTGGAACATCTTCAATCTTTCCTCAAGTTTTTCTCTCTGAGCACGAGTGACTTCCATAGCTTCCTGTGCTCGGCGAGCATCTTCTTCTAGTTTCGCCCGAAGAGCTTCTTTTTCTCGTTTTGCTTGATGGGAAGCTTGTTGCATAACCTTCCTTGCCTCCTGCTCATATTCAGCCTTTCGAGCTTCGAACTGAACTTTTGCTCTTTGCGCAAGTTTCGCAGTCAGCTTGGCACGCATTCTGGTTTCTCTGGAAACATCACTTTCAGATTTCATCATACCCTTTGAAAATCTATTATAGAATCCCACCTGGGCCCCTGCTGCACTGTGGCTCTTCCACACAAGACTTGCACCATTCTCAGTCGATTCTCTTCCTGTCTCTTTTTCTTGTTCTCCTTCTTGATTCTCCTTCGCTCCTCTTCAGATCGATTTTTCTCCTCTTCTTGCTCTCGAAGTCGCTGGATCTCTTCCTCCAAATGTTCGCGTCCAGCCATACGGAAGTTTTCGTATGCACTCTGCATTTGTTGTTCTTTGGTTGCGCTGGAAAGTTTTGAAATTGGAAAATACTACATGAGTGTTGGGCGCAAAAATTTTCCGAGCGGGTTTCTCAGCGCTGAAATTCAAGTCGAAAAGGCTTGGATTCTTCTACCCCACCGTTCAAGTTTCTTCTGATCTCCAGCTGCTTCCATTTTGGTTGGTAAATCGAATTCTACTGAATGGACTTGATCGCTTTGAGACCTAAAACTTGAATCCAAAATCAGAATCGAAAATGTGGACGCTCACCCGATCACACTTGACAATCGATTGCTCCGATGTATCCAGCAAAAACCAGCACTGAAACCAACCAAGTTCTCTAGTAGCTTTTGCCGAAACTTGAGGATGAAAAAATGAAATCGTCAATCAATAACTTTTCACCTAATAATAACTGATTGTGGCCTGCAAACAAACAGTCAGGATTGCAAGAGGTATGAGAAAAAAAAAACGTCATGGCCACCAAAAAGTATATCTCTCTTTGCTTTCTCTCTCTCTCTCTCTCTCTCTCTCTCTCTCTCTCTCTCTCTCTCTCTC
>LR545304.1:0-48527 GCA_900536305.3 Caenorhabditis sp. 40 LS-2015 | reverse complement strand
TCTCTCTCTCTCTCTCTCTCTCTCTCTCTCTCTCTCTCTCTCTCTCTCTCTCTCTCTCTCTCTCTCTCTCTCTCTCTCTCTCTCTCTCTCTCTCTATCTCTCTCTCTCTCTTCCCCCCGGGAGCTTGAGTGCTGCTCCGAAAGGCTAAGTGCTAACGGACAAGGTTGGATAGAAAAAATACAGGGATTCTGAGAAAATCGGGAAGTCATAGAAAACGAAACACTACATATGCAAAATCCCAAACTGAAATTTTGACGGCTCTTGTCAGCTTCATGAACTACCATCGTACTAAAGTCAGCCATTATAAAGAGCATCACAAGATTTGAGAAACAAAAAAAAACAGAATTTCATCATCGGCAAGAATCAAATTCAAAGCAGATGAGAACAACACTGGATAACGTTTTCTTGCCGGGAGCCGCACCAGCAGCAGCAATGGCAAGAAGCAGACACAAAGTGTAACACACGGGAATGATGACGGGCGGCTGGGGGGAAGTGTAAAGTTTCAAGTGAGACAGATATCACGGGAGCAGGGACAAAGATTTTCCCGTTGGCACGGATGCGAACTTGACGATGAAAAATGTGTATGAGAAATAGATGAAGTTCATTCAATTCCACGAACGTCTGACAAGGAGGTTGCATGAGTTCTTGGGTTGAACTTTTTTTCATAATCTATGTCGAGGTAAAATCGACCTTGTAGATTCAGAATCTAGAATGAAAGTTGGACAAAATGTTCACGCAAGTATAGTTAAAATCTCGCACAGTTGAATCCTATAGTAATATTGGATGTACATAAACCTTTGAGAAAATCACGTCAAGTATCTCGATAGAATTCAACTTTGCTAGGTCATAACTCGAATGACGTGAGCATTTTACTAATTATTGCTTCAGAATCCGATTCTACAGGGCCGATTTTACTTTGAGCCAGATTATGAGAAAAAGTTCAACCCAAGAACTCGTGCAATCTCCTTGTGAAAGTTGATGAGGAGACTTAAAGTTTCCACCGCTCTATCTGTGAAGTCAATGGCGATGTCTCCATTATGAGCTTCAAAGCATCCTTGAGAGTAACAAGGATCGAAAGGAAGGACATGAGCAATACTGAAGACCTGTAAAAATGTTCACATGCTCACAATCTTTGATGAAGTGAAGACTTCCATGAGACATCTCAACTTGATCTTGTATTCCAGGCGAAGGATAGTAGGATAGTGGGAGTATTGAATTGGGCCAGGATCTGTTCCAGGATCTGAGCTCAAGAATCCTGTAGGGGTAGGAATGTTCCATTTGGATTCTTCGCACATGAGGGCCAAAAAAAACCCCCCGATTTCTTCAAAATGTACCCAATTGTGTTCTGTGTCCAATGTTGCCGTCCTATACAATTTCATGAACAAAAAGCAAAGATCGTGTAAAATTCCGGCGAATGTCTGACCCTAAACTTTTGTTTACCACTGGGATTTCCCCCATTTTTTACAGTATCTTCGTTTGTTCCGAAACCGAATGTGTGATAATCTCAAGATTATCCGTTTTTATTTTGTTTCAACTCTCTTTTTTTTCGATTTCGTTTTTTTTTCTGTTGTTACATTGTGTTTGTTTCGAAACTCTCGATTTGTTGCCAAATGAAGTTTTCCTGAACCAAATTTTTATTCAAAAACCGAAAAGTCAGACTGAACAAAAAACTTCTGAAGTTAGGATTCTCAATTCTAAAGAAAACCTGAATCTGTCCAAATCTGAGAATCAAGACAAACACGTGAAGTATATGCAAACAAAAACAGAAGCATGTTGTGCTCAAAAAAGTTACAAAATTCATATCTGAACAAAAAAGTGTTCACTTCATCTCAATTTTCAGTGCAAAAGCTTGAACAATCAAAAATGCTACCTTATCAATTTTGGATTCCATTCAATCAACCAGTACTAAAAATCACTCAAATCTTGAGAGACAATGAAGATGGAGTTATTTTCAGTCTAGAATTTCAGCCATCCTTTAAACTTCTGAAAACCCGTGTTTCACCAAAGGTCAAAGTTCTACTTCATTTAGATAATACAAATAGTGAATAATAAATAATAATGAATGAATGAATAATAGCGAAGCCCAGCAGATAAGACAAAAAATGGATGCCCTTTCACAAAAAAAGTTCATATGTTCCTCCCATTTGTCGGCGTTTTCCTCTCTCATCTTGCACTTTTGATAAGATAAGGTACGAGAGTGAAAATTAATGAAAGGGTGATCCAAATTCAAAAAAATCTTGTCTTATCTCAGTCGTTTTAAACTCGACTACAGAGTCCTCTGCCAACTCGAAAAAAAACTACAGGCTGCTCCTATTTTGTAGCCATTTCTTGTGCTATGGTAGTCCTGATAGATACGATAATGAGAATAGTATATAAGTCTTCAGGATTTGTTTTGTCTGTCTTTTCCCCTACTCTGGTTCATCGGTTTTTGAACTTCGTCATCTACTATTTCAGAGCGTGTTTTCCGTTCCAGTCAACAAACTGTCAGTTGACTTTCATTGGTCAGTGATATAAAGCATGCCAAATTAGAGTGTCTGTTCATTTTCATTCTGCAAAACTTGAGGTTCAGTAGATCAAATTTCACTATAACCCGTTCACTGAGGGAGCAGGTCAAATTGGAGATAATCTGAAAACAAGAGAGGTCTCGTAATATTCAAACCTTCAAAAACTGATCTAACTTCTTCTCCAACTACTTGTTCTATTATAACAAAAACTTCACACCCATTCCCTCTTCTCCTTTTACACCGATTCCATCTCCCTTCATCTGCTATTCCTCCGTTCCTCTTCTACTCCGATTCTCATCTCTCTCTCTAATCCACTTTCTTCCCTTTACAACACCCCCAGCATCCCTTATGCTACCGATCCCATGCGCTAGAAAAGAAAAACGAAGAATCGGTTGTCGCTATTATTTTCATCTGTCAATCACCACAGAAGTATCTCAGATACAAAATCATCAAACTACATGATCGCTTATCAGGCCATTCCTGTTATTGTATCACACGCACTTCTTCTCCATATTTTATCACTTCCCCAATATGCCCCGGGGCGTCGAAAAGATGGGCAAAGAGTATCGCCCCCCGCTGTAAACAATCTACAGTAATCTATGAGGGGTTTTTTTTCATCTGTTTTTTTTTGTCTCGCGGTTATTGCAATTTTTCTATATATCACGCCCCCAAGTGGGTGTCTCGGGTATAAAAATGGGCGATAGAAAAGGGAAAGGGATACAGTAGGGGTCGTGCGTCGCTGGGTACACCATGTATTTTTTTTCTTATTTTTTGGCCCGTCAGAGTTTGGCCTAAGCCTAAGCTCAAGCTCCAGCCTCTCAAAATCCTCAAGCCCCAAAACCCTATTATCTTCCCCTTTTGTTTCTCCACCCCCTCTTAACTTCACACCCTCAGAGACCTAATCCAACGACCATTCTTCTTCTCTTTCTTTATGCATATTATAGAAAAACAGTCCCCCCAACTAGCCTCCCTCCGGACACCCGCTCCTCCGAAAAAGAAACACGATCCGCGGAGGAGACGTTTCAATTGAAATGGGGTCATCCCTCACCGCTTTCCCTCACTACAATCCATGAGTCTCTCGGCTTTCCCCGTGCTATTTTCCCCAAAGGTTTTCCCGAAAAAGTTAGATGGAAATCGGTGGCCTGCAGAATTGTAGCGAAGTTTATAGCCTAATGGATTCTAATAAGCCCGTGGCATTTCTAATAGGATCTTCCTCTTTTTTTTTGGACCTCATCATAATTACAATTGGGCCACTCCCCGGATCATGCACTCATTCGAATTCCTCCGAAATTTTCAGACCCTCCAGAAGTCAAAGTGAAAAAGTCAACGTCGATCTCAAGATGGTTCAGAAAAAGATGTTGGCGCATCCCGAACAATTTTCACGACTCATTGATGGTCCCGAACGGATCAGAGAGAGTGTGCAAGTTTCAAGTGAGTTTTCCTGAAGTTTATCAGAATGGGGCGGCGTTAGGCTTAGGCTTAGAGGTGTTAGGTTAAGGCTTAGCGTGTTAAGATCAGGTGCAGGCGTTAGATTGCGCTATTGAACTGATTAGGCTTAGGCTTAGAGCCGTTAGGCTTGAACTGAGCGCCGGTAGTCTTAGGCTGAGCACGTTTAGACTTAGGATTAGCGGCGTTAGGCTTAGTATGGAATCTTAGCATCTGAAGTATTGTGGATCTTAAACTTTATGCTATGATCAGTAATTTCAAGAATCTGATAGTATGGAAGTTATGAATTTCAAGTCCGCAAAGCCTCAAAAACTTCTAAATGCTTTCAGAACCTATCACCGGCTGTCCAGACGGCATCACCAAGACTGTCTGGGATGTGCTCACCCGAAGTGCTCAACTCAACCCCAACGGACCTCTGTTCGGAGAGCACATCGCCGGCCGACACGTCTACACCACCTACCGTGAAGCTGTAGAGGAGGCCACCATCGTTGGCTCCGCGATTCTTGCCACTATGAACAAGCTGCGTTCCACGAACAAGTTGATCGGTATCGCTGGAATCCATTCCAGAAACTATATGCATGTCATGCACGGTATCTCTGGCTACGATTTGACTACAGTGCCACTCTATCACCAGTCCAAGTTGGAGACGTTGTGGTGAGATTCAGAATCCAGAAGTTCATAGATCTCAATTCCTAGCATTTTCAGCGACATCATCGACAACTGCAAACTCGAAATCATCTTCTGCGAGAACGCGACGCGTGCCGAGGGATTCTTGTCTTCCAAAACTCCAGACCGTCTTCAATCCTTGAAGACGTTGATCATTCTGGACAGGACGACTACTTCCCAAAAGCACGACGAAGTGGAGATTCTCAACTTTATCGAGTTCTTAGAGCTCGGAAAGAGGAACAAACGGAATCCGGTGAAGCCAAAACCGGAAACCATCTACGTCATCTGTCACACCAGTGGCACCACAGGAAGACCAAAAGGAGTCGAGATGTCTCATGGAAGCCTTTTGGCAGCGGTCTCCGGAATCTTCACCTCTTGGACTATCGCCTATGTCTGGAAGTTCGGACAGGAGGACACCTACTTTAGCTTCCTGAGTTTGGCTCATATCTACGAGCACCTGATGCAAACGCTGACCATCTATTTTGGAGGGAGAATCGGAATATATGACGGAAACACTGCCACATTGATTCCACAGATTCAGAAAATGCAGCCAACCATTGTATCCCTAGTGCCACGTCTTCTAAACAAACTGTATGAAGCCGTTCACAACGGAGTCGCCAAGAAGGGATTCATTGCCAGAAAGCTGTTCGAGTATGCCAAGAAAACCAAGACGCGCCAACTTCAAAACGGCGTCCTCCGCTACGACACCTTCTTCGACAAGATCGTCTTCAAAAAGCTCAAGCTCATGCTGGGCGGCAAGATCAAAGTTCTCACGACAGGCGGTGCTCCAGTAACCAAGGAGGTCAAAACGTTCACCAGATATGCTTATGGTTGTCCACTGGTTGAAGGGTACGGTCAGACTGAGTGCAGCGCGGCTGGCACTCTCACGCTCCCATGGGACACCACCTATGGAAATGTGGGTGGACCGGCTCCGTGGTCTCAGGTGAAGTTGGTGGATGTGGTGGAGAAGAACTATCTGGCGGTGAACGACGAGGGAGAGGTGTGCTTCCGTGGAGCCGCGTTGATGACTGGATACTTTCAAGATCTAGAGTTGACAGCGAAGACTATCGACTCGGAAGGCTGGCTTCACACCGGCGACATTGGCAAATGGCTCCCCACAGGCGCCCTTCAAATCATTGACCGCAAAAACGAAATGTTCAAACTCTGCCAAGGCGACTTTGTCTCTCCGATCCAGATCGAGGCGATCTACGCAAACTCCCCACTGATCACTCAAATCTACGTCACCGGAAACACCGAGCGATCATTCTTGGTGGGAATCGTGGTGCTCGATTTGCCACGTTTCAAGACACTTCCGTGTGTGAAGGCGTTGGATGGGAAGGAGGCGATCGAGACGATCATGGAGAAGAAAGAAGTGAAAAGTGCGGTGATCGCCGAGTTGAACAAGTACGCGAAGGAGAATGGCCTGCAAACGATTGAGCTGATTCGAAATGTGCACTTGACATTGCAGGTAAGAATCCTGGTTAGCCTGGGCTCAACAAAATTTTGCCCTATTTTCAGGAGTTCAGCGAAGAAAACGGACTCGTCACCTCCACACTCAAAAATCGTCGCAAGATTTTGGAAGACTTCTTTGCACCTCAAATTGCAAAGATGTACAAGGAGATCGAGACGTTGTAAAGAAAGTCTAGTTCCNTTTTGGACCCCAAAATTGAAAAAATGTACAAGAGGATGACCACGTGTAAAAGAAAGTTTATTCCCCAGTCTTTTCCCCCCCCCCCCCCCCATAACATGTCAAAATTCTGTGATATCTGTATTTGTTTGGATTGTATGGTGCCTTTATTATTTTTAGCCAATAAACTGAAAAAATGGGATTCAATGTTGAAAATACATCGCCGTGCCTGTCCGCTGCCAAGACTTGGTGACGATTCCAGCGATCGAAATCTGATTTTTTGAGAGTTTCAAGAAACGGAAAACTCGACTACGGTATCCAGGGAGCAACAAAACAATTGCCATGGGGTCCATGAAAGGGAAGGCTGACAAGGCGATAACTCCCAAATAGTTGTTCCACATTCCAAGGTCCAAGTTGAGCACGGGCCCGTACCAGGCGACCATGCAAGGCGAGAAACTAATGCATATTGGAATGAAGGTCTGGACGGAGAGAGCTCGGAAGAGTTGACGGTGCAGTTTTTGGGTCAGTGGAGATAAAGCGGGGTTGTTGCGGAGGTGTATGAAAATCTGGAAGTTTATCAGTTTTCGAGAAATTCTTTAGAGATTCGGAAGGTTCGCTGGGCTCAGCCGGGGTTTTTTGGGCTCAGCGGTCGTGAGGTTTAGGCCTAGCAGACGTTAGGCTTAGGCTTAGCGGTCGTCAATGTTAGACTTAGCGATTGTTAGGCTTAGGCTTAGCGGCCGTTTGATAACTACTGGATTTCCCCAATAGACCGGCACCCCCTTCCCATCACTTTGACCAAATTTTTCTCGGTTCCTATGAAAGATATCAAAAAGTGCTCAACTAACAAAATGTTCATTGCAGCATGGCACACATTTTTGCAGTTGACAACTTTTTGATATCTGTAATTGGAGCCGAGATAAGTTTGGTCAAATTTTTTGTGCAGAAATTCTCACCTTGAACCCCAACCCAATGTACAAAGAAACCGCATAGATCGATATCCCTGTCAGAATCAGAATTCCAATCCAACTTCGGCTCTTCACCCCGTCACTTCCTTCCTGAAACTTGCAAGTACTTCCTTTCTAGCTTCCTCTCTCTCTCTCACCATATAAAGCGCTCCCAAAAACGCAATCTCATCCGAGCTCACGTTATAGTCTTCCAGGAACACCTCTCTGATATAGTCCCTCATTTCCTGATCGGCATACAGGAAAAGTTCACAAACAGTGCTCCAAACTATTCCATGTGTCAGAAAGAACAAGAGAATGCACAACATGCCAGCGGGTTTGAAAACTTGGGCAACAAAGTGTGGGCTGAAAAAAAAGTTGGTTTCGCCGAAAAACAAGAAGAACTCACTGGAACAACGCGATGTATCTGTAAATAAAATGGGTGATCAGAATACCATAAGACAGGGAAATACACCCACATCGAACGGAGACGGCTAGTTGGCCAAGGCGAAGATTCTAAAGAACACAGGGTTTTAGAGGTTCGCAGATTCTCAACTTTACCTCTGGACCATAAAACGGACCATCCGTTAGACACACCACAAATGCGGATCCTGTGCCATGAATGCCCTAAGAATTATTGTGTTCTCAATGGAGCGCACTTAACCTTACCACTGGCACCAACAGCTCTACAGTTGTGTAGGTCATATCGAAAAGGGCAAAAAACAAGAGCAAATATCGATATCTTCCGATGGAACTAGTCTTCTGATCCGTCAAAATCAGATAGATAAAAATAGGATTCAGAGTGTATGATAAAAATGCAAACGTTTTTGGGAGGTAGTGATGCGTCCAGTGGATGTACATTTTTTGCTGAAAAACAGACAACTGAAAAGGAAAAAAGAGGACAAGAAAAATCTGGCTTTCCAAAAAAAGAGGCACTGCGTTTTTCCAATTTCCGGCTTGTACCATAAGCCTCGAAAACGGGAAATGAGATTTCATGTGTTTTATGATCGCGGAGTTCGAGGTGAGTTCAGAAGGAATAACTGTGATTCACTGCCTTGGACTTTTGACTTTTCGAGGTTCTGAAAATGAAGAAGCTGGAACGAAAGAATATTTTGCCATCCAACCTATAAGGTGCCATGATAACAAAGTCACTTATATTTTTCCCCCCAGAAATCCAAACTTCCAAAAACGTCATTTCTAACTAGACAGAAATCTGAAACATTCCCAGTGGAGTATGTTCCTACCTGAGTCAATTGGAGGATCTCTGAATGAAAAAGATTCTGACAGAAGCCTTCCCACTCGGGTGATGAGGATCCAGAAGCGTTGAGATTCTTAAAAATGAGCAATTTCTGTAGAGGGTGACAATAACTAGAGGCGATATAGAAACAGTATCCCAAAATAAAATTTGTGTACTTTTGCTCTGGGGTTGATGGTAGCCCAAGACGCTTCAGGTGCGGATCGACGACAAATCGTCGCATAACTTCAGAAGCAGCGTCTTCTGGTCTTCCAAACATGAACAGTTTTTTTTTGTCAAGTCTTTCTAGGTTACGAATTTTGAAATGAGATAGTATTAACGCCGTCTTTTCCGGCACAGCTTCAATATAATCCGAATTTGGAACGTAATTTTCATAATACAGTAGGCAAAAAAAATGCGCGTTCGGTGGTTTTCAGTGCAAAATGGTCAACTTTGAAGACTTGTAAATCTGTTCTCTCAACAAACCGATTGCTCTGAAAATTTGTGGATGTGTCAAGCAACTCTACATCTTCCTTTTTGTAGTTGACAACTTTTCACAAAAATCACAATGTAGTCAGTTATGACCCGCATAGTCACGCGACTTTAAAATTCGGTCCATTTCAGTGCAATTTTTTTTCCTTCTCGGAACCATGATATTTACTGCGACGTAACTAAATTGATTGTGACTTTCGTAAAAAGTCGTCAACTACAAAAATGAAGAACTAGAGTTGCTTGATGCACCAACCAAGTTTTATAGAAATCGAGTGTTTGGAACATACTTTTTCAACTGCTCAAAGTTGACCGTTTTGCACTGAAGATCAAAAAATTTCCACTCTCTTTGGCCAGTACTGTAGTTATTTGTCACTCTGTAGAAGAAGCCACATTTTAAGCTATGTATCTTCCCCGAAAAGCAAGAACAAAACCAAAAAGAAAATCATGAGATTTATGTATAATAATGAGTAGGACCTGTGAGATAATCAAGTGTTTTTTTTTTCCCTTCAGAATTTATAATTGTTCCGCAGCCTCCATTGATTGTGCTCGAACGCTCGACAATGCTCATATTTCTCTCCTTTTTTGTAGTTGACAGGGTGCAATGGCTCACACTCTCCACTACAGGATCTTGGGTAGCAAATGAACTGAAGACCGTGAAGATCTTTGAGAGCGAGCAGGTGAAATGTGACATAGGCCAGGATGAGGCTGTACTCCATGATGGCGAAGTGACGAGGGACTGAAACGTGAGGAAAGTTTGGAAAGTTGAGGGGACGCCACGACTCACTGTAAGAATGACACAGTGATTCTTTCGTCCATCCGATATGAAACTGGAAGTATTGAGGAGCACAATAGCCAAACACCACGGAGCACACTGCTCTGGTGAACATCAGAGTGGTCTCTGATCTCTGAAACATACCCCAAAATGAACCTTTGTTAGGGATGGAGACCCACCTTTGCGCTATTGATAGATAGAATGAAATGGAATACGGTAGGAATACACATGTTGACAACCGACACAATTGCAAAGGTGGACTTGCAGAAGTGATTGATTTCTGAAAATCGATGTTGTTTTTAGAAATCGAGTTTTGAAAAACACCTTTAAAATCACTGTGCATTGTGATCACACTGAACATTGCCAATGCACTAGTCTCGATCAACGTGATCATCGGCATCAGATCACAAAGCCATCTGAATATCGGATTCGGCACATCTTTCCAGAACCCGTTGAGTAGGAGATTTCTGAAATTTCCACATAACTTTTTTCCGAGAATATAGGGTCTTACCGAAAAACAATGCTGTGAAAGAAGCGAACAGCGATCGTGAGACACGTGGCAAGTCGGAATATCACATTACCCCAGACATTCAACTCGAGAAGGTTTAAGATTGATAGTAGACCATCTTCAGGATACTTTAGGTATGTCTGAAACACGAAACATTGAATGTATGTCATCACTAGGAATTCACTCACTCTACATCGAAAAATTTTGGCGCCGTAGAAAACAATGATGGAATTGTCGATGAGCTCAGTGTCATGTAAAGGCGTGTAGTTTGTGGGAAGTGCGGCGCAAACGGCAACTGAAAACAACCAAAATGATATTTTCCAGACAAAATTGCTTACCGATAAAAGCTGTCAACGAGATGACAGTGAATATTAAACTAGCTCGAAGAATAGGGAAATCCAGATAGGCAATGTCGACATTATCATCTTCCACATGACCATATTTGAGCTGCTGGTTTTCTCGACTCGTTTGGGGGATCTGCAAAATTGATCCATCACAATGGAAACTGAATTTTCAGAGCCAAAATTTCTCACCTTTACACAAAACTCCTCCTCATCCCACTCTGCCGCTCGGTACTCTTCTGTGTTGACTGTGAAAGTGTGGTTTGGCATTTTATCTAAAAGATGAGAGACTATAGTCTAGGATTTCCGAAAGACCCGGAATCAGGAATAGAAGCATCAAAACTCAAACCTTATATACTATAATATAGGCTGAATGAGATAGAGGAGAGATAATGGTCAATGTCGTTGATGGGAGAAGTTATGAGGGAAGTGTCTAGAATGAAGTTGTTCTGAATTGGCCCTGTCTCTAGTTTAGCATCTGATCAACACCCAGATGACGGATTGTGTTCAGGATGTGAAAGTTATTTAGGGACTAAGGATACATACAATGCTGGCCATAACTCTATCCCGTTTGGTGATGATCTTCAGTGCAAAATGGCCAATTTTGAACGGTTGAAAAAAGTATGTTCTAATCACTCGACTTCTACATATAAAACTTGGTGAATGTATCAAGCAACTTTAGATCTACATTTTTGTAGTTGACAACTTTTTACGAAAATTTTTGTGAAGTGAGTTACGCGACATCAAAACTGGGTGCGAAAGTTCAATTTTTCGGACCAGTGATTTTAAACGCGACATAACTGACTTGATTGTGAATTTCGTGAAAAGTTGTTAACTACACAAATGAAGATCAAGAAATGCTCAATACATTCACTACTTTTCGTGAAAATCAGGTAATCGAAACATACTTTTCAACGGCTCAAAGTTGGCCAATTTGCGCTGAAAATCAAGATTATTTCTGTAGAGGACTGAAAACTGCTACTCCTTTTTTTCTCGCAAAAACAATTTATTTGAACCCAGAAAAAAGGAATTCTTCTCAAAAAAGTTACTTTTCCAAAAAAAATCGCGTTTCGAAAAAAAAGGCTCGACGTCGGCCCGTCGAAACCTCGACGGACTATCCCGCGGGCCGGCCAGTGATTTTTTATTCAAATATGATATTTCAAGTTGCTGAAAACTAAATGGCAAAGTGATCATTCAAATTCTGATCAGTGACACACAATAGAAACATCCGGAACACTCGAGATAGTGTCCAGTAATCAGTACATTTTAGTGATGATGTAATCCCGTTAGAACAAGCCAATTTTCGCAAGGGATGTTTGATTTTTTTTTGAGTTGAATTTTCTTTTTGGGGAAAGCAAAAAAATAATCACGTTTGCATTATTGGGTCGTTAAGCGAGGCAGTGAAAAGCTAAAACATCGTAAAATGAGGTTGATTTATTGAGATGTTTATCATGGGTTGGGGATTATGGAAGGAGATGTTATTAGGTGAAATTTGGGGTATGGAAACTGGAAAACTCGAAATTTAGTCAATTCTGGATTCAAATCTGTGGATCTTGTAAAATCACTGAATCTCTGGAAATCCCAAAACTACAGAAACCTCAGAATCACAAAATTCAAATATTTTACCAACCCACGAACATTGAAGAATCACAGAATCCCCACCAAACAACGAGAACAAAAAACAATGAATGATGAAACTACTGCAAATCTCAATTTTCCCTCCAAAGTGGAAAATTGGTCACTCAAAATCAGGAAATCCCTCCTCTTCACTATCTCTTTCGACACATGCCGTCAGTTTTTGGTGACTGATCTAAAAGGATGGGGGAGAGAGAAGAAGAAAAAAGGTGAAGCCTACAGACGTCATCGAAACAAGGAGAAGCATTTTTCGAGCGGTAAGATGAAGAGATAAGCAAAAAATGAATGGGGGGGGGGGGATGTGGGTTTTTGAAAGGAATGAGTGTTCAATGTGACAGAAAGATGATCGATTGATAGGGGCAGGAAAATTGAGGACACGGGCATGGAAGAGGTCTAGAGATTTTGTTCCAATATTCTGGAAATCCGAAGTTCCAGAGAATCGGAAATCTGAGCAATAGACATTCTGGAATGTTCCAAACTAATAACCTTACTTCAAGGTAAAACCGTCGAACAGTAGTCGTTATTAGATCAACCGATCATCAATCAAAAATCCTGATTTCTTTGACTTTCTGATCTTCCCCAGGCTTCATGGAATATCACGTCAGCAAAGGTACGCTGAGATCAGTTTTCCTCAAAAACCAAGGTATCAGAAAAACATTTAATAGAAGTGTACATATTTGTCAGAAGAAAAAGATACAGGATAAAAAACCAAAAACAAGCAGCATCTTTTTTTTTTGAGGAGAAGAGACTGGCGGCTAATAGAAGCGGCCGGCAGTCTTCCCTCAACATCTGTTGATGGTTTTGTGTGTGTTTGGAGGAGACTGTAGATGGACTGAACAAAAACTACGAGACGGAGGGTGAACGAGTACTGATTGACGGACGGAGTGACCAATTCATTCAGTCTTAGTGACAAGAGAGATCACTGTATCGCTTCATCTAGTGTTATGTTCTATTGTCTGATCGGGAGAGGATGTATTGGGGTTCAGGGCATCAGCTGAATCTAGAGAATGAGTTAGGCCTTGTTCCAAAACAGGTATAGTTTTGGTGATTTTCAGTGCAAAACGGCCAACTTTGAGCTGTTGAAAAAGTGGTTTTTAAGTAACCGATTCATATGAAACTTCGTGAGTAGATCAAACAACTCTAGATCTTCATTTTTGTGGTTGACAACTTTTCGGAAAATTGTTGTGAAGTGAGTTACGTCGCGTGCAGTAACAACCACTTTTTCTGAAATCTGAAGTCAGGCCAGATAAACCGCGTATAGGGAGGCAACCGCGAACTTTAACTAATTTCACTTCTACATGATTTTGACAATTTAGGACGTCGAGTCTTTTTTATCTTCTGATAGACTTGGCTGCGATTTTCAAAAAAAGTGGTCAACTACAAAAATGAAAGTCTAGAATTGTTTGATCTACTCACCAGGTTTCATAAGAAATGGCTACTTGAAAACCACTTTTTCAACTGCTCAAAGTTGGCCATTTTGTACGGAAAATCACCAAAAGGGGTAGAAATATGGCCAGCACTGTAAGCTCTGAGTGTGAAGCAGTCTTGGTCCAGAATTTCGGGTGGTGATTAGTTTTCATGGAAAAAATTTCCCAATGGCAATTTTGGACCTTATTTTGCAATGGTAACATCAGAATCCTATGGATCAGTCTTGACCACAAAAGTTCAAAATCAAAAAAAAACTTTGATCCTACGAAAACGAATCAAAATTAGCAAAAGCGTTCCAAATCTTTCTAGCCTTCATCTCAAATACACACACACATGACTTCTGATAAAGCGTCGACGGAACAAGATAACAAGAATCCGAGTGGGGATGACACATGTCATTTCCATAAGGAGATGTTCGAAGATTAGGAGATAGTGAAAGGTGAGTTTGCAAAAGGGGAAGAGAAATATCGGGTGAAAGCAAACTGATAAGGAAGGTGTGTGTTTCTTTGTTTTCTTGGACGCATTATTATTCATACTGACTGTAAGAAGATGACATGATCGGATATAGGCGGGGGCGGGGGTAAAGCAGGAAAGTGGACTTTGATATTTGATTCGGATGTGAGGAAATGGATACTTGATGTATGGCAGGACCTAGGTGTCTCTAGATGTACCTTATCGGAAGACTAAGTTTAATTTTCGATTGAATTCGAATTGGATTCTTGAACTCCGCCAGAACAACAGTTGAGGCGATTCCAACCTCACTCGCAATTTTTTCAATCCTTTATGTCTTTGAAAATCAAATAAAAATGCCTATCGTCCGGGCGGCATTAGAAAACGGCATGCGATTGAGAAAGCAAAGATAGATTTTCGCATGCCGATAACAAGCTTGTGGATTCTAGAAGGAGACAGTTCTTGGTTGGCATAATGACACATTGTTTCTCCCGCACACCATTGGCAATAAACAGTTTTTGTTGGCTGCCTCTGGGACTTGGATAATGAATAGAGTAGAACAACAGCTACAACTAGTATATGCCATATGTGACGATGATTATAAAAAACAAGTTGGTTTGGATATTTGTATACTATCATTATTATTATTATTATTATTATTATCATTATTATTATCATTAAGAACAATATTAGTACTAGTTTCAGCACCTCACTGTTTTTTTAGATCCTCAAATCTTGGTTTATCGACAACTAACAGTTTTTTGCCACTGTGAATGGTAGTGTGATAAAGACAAGCATGATGATCTGTCTAGACTATCCGAATTGGCCAACAGACAATAGAAAAAGTTTAGAGGGCGCATGCTGCATTTCAAGTCATCAAAAACCACCTCAGATAATGTGTGATTTAGTGAGGGGATAAGCTAATAAGGAAGGTTTCATATAGAATCTGGAGGTTAGAAGGTTCAAAGTTGGTAGACCTGCTTCTTTGTAGACCTACTTTGGAAATTTCGAAATTTTGAAAAACTCATAACTTGGCTAGTTTTGGCCTAGTCCTTATGAAAACTTTATTTTTGATCTTGGCTCGTTTGAAGCTTTCGGATGAGTATAAACATGATCAGGTTCTGAAAATTTTGAGTTTTGAGAAAAGCGCGCTCTAATGATAATGCCGTGCAAACTTGGTTAGTTATATGATCCAAACGCCATATAAACCGAATTTTTGATCTTTACTTGTTTAGAGCTTTCAAATGAGTATAGTCAGGAATGTTTTCAGTCAGGGTCGGTAAATGCGCTCCAATGATAATTATCTTTATAACATGGTTTGTAAAAACTCAGAAGAAATAAAGTCAACGGCGAAACATGGCAAAACCCGCCAGATGATTCGCCCAGAACAAGCCAAACAATCAAAGTGACTAAATTAGCCCGAATCCAGCGAAAATTACTACCGGCGAGTGTTCTCGCCTCTTGCGTAAACTTGCAAACACACTCGAACAATGTTGCGTCATTCGAATTTACAACGGACGACTGTCCCATTCGACGGAGACTGAAGAAAAAAAGGAGAAGCCTAGCCTCCCTTCGCTTCTTATCTGATGCGAATGTTTCGTTGTTTCATTCTTCCTCTTCAAATATTCTTCTCCCCTGACGTATTTCTCCCCTCCAAAAAACTACCAGCTGTTCGAAAAAAATGGGGAAGTGATCAAAGAGGAAGAAGGCGTCGCCACTTGTACTGCTTTCATTTTGCTTTTCGAATCAAAAATTATGCGGGGGAAAGCGTGTGGTCAGAAGAGAATGGACAAAAAACCGTATAAGAGGAGGAAGTGTACACAAAAACATAGCATGAACGAGGGCTAAACGGTTCACATCGGTCAGCAGGAGGAATCTTTTCAGTATAGATCAAATGAACACGAAAACAGGAAATAATCATCAGGTTGCAACAAACGGTTTCGGGTGAGGAAGATGGATGCAAAAATATATGGACGACAACCTTTAGATTCTGGAGACATGTACATGGACAGGGGTGAAGTTGGGGGCGCTTATCCAAGGATAACTCGAGGAAAAAATATTCAGGATGTGTCAAGTTTAGATCCAGAGGGAAAACGTGAACAAATTCAGAATTCATGCTTATAATAACACTTATTGAAGATATATTCGGGCCAGAAACGCTATCCATCTCAAGCTTTCAGTTTCTTGGTTTCGAACACTGGTAGATCAAATTGAGCGCGGAATATCAGAGTTGAAATTTGACCTACAGTCTTGGCCAAAAGTTTATGAATTTTGGTGATTTTCAGTGCAAAATGGTCACCTTTGAGCAGTTGAAAAAGTATGCTCCAATTACTCGATTTTTCTGAAAATTGGTGGGTAAATCAAGAAGCTCTAGATCTCTATTTTTGTAGTTGAAAACTTTTTTCAAAAATTACGATCATGTTAGTTATGTCGCGTTGAAGATTATAAGCCTTAAAAAGTTCGAAACTTGCACTCAGCTTTGTCGCGTGATTATACGCAACGTAACTTACTTGATAGGGATTTTCGAAAAAGGTTGTCAACTACAAAAATAAAGAGCTAGAGTTGCTTGATCCATCCACGAAATTTCAGAGCAATCGAATGAATGGAACATACATTTTCAACTGCTCAAATTTGATCATTTTGCACAGAAAATGACGAAATTCATAAACTTTTGGTCAGTACTGTATCAATGGTAAATCATCGAGCGTAATTTTTGAAACCTCTAAACATTGAATTTCATTGAAATTATCAGTGCTGCCTTTCAGAAAAAACCACGAGGGCGAAATTTGGCATGCGTTTATTTCCCACTGGTAGATCGGAAATCGGAGCCATCCATTTTGAGTTCAATTCGATTTACCAGTGCAAAAACGCACGGAAAACGCTAAAAACCAAACGGTTTGAAGCCAAATAAGTAAGACATTGTGACATCCCAGAATCGGAAACCCTCCCCAAAAAAAAGCGACTATTTATAGTTCCCCGTTGCCGAAATCCTTCAAGTTTCCACTTTTAGTCTCCCCTTCCATGCCCATCATCATCGTTCCATTTAGAATCCAAACTACAGATGAACAAATTTTCCGTTTGTTCATCCCGAAACTTTCCCAACACCCACTCAGTCCAATATGTGTACACTTTTGATCTCCTTCTCTTTCCCCTTCATCATGACACTTGGCAGGTGTAATTTTTAATCTCGAAAAAATTTCTTTAGAAAAAAATCCATGACAACCGAGACACTTTTAATCTAGATTATGCGTCAAGCAAGAATGTAATCGAAAAATGTTGAACTAACTTTCTCCCGAGAAATGTTACTTTTTATGGATCCACTTATTACATTTATGATCTTGATCAATCTTCAAGACGTTGCCAGCTTGCGATGTGAATGTTCGGGAAACCAGGGGTAGGCTTTTGGAAAGTTTATTATCTGGAAAAAAAAACTTATAGTTTTTCATGCAATGATGGATGCGAAGCAGGCTCATACTGCTATACAACCTGGATAGTAGCTCACGGAGCAATCGATGTACAGGTCAGTCAGCGATCTATATATGATCTACAACCCGTGATCACTTCCAAATCAATCCCTCCCCCGGAACACAGAAAAAAACTTGATAAAATCCATTGTAGGGTTGCAAGACGACCCGCGCCGATCTAACAAATCGCCAATGCCAGACGAATCGCAAAGGACTGGTTACGTGTGTTTGTGAGTGGATACGGTAGATGAACTGACATTCCCATGCGATTTTTAAAAGCGCATGCGCGTCCAATTTAGCGAAGGCTAGAACAGGAAAGCAGTGATTTTTGATCGATTTATGGGTTTTTTAGGGAAGGTCGATTATGTTAGTCACAGGGGAATGACAATCATCATACTCGATGTTCTATCTGTTCCTTCTCATGATGCCGATGAACCATTGTAAATGAAAAACCGTTGAATATCGCATTGACCGCTTTGATCTTGATTGTAGCAAAACCTAACAGTCGTTAGGCTTAGGCTTAGCGGTCGTTAGACTTGAGCTTAGCTGCGTTAAATTTAGGCTCAGCTGCGTTAGGCTTAGGCTTAGCGGTTGTTTAGACTTGGCGATCGTTTAGCATTAGCTTTAGCGGTCGGTAAAAACCAGTGCATTTCCTCTAACAGACCACTTTGTCAGCTCGTCACTGTCCAATTCCTGTCCCTCAAACCGAGATAAATTTTGGTTAAAGTTGCGGCCTCTATGACAAGACCTACTATCGAACAGGTTTCCAGGCAGCTCCGATAGATGCAACGACGCCTCCTTCACGATCCCATCGGATGCTGCTTTCGTGGCTCCACCGGTCATCAAATGCTACAGCCGTGATCTGAACGAAGACAACTTTTGTTTCGGCCACTACTGTACGTATACTGCGGAGTTGGTAAGTTTTCAAAATTCTGCACCCTCTAAAAACTATTAAAATTTATTCCTCCAGGTCATGAACGACTTCGGCGACGTTTTTCCCTCTGCATACGCACTCAGTAGAGGCTGTTCTGACACAGTTTGTAAGCAGTTTTTGTTGTCACCCTAAACACTTTGGGTTTTCAGACGCTGATGACATGGACTCTGTGAACACATGCATACAAACTGATGATAGGGTAGATTGCAGATGTAATACAGAGTTTTGCAATCGCGCTCAACCGTACACAGTGCCATTGGGTAATCTCCTTTGTTACAGGAGTCAGGCAAGTACTCAGCTACCGAGTGCTTTGAAGTTTTGTCGAGGTAATAAGGAGACGACTTTCGATGTTCCTTATCATGTTTCCAGGTCACCTATGCTATATATACCCAAAAGACTACAATGGGAAGACAACAAGAGGGTGTGTGAGCGTGAGCGATGGGGCACCTGCAGAGTTAAAATCACCCGGTCGCTATTATGAAAGCAAATTTTGCAAGGAGGACTATTGTAATGGAGACTTTTCTGAGGATGCGCCGACTGTCACTGTAGAGGGCTCGGGAAGCGGCACGTCATCTTGAATCAGATAAATCCATGTTTGGTTAGTGTAGTTGTACGTGCTAAAGTAACTCAAATAAAGACAAGACATGTGAAAAGTGTGAAGCTTGGTCTCAAAAACAGGTTGATTAAACTAGGCGAAACCATGGCGACCAGAACCTGAAAACTTCTAAACTAATCTTGGTTTCTGAAAACCGAATAAAGTTGTATTCATGATTCTCTCAGTGTTTTTGATCCTGACTTTCAACCTCATCCAAATTTCGACGGGCTTCAAATGTGCATGCTCTATCATGGGGTAGGTTTTCTTCTCTTCTCCAGAATCTGATCCAATTACTCAAACTCCAGAACTCAATGTCCAGAGGAATGTGAAGCCGGATCCTACTGTACCACCACATGGATAGTGGCTGGCGCTGATGTGAGGGACAAGGTAGTTGAAAACGGACGAAAAGTGTAGATGATCTGAGATTCAGGGTTGCAAGACTACACGCTCGGACTTGTCTGGGGCTCGACAGTGTCAGACGAATCGGAGAGGATTGGTCACTTGTGTTTGTAAGTTCTACTGCGGTTCTTGTTTCTCTAGACTCTCTCGTTCTTCAAACTTCCAGGCAACTCTGAAAAATGCAACGATGACTCATTCTCGATACCCTCTGATGCGGCTCTAGTTGCTCCGAAAACCATCAAGTGCTTCAATATGGACTTGATTGAAGACAACTTCTGCTTCGGCCACTATTGCACCTATTCTGAGGAGATGGTAAACTTGATCAAGACCATCCCCCACAAAACAATAGTCTTCAGGTCATGAACGATTTCGGAGATCTTCTGCCATCCATCTCTAACCCTTATAGAGGCTGTTCTGATGATGAATGTAGGGTGACTTTGACCTTCCAAAAGTAAATCGTGCTTCAGACACCGATGACGTAAACTCGATCAACATATGCACCATAACCAACAACGTTGTCGCTTGCAAATGCAACACCCCATTCTGCAATCGCGCTCCATCGTTTCCGGTGCCGCTGGGAAACGTGATATGCTATATGAGCTCCGCCTACGAGGGGTGCTTTCCAACGTCGCTCAAGTATTGTTGAGGTACATATTATACATCAGAGCGCTCAATGAACTAAACTGACCCAATTTCAGGTCACGTGTGCTACATCCTTCCCACCGACTACGAAGGAAAAGTGACCAGAGGTTGTTTGAGTGTTAGCGATGGAGCGCCAGCGGAGTTGAAGAAGATCGGAGGTTATGATAGATTCAAATATTGCGACAAGGATTTGTGTAATGGAGAGTACTCGGATGATGCGCCAGTTTATAGTTCCGGAAATCGATCTGAATAGATTCGAAATTCTTAACCGAAACCTTATAAGGAAAATTCATGAGTTCTTGGGTTGAACCTTTTCTCATAATCTGGATCCCGGTAAAATCGACCCTGTAGATTCAGATTCTGGGATGAAAATCAGCCAAAGGCTCACCTGATTTGAGTTATGACGTGGCAAAGTTGAATCCTTTAGAGATACTTGACGTAAAAATCCATCTTCACAAAAAGCTCCCTCCAAGATCACAATAGAGGACTCAACTTTGCGGGGTTATAACTCGATTCACGGTGGGCATTTTGTGGATTTTGATACCAGAATCTGAATCTACAGGGTCGATTTTACCTACACCCAGATTATGAGAAAAAGTTTAACCCAAGATCTCGTGCAATCTCCTTGTTAATCATGTGACCAGAGCTAGTCTAAACTTTGGCCGAATAAAGCAAATGAATTTTTCGCGACACTTTCAATCTAGGTAACACTTCAGGAAAACAAGAATTACTAATAGTAATACGCCGGCTCTCCAGACACCCAACCCAAACTTTTAAGCTTAACCATGTTTCTCACTTTTTTTCTTATCCAGTTTCCCTTAGCCTTTGGTTTTCCCTGTGTGTGCTCTGGAAGTGGGTAGGTCTCTTTTTTCTGCTCTATCCTTCGAATGTTTCTGATTTCAACTCAGAAAAATTTGCGAGACTTGTGAAGCCGGCTCCTACTGTACCACCACATGGATTGTTCCTCATGGAGCCGTCAAGGAGCAGGTACTGGAATGAAGCTATAAAAATTTGATCAAGATTTTTTTTGGGACTGCAAAACCACTCGAGCAGATTTATCCGGGGACCGAAAGTGTCAAACTAATCGAAAAGGACTGGTCACTTGTGTTTGTATGATTTTGTTGCCTGGAATGATGTCAAGATTCTCCGAAGTTCCAGGTGACACTGAAAACTGCAACGAAGTCTCTTCGTTCAAAATGCCAACGGATATTGTGCTTGTGGTTCCCCCAACTGTCAAATGTTTCAATCAGGATTTAGTGGAGAACAACTTCTGCTTTGGTCATTATTGTATCTATTCAAGGGAGATGGTAAAAACAGAAACTGATAAATGTTCAAATAAACTTTTAGAAGATGAACGACTTCGGAGACATTCTACCAGAATCCTATTCTATATACAGATCTTGTGTAGATGATGAATGTGGGTTACCCATTGTAAGAGATTCTGAATTCTCAAAACTATTCAGATAGTGATGACTTGAATTCTGTGAACGTTTGCACGTTGTCCGGGACGTTTATAAACTGCAAATGCAATACACCATTTTGCAATCGAGATCAGCCATTTCCAGTTCCCCTAGGAGACGTTTTGTGTTATATGAGCCCAGCCTCCTCTGACAGCTTTCCAAGGGGATTGAAATATTGCAAAGGTACACTTCTAAACCATTCAAAAAACACATACCTCCTTCTAGGCCACGTGTGCTACAAGACCACCAATTCAGACGGAGAAACATCTCGGGGATGCTTGAGTGTCAGTGATGGAGCACCCGTCGAGTTGAAGCAACCCGGAGTTTATAAACAGTTTCACTATTGCGACAAGGATTTGTGTAATGGAGAGTACTCGAATGATGCGCCAGTTTTGAACACTAATTTTACTGAAACTTGAGTTTTTGGGATTGAACTTTTTGTCTTGTTGTGTAAGGTTGACTATAGTTCGTTGTAAAGTTCTGTGGCAAGAAATTGAGGACAGGTGAAAATGAGCAATTGTTTGTGCAAGTCTTCGACAGTCTTATCGTCGCTAAAGTTTTGAAAAGGAGACAATAGGTACAAACGATGTGAACAAGGATAGTAACGAGTCCAAAAGCATGGAAAAAGTTAGATTCGAATTCAGCGATGTGAAAGAATGACGACGCATTGCACCATCTAAATAGTGAGCCATATGATAACAAAAATGAGCCAAAAGATAGCAGAAATTAATCTGATGTGGCTTCAAAAGTTGTCGTCAAACTTTGACTACATGTGTGATCTTTCCTGTTGGTACTTCTTATCAGTGGTCTCGTCACAAAACACGTCGAAAAATATAAAAACTAGACACAAAAAACGAATGTACCCAATCGAAGGCTTCAGAATGTTGCGGTTCGCTGGGAAAGTTGCACTTGTCACAGGTTTGTAGTAGGCTGTGCTAGAAAATTCCAATCTTTTCTGTTTCAGGATCATCAAATGGAATCGGAAGAGCTACATCAGTTCTCTTCGCTCAACAAGGTGCTAAAGTGACCATCACCGGAAGAAGCGCCCAGAGACTCGAGGAGACCAGACAGGAGATTCTGAAGTCTGGAATCTCCGAAAACCAAGTTCTAGCGCTCGCCACAGACGTGACCACTGAAGAAGGTCAGGATAAACTTGTGAACTCCACAATCCAGAAGTTCGGACGGCTTGATATTCTGGTGAATAACGCTGGCACAGGATTCATAGATTCCGAGGGAAAAACCGGGGTAGACCAAGATGTATCAGATTTAGACAAGTCTATGCAAATCAACATGAGAAGTGTGGTCACCTTAACTCGAAAAGCAAAGAAGTATTTAATGGAGTCCAAAGGTGAAATCATCAATGTATCAAGTACAGCCGGGGGTCCGCACGCGGTTTGTGTTTTTCAAATGACCATATAATCCATCTCTGTTTCAGCAGCCAAGTTTCATGTACTACGCAATGTCGAAGTCCGCACATGACCAGTTCACAAGAAGTGCTGCGATCGACCTGATAAAGTATGGGATTCGAGTCAACGCAGTTAGTCCTGGTGTGGTGAAGACGGGGTTCGGAGCAACTATGGGAATGTCAGAGGAGGCTTTTGAAAATGTAAGAATGCATTTTAAACCAAACCAGTTTTTTTGGTTTCGCAGATGTTGAAATCCATGGAGTCCAAAACCTATTGTGCTCCATCGGGATCCGTTGGTCAACCTAAGGACATCGCCAATGTAATCGCTTTTCTTGCTGATCGAAAACTATCCTCTTATATCATTGGACAATCAATCATTGCCGATGGAGGATCATCCTTGATAATGGGACTGCACGCATTCGATATCATGTCGAATTTGAACCAATAAAGATCAGTTGAACATTTCTTATCACATAAGACGACACATGTGGTCAAACACAGACCACACTATCTGAGTATAAAACGTGTCAACACTCAAGGTTCTATATCAGTCTTTTGTTTACAGTGCAAGAATGTCAAACCAAAGATTCGCTGGAAAAGTTGCGTTGATTACTGGTAAGTGAAAGATGTTCCAGGATAACCTCACATCTTCTTTTAGGTTCCTCAAATGGCATCGGAAGAGGTACTGCTATTTTGTTCGCCCAGGAAGGTGCAAAAGTAACCATCACCGGAAGAAACGCCCAGAAACTCGAGCAAACCAAACAGGAGATTCTGAAGTGTGGAGTTTCTGAAGACCATGTCCTGGCTATCGCTACTGATTTGGCGACTGAAGCTGGACAAGATGAGCTCATCAACTCAACCATCAAGAAATTCGGACGCCTCGATATCCTAGTGAATAACGCTGGCGCTGCGTTCAATGATGAGAAAGGGACGGTGGGAGTAGATCAAAACGTATCGGTGTATGACAAGATCATGCAAATCAACTTGAGAAGTGTTGTGACTCTCACTCAAAAAGCCAAAAAGTACTTGGTAGAAGCCAAGGGAGAAATCGTCAATGTATCTAGTATTGGAGCCGGGCCACAAGCGGTAGGTCGAGTGATGATTGACTGGTAACACCTGAGATCTTTCAGCAACCCACTTTCCTCTACTACGCCATGTCCAAAGCGGCACTCGACCAATACACCAGAAGTGCCGCCATCGACCTCATTCAACACGGAGTTCGAGTCAACTCAGTGAGCCCTGGAGCAGTGGTGACTGGTTTTGGAGAAGCCATGGGTATGCCAGCCGGTATGCATGAGAAGGTTAGTGATCAGTCAAGAACAGAAAACCTACGGTTCGCTTTTTTAGTACGAACACTTCATGCAGTCTCACAAGGAATGCATACCATGCGGTTCCATAGGAAAACCAGCTGAAATCGCTAACATCATTGCATTCCTCGCGGATCGAAAATTGTCGTCTTACATCATCGGACAGTCGATTGTGGCCGATGGAGGATCAAGTTTGGTAATGGGAATGCAAGCTCACGATATGATGGATATTTTGAAGTCATAAAAAGTTTTATTTGTTTACTGATAACCGCTTTGCAAATAAACAATGAGACGCCTCCGCTTGTAAACAATTTTATCAACACAGTTTTTCTTTCTGATTTCCATTCGCCAACCACTTTTGTCAACAAGTATGTCAAGTTCTCGATTTTCCGGAAAAGTTGCTCTTGTTACAGGTAGTTCAAATTTCTAAAGCAATTAAGCTTTAACTTTCAAATCCGCCAGAAATTTTCCAGGATCTTCAAACGGTATCGGAAGAGCTGCAGCCGTGTTGTTTGCCCAGGAAGGTGCAAAAGTCACCATCACCGGAAGAAACGCCCAGAGACTCGAGGAGACCAGACGGGAGATTCTGAAGTCTGGAGTTTCTGAAGATCATGTCTTGGCTATCGCTACTGATTTGGCGACTGAAGCTGGACAAGAGGAGCTCATCAACTCAACCATCAAGAAATTCGGACGCCTCGATATCCTAGTGAATAACGCTGGTGCTGCGTTCAACGACGAAGAAGGAAAAACTGGAGTGGATCAGGATGTATCCGTGTACGATAAGATCTTGCAAATCAACTTGAGAAGTGTTGTCACATTGACTCAGAAAGCGAAAAAGTATCTGGTAGAGGCGAAAGGGGAGATTGTAAATGTCTCCAGTATTTCTGCCGGACCACAAGCAGTGAGTCTAAACTTTTTTCCTACGTTTTTCCTGCATTACCATTTTTAGTACCCCGCTCTACCCTACTATGCCATGTCAAAAGCGGCACTCGACCAATACACAAGAAGTGCAGCCATCGACCTGATCCAATACGGGGTTCGAGTCAACTCCCTGAGCCCTGGAGCGGTGACAACCGGATTCCGGCAAGCGATGGGCATGGCAGCGGAAAGTTATGAGAAGGTGAGACTACTTAACAAG
Source organism: Caenorhabditis sp. 40 LS-2015 (assembly GCA_900536305.3). NCBI lineage: Eukaryota > Metazoa > Nematoda > Chromadorea > Rhabditida > Rhabditidae > Caenorhabditis > Caenorhabditis tribulationis. Next base: position 23,138 of record LR545304.1, on the reverse strand, counting down.
AAACAAGTAAGAAATTCGTTTTCAGTACACAAAATTTTTGGAATCCCACAAGGAATGCATTCCGTGCGGATCAATTGGTCACCCGATAGATATTGCCAATGTCATCGCGTTCTTGGCGGATCGAAAACTCTCGTCGTATATCATCGGCCAAACCATTGTTGCCGATGGTGGTACCACTTTGGTCATGGGAATGCAGGCTCACGAAATGAAGGACATTTTGAAGTCTTAACCTGTTTGTATTGATGATAAGTAAATAAAATCGACTACACTTTCGACACCCTTATTTTCGTATTCTTATCAGTCTCGCCGTATCATCAGTCTGTTCTTTATTTTCATTCATTTTTCTTGACTAAAATGGAGGCTCAACGATTTTCTGGGAAAGTTGCTCTAGTTACAGGTAATTTGAATTTCAAATAGCCTCCAAAGTTTCCGTGTTTTCAGGGTCATCCAGTGGAATTGGCAAAGCGACTGCAATCCTGCTAGCCTCGGAAGGAGCAAAGGTTACCATCACCGGAAGGAATGCCCAGAGACTCGAGGAGACCAGACAAGAGATTCTGAAGTCTGGAGTTTCGGAAAACCACGTATTGGCAATCGCTACCGATGTAACCACCGATGAAGGGCAGGACGAACTGATCAACTCTACTATCCAGAAATTCGGTAGCCTTGATATCCTAGTGAATAACGCTGGCGCTGCGTTCACAGATGAGCAAGGAAGACCAGGTGTAGATCAAGACGTTTCGGTGTTCGATAAGATCATGAAGATCAACTTGAGAAGCATTGTGACGTTGACACAGAAGGCGAAGAAGTTTTTGGTCGAGGCAAAAGGGGAAGTTGTGAATGTCTCGAGCATCGGAGCAGGGCCACAGGCGGTGAGTTCTCATGAACCAGAGTCCTTTAAACTTTCTTTCTTAAGCAACCAACATTCATCCACTACGCCTTGTCCAAAGCTGCACTCGATCAGTACACTAGAAGTGCAGCGATCGACCTGATCCAGTATGGAGTTCGAGTCAACTCCGTGAGCCCTGGGGTAGTCGCCACCGGGTTCGGAGAGGTCTTGGGGATGACACCAGAGATGGATCAGAAGGTGAATCTTGTCATGTTTCTTTCAAAGTGAACCTTCTGAGTTTCAGTACTTCAAATTCTTGGAATCTCACAAGGAATGCATTCCATGCGGGTCAATCGGGAAACCTAGCGATATCGCAAATATCATCGCGTTTCTGGTGGATCGAAAGTTGTCTTCTTATATTGTGGGACAGTCGATTGTAGCTGATGGAGGCTCAACGTTGGTCATGGGGATGCAAGTTCATAACATGACGGACATATGTTGAAAGAGAACAATTATAAAACAGTTTCATCAATCAGAAAACTATAATCTCACACCGGAAAAAAGTTACCAATCTTCACGGCCATCCCCACTGAGTTTGTCACAGCCACACCTCCAGAGTTATCTAAAGCGTGCTCCAATGCCAAATGCTCCTCGACACCAATATAAATCCCCAACCACTTTCGTATCACTTTAGGCATCACGATTTTGAGGACTGCATCCCGAACAGTTCGGTTCAATGTCAGGTACACAATGCAAAGGCATCCACTGCTCCATTGCCATACAACATGTCCCATGATTTTGAGCCATTGAGGAGAGTCAAAGTGTTGCATGTACTCGTAGAGGAGGGCGGCTGTGGCGTGAAAGAAGCAGAGGATGACGCCTTGGAGAATAATCTGGGAATAGATTTTGAAGGATGTTTGGTTCAAAAGTTTCTGGTACCTGTCTCTTCGACTTATATAGCCACATTGATGTCGAGTACCCTTGCTTGAACAAAAGATACATGCATAGATGAAAGTACAATACTGTTGTCATCAGAGCAGCCACTAAGTTGTTAACAGCGTGGGCGAAATTTGGATACAGACTTGGCTGAAATGATTCGAAAAAGTATATACTTCAAAATCCGGAAGACACTCACATCCTTCCCAATCGACGGATCATAAAGGAAACAAGCGCATTCGGAGTTGAAAAACATGGGTTTGTTGAAAAATAGAGAGAATATTGAGTACAGAATCAGAATAGCCATGACCAATCGGAAAATTTTCTTCTCGAATAGAAAGGAGAATATGAATTTTGGATTGACCTCTGAGCATCGCTCCATGCCTAGCAGAATCGACGCTAGACACCCCACCATCCAGCCACCAGAAGCGATGTCGCCGATGAAGAAGAAGAAAAGTGGGTATTGACAAAAGTGAATTCCATAATAAGACAAATAGCCAGATGCTAGAGAGCTAGCGAATAACGAGGAAATATCGATGATAGCCGATATCAACATTAGCTGATAGGCTGGAGTTCTCGCCTTCATTTTGACGATAGCGAGGAAACATGGAGTATAGACAGCCATAAATAAGACTCCGGATATCATGAGGTAAGAACCAAAAACTGGCCATCGAGTTTCAGAAGTCTCAAAGCCCGGGGGACATTGATAGGCGGTTGGCCAAAGCTCAAAGTTATGAGTAAGCGGATAAAAGAGAGACATTTGAAGCATGGACATGATTCGTTTTCGTTTTCAAACGCGTGTATAGTGGATTTAGATGAAAACACGAGAACAGTGGGTGACAACGAGAATCCATGGGGAGTATAAAAATTCCATAGATTAGAGACTAATGAGTTACTGAGAAGTGAATGGCGCCTGATTAGAAGACACGTGTGCTGAGTGGAAGTCTCCAGAGTTTAGGTTGTTTCGAGTTTTGACAGAAATCATTTGAAGTAAGACTAGCGTCCCCGGCCTCCGGCCGGTTCCGCTGGGCACGGCTGCGCCGCGCAGTTTTTTTTATAACGGGGCCTACGGCCCCTCACTTGGTGGGCCTTCGGCCCAAACTAAGATTGAATTCGGGGCCTACGGCCCAAATTGAGATAAAAATATATAAAAAATGAGGGAACACTTCACGGAATCGAACCCTCATCAGCTGAACACCACCGCCGCGCGCTGCCACTGCGCCATACCTGCCACGTGCAACATCGTTGCAGGAGGCAGTTACATCTTCGTTGGCAACTCTTCCTCTCTCCCTCCTTCCCTCCCGAGTGCGAACTCGAAGAAGTTATGGGACATTACAGGACTGACCGCACATGGGCAGCTTCATTTTGAGTTCGATGTATCGAGAAACGAATAAGATATTCGTAATCTACGAAAAATTTTGAACTGGAACACTGTTAGTTTGATCCAAGAAACTTTAAAATTGAACTTTTCTGACCAATTTTCATTTAGGCTGAGTGTGTGTTAGAAATAGTCATAAATAAGCTGAAACTTACTCAAACCTTTCGAAACTTCATATTCCATTAGAAAACTTCATTAGAAATGACATTACCAAAATTCAATCGTCCTGATTCAAAGTTGTAGCAATACTGAGCGTTAGAAGTTATTTTCAAGCCTAAAATATCTTAAATAGCTCATCTTGGAAAATTTTTCAACTAAACATCGTACAATCTTTACATAGATCGAAGGATCTTTCTAAGCTTCGTCCATTTTTAACGGAATATCTGCTCAACTCCCAAAACAAAAAAAGTTATGAGCGAAAAACCAAAAAATTCGAGTCAAAAATTTTTTCTGAATTTCGATAAAATAAAGTTATAGATCGATAGAACATAACAAGTTTGATGGGAATTTCAAATTTCAAGTCGATTGGCCAACTGGTTCTCTCAAACGAAGAGGTGAAAGGAAATTTTTGATTTTCGGATGCCACGTGTTTTCCGGCTCACCACGGAGCCCACATAGCTTCAATTAGTTTGAAATTTGATAGAGACAATTGGCCCATTATCACCAAAAAGGAGAAAAAAAAATTTCTTCAAAAGCTTCATTTTGAGCCAAGTTATAAACGTTCAAAGTTGTGACAGGTTTTTTGGACACATTTTGGAGACATTAGGCTCCGCCCACAAAATGCCTTTCCTCTGCGTTCCGCATTTAATAAGAGAGAGCGGATACTATACTTCCTGTTTAACCTTACCTCCAGCATATTTTGGGGAGTGTACCAGAGTTATTAGGGGCTCCGACTTTATCTCCAGAAATTATTGTATATCCTCTAACAAGCCGACACCCCTTCCCTTCCCATCACTTTGACCGAATTTATATCGGTTCCTGTGACAGTTTTGAAAAAGTTGTCAACTATCAAAATGTTTCTCTCTTTATTATGAGTATTTTGTTAGTTGACCACTTTTTCATAACTGTCACAGGAACCCAGATAAGTTTGGTCAAAGTGATGGGAAGGGGGTCATTGAGGAAAATACGGTAAGTCGAAAGTCGGACTAAAAGTGGTTTGGAATCATGAGAAGTAAAGCAAAATTCGAGGATTCTGACCTTATCTTATCAACTTAACAGATCAAAAATTTCATGTCTGGGTTTGCAACTGGTGTTCAATAGAGGTGTCCCTTAAGATGGCATAGGAATGTGTCTATCATGAAAAGTTTTGGAAATCAAGTCAACTCAACTTGTTTTCCAAAATGTTTCATGTTACACATCCTCCTAAGCCTATGCGGTTGTAAAGAACACCTCTATTGAACACCAGTTGCAAACCCAGACATGAAATTTTTGATCTACTAAGTTGTGATAAGATAAACAGTGTGTCTAGACCTGGAGAACGTCTGATAGTCTAGACTTCACACAAACAAGTTTCATCGCTATATGAAAACTGTTGTTCATTCATGCACTCTTTTGACCTTTCGTGTCATCCTCGTTCTCCAAAAATGCGACTCCAATTTTCTGTGGCAACGCGTCCCTCTCAATCATCCCGGTCACAAAATCTTGTGCTAGACTCTCCTGGAACCACACACTCACTCGCTTCCTTTTTTCTCTCTCTACACTACGAAGAACACAAACACAGAGAGGAGGTAAATAAAAGTGGGGGGAAGGGCATCGAGGGTATAAAAGAGGGGGTCGAATTTCATATTGGACTTCAGTTTTGAAGTGTGAAAGTTTTTCGATTCGATTTTCACTTCATCCAGCTTTCAGACTCTCGCTAGCCATGCCCCGCTTCTCTGGAAAAACCGTGATCATCACCGGATCCTCCAATGGTATCGGAAGATCTGCGGCTCTGCTGTTCGCCCAGGACGGTGCCAATGTAACCATCACCGGAAGAAACTCGGCACGTCTCGATGAAACCAAACAACTTCTTCTCAAATCCGGCATCTCCGAGAAGAATGTGAACTCCGTGGTGGCTGATGTGACAACTTCTGAAGGACAGGACCAACTGATCAACACCACGCTGGCCAAGTTCGGGAAGATCGATGTCTTGGTGGGTCGAGTGAAGAGATGTTCTGTTGTTAAAGTTCGGCGTTTCAGGTCAACAATGCCGGAGCTGCCATTCCAGACGCTACTGGAGCCACGGGAACCGATCAGAGTGTGGATACTTATCAGAAGACGTTGCAATTGAACTTGCAAGCCGTGATCGAGATGACCAAGAAAGTGAAGCCACACTTGATGGAGTCAAAAGGCGAGATCGTCAATGTATCCAGTATTGTAGCCGGACCACAAGCGGTGAGTGATGGAAGAAGATTTTCTCGTTGTTTCTAGGCCACCTATTTCTAACTCCCAAATTTCAGCAACCCGAGTTCATGTACTACGCCATCGCCAAAGCTGCCCTCGACCAATACACCCGTAGTACTGCAATCGACCTCATCCAGTACGGCATCCGTGTGAACTCAGTCAGCCCTGGCGTAGTTGCCACCGGATTCACCAACGCCATGGGAATGCCGGATCAGGCTTCGCAGAAAGTGAGTGAAAACCATCTTAAGGTAAAAGTCTCATATTTTGTCTTCCAGTTCTACGACTTCATGGCTTCCCACAAGGAGTGTGTCCCCGCGTTGGTGGCCGGTCAACCTGAAGACATTGCCAATATTATTCTGTTCCTGGCTGACCGCAAACTGTCCTCTTACATCATCGGACAGTCGATTGTGGCCGATGGAGGATCCACACTGGTCATGGGAGCCCAGGTGCACGATTTGAAGGCTATGCTAGGAATGTAAATTTTGTGCTACATTGACATTTATGAAACCTTTCAATTATCGAGCAAATAAAACTTGAGCATTTTTGTTCTTGTCAAATTTACGACATCATAATATCCATCATATTATGTGCCTGCGTTCCGAGTACCAAACTGGTGCCCCCATCAGCCACAATCGACTGCCCGATGATGTATGAAGAGTGCTTACGATCAGCCAGGAAAGCGATGATGTAAGCGATGTCCATTGGCTGTGCAACTTTTCCGCACGGAATACACTCTTTTTTGGATTCCATGAACGCCATCATCTGAAATTTCACTTTTAAGATTCGACTGATCGAAAATATGTTAACCTTCTCCATGCCTCCCTCCGGCATCCCCATGGCTTCTCCGAATCCAGTTTGCACTCCACCAGGGCTCACAGAGTTCACTCGAACTCCGTGTTGAATGAGGTCGATGGCTGCACTTCTTGTGTATTGGTCGAGTGCCGCTTTTGACATGGCATAGTACGGCAATTCGGGCATCTGAAAATCTGTTCAGGCTTTGGCATTTTCAAATGTGATTCTTACGGAATGAGGTGTTCCAGCGATACTTGAGACATTGATAATCTCTCCTTTCGCGTCAATCAAGTACTTTCTGGCCTTCTGTGTCAAAGTTACCACACTTCGCATATTGATCTGCATGATCTTGTCATACACCGATACATCTATTTCAACTCCAGATTTTCCCTCGGAATCGTTGAACGCTGCTCCAGCGTTATTCACTAGGATATCGAGACGTCCGAATTTCTTGATGGTTGAGTTAATGAGCTCATCTTGGCCTGCTTCAGTTGCCAAATCAGTAGCGATAGCCAAGACATGGTCTTCAGAAACTCCAGACTTCAGAATCTCCTGTCTGGTCTCCTCGAGTCTTTGGGCGTTTCTTCCGGTGATGGTTACTTTGGCACCTTCCTGGGCAAACAGCACGGCTGCAGCTCTTCCAATTCCATTTGAGGATCCTGAAACATCAAAGATTGTCCAGAAGTTTGAAAGAGAACTCACCAGTAACAAGAGCGACTTTGCCAGAAAACCGCGACATTTTTAAGGGAAGTTATCACATCAGAAACTTCCAGCGCTTTTATACTATCATTCCGTGTCTTTTGATAAAGAAAAGGCACGGAATGAGACACATCTTTGTAGTTTTTGTGACAAACATTAATCTTCTGATGTTAGCGGGTCATCTTCAGAATTTGTCTCCACCTTTTTTCAAACTGGTTTATTGAACAAAACTCTAGGAAACTATCACAGTCTGTTAAACGTTCTCGTGCTTGAGACCCCTTGTGGACCCTCCATCAACCACAATCGACTCTCCAATGATATACGAGGACAGTTCTCGATTTGCCAGGAAAAAAATGACATTTGATATTTTCAGGTCGTCCAACTGCCCTTAGACCATGCAAATCAACATGAGAAGTGTTGTAATGCTAACCCAAAAAGCTATAAAACATTTGATTGAGGCGAAAGGAGAAATTGTGAATGTATCGAGTATGACAGCTGGGCCACCGGCGGTAAATTCATACTGTTTGGAAAACTGCAAGATTTTGATTTCAGCAGCCCGTTCTCACCAAGCACCAGAGACGCCAGCTGAATTGCGAGAAAATGTGAGATTGTTTGAGAGGAACACCTGAATTTTTAGAGATCCTTGTGTATGTGTATTATTTTCCCTGTAAAACTGGCCTTGATTCTAAAACTTGCTAGATTCAGAAAGTCTTTTCTGGGCTTATCATCAAATACTTTACAGGAGTATTTGTTCAAATCTTAAGTCTAGGATTTCAAGTTCGGATAGTTTGAGAGCTTGAAAACTTTGCCAAGAAATTGTGCTTTGAATCTGAAAAGCGAACGAGAATTACAATTAAAACTTCTTCGAAAGTACACCAACTCCCAGTGTGACTAACCGTCTGATCATTTGAAATTGTCGTTCCTTCAATTTTCATTTCCCTTCAATGTCTATAACTATGTACATTTCCTTTGAAAGTCAGTCCGAATGTCTTGAAAATGAGATTTCTGAAAAATGTCAATTGTCAAAATGTCAATCTCGCCCTTTTGTTTTTCACCAGACAAAAGTGGCTCCGGATTTTCAGACGAACTTTTTTTCAGATGCCCGTCAGCTGAAGTTTTTCTTAGTAAGACGATGACTACGCATGGTGTGGTCCAGTCACCCAGAACCTTTCATTTTTCAACATTTAGATTCATTTTTCTATTTTTTAGATCTCAGCGCGTACCTTGAAGTTAGTCCTGTTCCGTTTCATCGCCTCTCTTAAAAAAACTTCGATTCCGACCATTTCCTCAGAACCTCCTAATATCCGACCAATTTTCTATTGACAGCCCGTCCGAAAATCTCAAATTTTAATTCACGGCTTGATTTGTGCTCATTACTCTTCTTGTTATTCCCATTTTCTTCTTCCTCGTATGACACACGCAGACGGGAGAAAGAAAACAGAAAGACTTGTGCATTATCACTGTCTACTGCTAAAGATCCCAGGGGAGGCTCTAATTAGTAAGGAGATATCAGAGAAAATGTGACTGGACACAACTAGAAAAGGGATTTTGAACATGTCTGGGTTTTCACTTTTTTGATTTTTTCCTTTTGACTTGATTGTTAAGAAGTTCTCAAGCGGAATCTCGAGCTTCTTCTAAACTTCTGAAGTTTCCGAATCAGAATTCTGAAACTCTTGAAAGTCGAAATCTGCAGGAAGTTTCAAACGGATTTTGATAGGTTTAGATGCTCTGAATCTGATTTTTCGAACCTATGAAAACCTTGGTTTGATGTTAAACACTTTCAAGAGGATTCAGAGAATCTCCAGCTCTGAAAATTTCAAATGTTCAGGGGCCTAATTAAGAACCCAAGTTCTGAAAACTTGAAAGCTATTCTGAGACTCTGAGATCGTCTATGAATTCAGGGCCTAGAAAATCAGTCCTTTCAAGTCCGAAGCTTCCCACAGTCAATGACCCAACAAACAAAATACCACCGTTCAAACATTATCTTAAGCCACGCCCCTGACTGGACCAACCAACCTACTATTCCAATTTCAAGGCAACCCATCATGTCCGCCAACACCACATCTGCACCAACTATCGTAGTCCAATCGATGGAGAATGTTCAAAGGGACACCTCAATAGAAATCTTCACAATCATTCAATTGACCTATGGAGTGCCCTCCTGTCTCCTGATCGTCTTTTTTTTCTTGGTGTTGTCTTTTGGGAAGAAGTACAACAACTCATTCTATCGTCTCGTCCAGTTCGACTTGTTGGTGGTGAGTTCAATGTTAGGTCAATGTAAACCTCAATGACTCCCTTCCAGAACCTTCTCACGTATCTCAACTCGTGGTTCGCCGTCCGCGTCGACAGACACCCCATCGTCGTCCCCTTCCTGAAGGCGCTGACCTATCAATTCCCTGGCTTCCTGACGTGGACTCGATACTTTGCCTACTTCTTCATGCATATGCAATTTCTGTCTGCCATCGCCCTGAGCATCCATCGAATCTCATCGGTCTTCTTTCACTCGAGTTATGAGAAGGTAGAAAGGGGATCAAAATTCAAGCTGAACCTTTTTTGCAGACCTGGAACTACTGCTTCATTCCCTTCTGTCTCCTCTGCATCCTCTACTGCTGTCTGTGCAACTCACTAATCAATGGCTCCGTCACAGATGTGTACATCCTGAACGATACTCTCATGAAGACAAATTACTTCTCCGTGATCGCAAGAGCCTCCAGCCTCACCGGAATCTTCTCTTCTATTTACTTCGCTCTTCTCATTGTTATCGGACTGACAACCTCGAAAGTGGTGACGTGGAAAATACAGGGTTGGTGGAAGAGGCTGCTGATTTTTGAAGATTGTTGTTTTCGACTACGTCTAACATCTCTCTAAGCCAAGCCTAGGCCTAACATCTCTCTAAGCCTAAGCCTAACATCTTTTTAAGCCTGATCCTGTGCCTAAAATCTCTTTAGGTCTAAGCTCAAGCCTAATATCTCACTGAGCCTAAGTCCAACATCTCTCTAAGCCTAAGCCTACCATCTCTCTAAGCTTAGGCCTAACATTTCTCTAAGCCTACGCCTAACATCCCTCAAAGCCCAAGTCTAAGCCTAACATTTCTCTAGGCCTACGCCTAACATCTCTCTGAGCCTTACTTTTTCAGCCGCTTCTCTCACCAACGGCGGCATCGGAAAGAAGCTGAACAAGATCGCCGGAACGTACGGATTCATCTACAGTGGAATTCTCGCATGGAGCCTCATAAACTTTTTCAATTCGACCTTCCGCTTCCTCCCGACTGTTGTTGCTCAATACAGCGGTAACCTGCTCCCATTCGCCTCGGATATGGTGAGACTAGATATGGAGGTCTTGAAATTCGTGGTTGATTTTCAGATGACGTTGGCGCTTCCCTACATTCTCATGATTCATGATACCAATGTAAAGCAAGACTTATGCAGGAGAGTGGACATTTCGAGGAGCAGTAGCCGAGTTGTCTCCACTAGTTTCGCGGTTTCCAGATAATTTTTGCTTGTTAAAAGTTTTGGATATCACCGATTGATAAAAACTATTCGTTATGATATGATTCACAAGACAAGACATTCACAGAGATCGTTCTGTGCTTAATCTCTATAACAGACTCGTGCTAATCATCGTTGACGCATTCTTAATCACCCACACCTCGATACAAAATGTTCGTTCCAAAAGCAACAATCAAGCTAGACAGTGAAAATTGTTTATGACGTTTTCGAAACGCAGTGGGTGGAGCCTCGAAAGCTTCAATGAAAATTTTTAATCTTCTGGGACTAATTAGTGAATGAGTAGACGCGAAAGTATAAAACTTGGGAGGAAAAGTTTGGAAACCCAAAATTCGATATGGGTTTCCAATTTTCACCCATCTCGAATATTTCGAGTTCGATACCGTTGACTGAGAGTCTATTGAGATCAAGAACTTGTTTTTCTGTTTTCCATAAAGCTGAAATCTCTGGGGAGAGCAAGAGGTATCATCAGATAGTTAGATCCACTTGTTTTTGTCTTCCGAATTCACAAGAGGATTCTGAAGACTGACGTAAGGTCTAGCGTTTTGATGACCAACCCTCGTGTGATCTGAAGTCTCGTCTAGATAAGGAACCGTTTTGTTCGGATAGTCAGATTTCGAAAAGAAGTATCAAGTTTGACGTCAAGTTAATCCAGTATAAAGAAGATACTGTAAGTCACACTGGCTCCACCAAATCTGAGCCTAGCTGCACCAAATTTGAGCCTAGTGGTATGTAGGCGTAGTTCTGTCATTTGACTCATAGTTGAACTCTTTGAAACCTCTCCTGGATGCTCTGGGGAGTTTGAGATATCGGAAACTATGAATGATTGCACTTTTTGTTAGTTCTGGTTCTAAAACTTTCCTCACAAGAGTTTGACATCATTATTTTCAATTGTGTTGAAAACCGAGGCTAGAGTTCATTAGAAACATTCGAAGCTCTCATGAACTGCTAGACTCTAGACTGCTAGAGGCTGTCCTTAATTTTCCAGAAGGTGGTAAAGTTCATTGGCTTGTCTTTTTGTTTACACCCTTATTCTAGAACACCTAGACCAGCTGCTGCCCAGAATAACCGAATCAGTGAGTAATCTAACAGGATCTAATACAATAAACATATAGTACAAGACTTTTGAGAGTTCCTGTGGGTGCCCCTGTTAGACTTGTCTATCCAACCAGAAATATTATAGTGCTGAAACTTGTAGTCCACCGATATCTTTCAAATCATCTTGTGTTCTTTTGCGTTTTCATATAGTTGAACAGGTTGTAAAAGTTCAGTCACAGGTGGTTCGCGGAGGATCCATATCCGATACCGTGTTCTATCCGCGCGCGACCCAGTACTTCGCAGTGGTAAATTTCGATATACGGATCCGTACGCGAATTATGACGATTCCGTATCGGATATTAGTAAGTAGTGATTTTGTTTACTGTAGTCAAAATTTGTCTCAAAAGCCGTGGAAGATTCACAATTTTGTCAATGAATCTTACAAGGAGATTGCACGAGTTTTTGGGTTGAAATTTATTCTCATAATCTAGATCAAGGTGAAATCGACCCCGTAGATTCAGATTCTGAAATCAAAACTAACAAAATGCTACCGTGATTCGAGTTATGTCCTCGCAAAGTTGAATCCTATAGTACTATTGGAGGTAGATCTTTGGGAAGATTCAGCTTTACGAGGTCATAACTCAAATCACGTGAACATTTTGCTGATTTTGACTTTAGAATCTGAATCTACGGAGTCGATTTCACCTTGACCCAGATTATGGGAAAACTTTCAGTCCAAGACTCGTGCAATCTTCTTGTAAGTAGTGTAGTCAACTTCTTTGCAAATTTCGATCATCTTTTTTTGAGCAATGAGCTTTGATGACGGATGATATTCGATTGCAGTGATCATCAGGAGCAATCCAAAGATATTTTGAGATCCCAGTCATTCCTGTCTGCTCATAATCTTTTCGTGATTGAATTACATCCTCCGAACCGACTAGATCTAATTCCTGTTTTCCGACAAGGCATTTTTCTGAAGAATCGTTCTCACTTACTGAAAATCTAGAAAATTTTGAATCTTTCCGACCAATCTCTATACTTTTCCCCGCCTGTTTATCACCGTTCCAGACTTCTTTTCGAACCCACAACCACCTGTAAAAACAAAAAACAACAAGTTAACAATGTCTTCAGCTGTTTCTAGATCTATCCACAGAACAAAATCAGGGTTTTGTCTCGCCCACCAATGATTTGAGTGTCTGTGGAACAGAAAATGTCACCGTGTCTGACTAAGCCGGAAATCTCGTTCTGAAAAATCTCAATTTCAGCGTCAGACTCAAATTATCATTCTGTTTTCTCTTGTTCCTTCTCCAACTCGTCGTAATTACTCAGATGAGCCCCTCCTCCCGTTTAGTCGTCTTCAAAAACACGCATTTTCCTGGGACTCGCTTTCGGCTCTTTCTGTGCTCTCCACGAGGCTCTCTCAAACAGTTGAAATTTTTCAGACACCATGGAGAATTTCACCGTCTACATGGAGAATGTGACAGCGGATCATGCGACGGAAGTGATCACGTACATTCAGCTGAGCTATGGTGTTCCGTCGTTCGTTCAACTGATATGCTACTTTTTCCTGATTGCGTTCGGGAAGAAGTACAAGAAGAGCTCGTTCTATCGACTGGTGCTGTTTGACTTGTGCACGGTGAGTTAGTCTGATTGATCCTGAAGATGCATACTCCCATGAGCAGAGGGGGCCTCGAGAATGGCGTTCTCGGAGAAAATCAGAGACCGAGACCGAGACCGAGAAAGTTCGATATCTCGAGACTCAACAAGAGACAAGTCTCGACTCTCAAGACTCGAGAACTGGGTCTCGAGACCACACTAATCCCAAGAGCTCACCAGCTCAACGGACCCTTCCCAATTTCCAGAACATCTTTGTCTACCTCAACACCTGGATTGCGATCCGCATTGAAATGCACCCCAGCATGATCTTCATCCTCAAAGCTATGGAATACTACATTCCCGGACTGCTCACAGTCCTCAAATACCTCTCCTACTGGTTCTTCCACATGCACTTTTGGACCGCCGCTCTCCTTACGATCCACCGCATCACATCCATCATGTGCCCATACTCTTACGAAAATGTGAGCCTCTAGTTTTACCCCTAATGCTCATCAACTCGAAACTTTACAGTTCTGGAACAAGTACTTCTGGGGTGTCGTCGCGGTGTGTTGTCTTTATAGTCATGCTCCCAAGTACTTGTGGACCGCCTGGCTCTACCAGGTCAACATTGTTGATGGGCAATTAGTCTGCATCAATTTCCCAAGAACCCTCGATCAGGCTATCAATGTTGTCGCCGCATTTTCGTTGATCTATTTCATCCTGAATTTGACCATTGGACTCTGGAGCGCCTGTTTGGCTTCGAGAAAGATTGAAGGTGAATTTCAAGTTAAGTCTCAACGCATTCTGAATTTCCAGCTGCCACCTCTTCAAAAACCAACATCAAGAAGAAGCTCAACCGAATCGCCTACACCTACTCCATTGTCTACACCGCTGAGGTCGTCTGGAGTGTGCTCAACTCTCTCAACTCATTCTTCCACTTCATGCCACCATGGTTCGTCAAAGTCAACACAAACCTCTTGGTCTTCGCTTCGGATATGGTCGGTTCTAGTTGGAATGTATCAACTAGAACTTTCTTTTCAGTTCACTCTATCCCTCCCTTACATCTTGATCTTGTACGATAACAATGTGAGACAGGACGTCTTCGGAGTGTGTAAGAAGAAGCGGCAGAACTCGCAGGTCGGATCAACGGTCTTCGTTTCTCACTAACTGTATATTTTCTTTTCCACTGCTTTGTCTCTTTTCAAATGAATTATTGGACTTTTTGAGTCAAAATTTGAGACACTCTGAAACTCTGCATCAACTCTAAGAGTTCCACAAGGGCCTCTCTATGATCAACAATCTTTCCACTAACACTCCTTGACTTTTCAAAAAAAATTCAAGGCTAGAAACGAGGCTCATGACAGGTGCAATTCGATTATCCTCGGAAATCGAATAAAACATCAACAACCTAATAGTAGTGAGCAAGTTTATTTTCTGAATTTTTTGTTGTGAAAAACAAGCAAAGTGCGAGAGCCGACGGAATTCATGGCTACTATCTAATTATGAAAGGGTAGTTTCAAAATACATATAAGGCTTCCATCGATAATATACTCATTTGCAATTGTTTACCAAAAAAACATTGGAAATTTGCATCTGCTCTACTTCCCTCTCTAATTTTGCATATCTTATAACTTGTTCTCACCATGTCGACGAGCAATAGTAGCAATATATTTTCCATGGAAGCTGTTAAGGAGGATTCCACTGTCGAGACCCTGGCAACCATACAGCTATCGTATGGACTACCCTCATTCACACTGATGGTTTGTTTTTTGATACTGATGAGTTGCTCCAAGATCTATGTCAACTCTTTCTATCGACTGGTTCAATTGGATTTGTTGACGGTGAGTGTACTCAAGTTTGTAGTGTTTGAACAAGTCAGGGCTATTCTTGGTACTGATCAGAGACTAAAATGGATTTGGGAGATGTTAGGCTCAGGCTTAGGCTAAGAGAGATGTTAGGCTCAGGCTTAGGCTAAGAGAGATGTTAGGCTCAGGCTTAGGTTTAGAGAGATGTTACGCTTAGGCTAAGAGAGATGTTGTGCTTTGTCTTAGGCTCAAAGAGATGTTAAGCTTAGGCTTAGGCTTAGAGAGATGTTAGGCTTGGGCTTAGAAAGATGTTAGGCTTAGGGAGATGTTAGGCTCAGGCTTGGGTTTAGAGAGATGTTACGCTCGAGCTTAGGTTTAAAGAGATGTTAGGCTTAGACTTAGAGAAATTTGAGATGTCTTCCAGCCTGTTTCAAAAGAAAGTCTTGCCGATGCCATGTTTCTTCAAGTTCAAGGATTCCTCTAATTCAGAACATCCTTCTCTACTTCAACACTTGGCTCGGGATCCGAGTCGAGATGCATCCAGCCGCCATTCCCGTTCTCAAATTCATTGAGAGCATCATCCCCGGATTGTTATCCTGGTCCAAATACCTCACCTGGTGGTTCATGCATCCCCAATTTCTGTGTGCAGCAGTGTTCAGCGTTCATCGAATGACAACAATCTTGTTCCCTTCGAAATATGAGAAGGTATGAGTGTCATCGTGATTCATGGTGATTGATCAGAAAATGTTCAGTTCTGGTCCCGTTATTATGCTCTAATCGGATTGTGCTTCTTCATCTACAGCTTTCTACCCACCCTCTTCTGGTTTGGGTTCATAAATGAGGTTCGTATAATAAACGGGACACTTTCAAAGAAGCGAAGTGTTGAGACCCAGTTGAAAGCGCAAAGTGTAACTGCAGTATTCTCAGTTATCTATTTTGTGATTATATTGGTACTTGGATTAGCAACATCAGTGTTGGTCTCGAAAAAGATACATGGTAAGTTTTCACGAGACGGTACATATATTTCACAAAGAGGTTTTTTCAGCACTGCGGTCCTCTGCTCATGAAAACGTCGGTAAAAAGCTCACCAAAATCGCATTGACTTATTGTTTCGTCTATGCTGGAATAATGATGTGGACCGTAATTACTGCTCTCAACTCGAGCTATAGTTTTCTGCCACAAGTTATCGTAAATACCAATCAAAACCTGCTAGTGTTCTCGTCCGACTTGGTGGGTTTGACTAACTAGTAAGCACTGGTAGATCGAAAATCCAACCCTTCACTTTTGACCTACCAATGCTGAGTGCCGGTTTTCAGATGACTCTCTCACTGCCCTACATTCTCATGATCTTCGATACCAACGTTCGTAAGCACGTCTTTCAACAGAGCACACCAATTCACTCGAACAACTTTGGATTCACAAGTTTTCAAGTTTCGTCTCAGAATATGGTTCGGTAATAAATGCTTTAAACTTTGTATTCTAACCCTTGTCATATTCGATGAAAACATGAAACTAGAATCTGCGGCCATGGCTAGTTCATATAGTGCATCCTAGCCTTGAAAAAAACTACAAATTTTCCAAGATACAACCTCCTGGATCTTTAGAATTTAACTTGATATTTTGTTCACGTTAAAAGCCGGCTAACGAATTACCAAATAACAACCATCAAAATTCAAACTGCTTCCTGTTTGAAATGTTAACATTCTCCAGCTAAAAATGCTGAGGAGAGCGTTTAAAACGGAGAATGCTCAAGATCTCTAGCTCATTTTCGCCCGAAAATGAACTCGACAATTGTGACGACTCGATTCGATAAAAATAGCGGGATGATCACGAAGAAGGTCCTTTTGTGTGTTCAAATCGTCTATGGATTTCCTATTGTCTGTCTGATGGGATATATTTTCGTTCATCTCGCGACCTCTGCCAAGTATAAAAACTCTTTCTATAGATTGGTTCAGGTGGATCTGATAATAGTGAGTTCTTATTCAATCTTCAAGTCTACCTTCCTATTTTTGCAGAACATGACCTGCTGGCTCAACACCTGGATTGCTATCCGCTCAATGGACACCGAAATCGGCAACAATTTCATGTTGTGGATAATGAACATCCTCCCTCAAACTTGGACCGTTTCGGAGTATCTCGTTATCTTTTTCTTCCATATGCAATTCCTCTCCGCTGCGTCGTTGAGTCTCCATCGGATTTCTTCAATTGTATTCTTCTCCAGTTACGAGAGATTCTGGTCTCGCTACTACCCATTGGTCGTTTTTTTCTTCGTGGTCTACTGTTGCCTTCATCAACTTGATGGTCCGACAGTAACCCTGGAGATCATCGATGGTGATCTTTTCCTGATCACAGACAGCGTAACATGGATTGCACTTTCTACAAGATACTTCCTATTCGCGACCGCCTATATTGTGATATTGACTGTTTCTGGTATTATCGTGGCTAGAATTGCATTCAAGAAACTGCAAGGAACAATATCCGGAGATCAAAAAATCTCCAGGAAGCTGACGAAAATCGCCCTAACCAGTGGTTTCGTGTACTCTGGAATCATGCTGGTCACACTAGTTAATTATGCGTCACAACAAATTCCTAACATTTCACCTACCCTCTGGGAACTTGGTAACTGCATTATGGCTGTGGCTTCTGACATGGTAAAATTAGTCGGTTGAAGCTAAAGAACTAGTATTTTCAGATGACTCTATCATTACCCTTCATTCTTTTCATCTTTGATACCAACATCAAACGAGACATTCTTCCATTACGAGAAGCTTCAAATGTAAATCCAGCGGTGGCGAGTATGACTTAACCCTCTAAATTTTACAGTTTTCTTTTTTTGAATTTCATAAAACTTGATCGGCAATCTTCAATGTCTTCATTTGGTTATATCAATTTCAGAAAAAAAGTTATAGTTCTCGAGCCACATTTCTTTCCAAAGTTGATCGTTTTGAACCTCTAAAAACTAACGCTTGATATTTCCCATATTTCAAAATGCCCTTGATGCTCTTTTCATTCATCTCCTACTAGTGGTAAGGGCATAACACTTCCAAATTTGGAAAGTGCACCATTTCAAAGTTGAATGTCTTTCTACTCGCGTTTCAAAGTTTTCCCTGAGATTGTCGGCTTCTTCAAAGTCTGAAATTCTGGCCTGGTGTCTGAGCCCTTGACCACAGAAAAAACCTGCAACTTCATTCAACAGGTTAGTCATCCACTACAGAAACACCTCTTATCTTTCAACCATGCATCAATCTAAACACTCATCTAATCAGTCTTTTGTCACCAGGCTTATTTTCTTCACACCCTTTACATACACCTACCTTGAACTCAGTCTCTCCTATATAAACATAAAGTGTCTGAAAATTCTCATCGGCAAAAATGACATCATTCTTCAACTATCTAATTCTCCCCCTGTTGATTTCTAGTGTCACTGGACAACAACTAATAAGCTTGAGTAATTTGAAAGGAGGAAATGTTCAGAATTTTCTGAAAAACGAGGATGATTGCTCACTTTATGTGTCCGCTAGCTCCGATGATGATGCAATCTTAGCCGCTATCCAGGTGGTCTCGGGAAACAATCAAATATCGTCAGTTTAAAAAGAGGTCAGATTGTGATGAGCAATATCCTTTTCAGACTCCGTGACATGAAGTATAGAAGGTTCCCAGAACATTCTGGAATTCTTCAGCCCTACCAAATCCAACCAAATTCATATATCACCACTGGCTTGGCAACCGAAAAGTTAGCGAATCTAGGAGGTGTACTGTATTACAACACAGCAGCACAACTTCAGAATCGTAAGATCTGGATGTCCGGGTTCCAGCCATAAAACTGTACTTAAGTTCTCTTCTACGTCGTCACCGTCGACAGCGCTCAACCCATCGACGTGACAACATTTGGAGCCGTAAACACTACGGTGGTCTTCTTGAACACCAACACTGCTGCCGTCCCGAATTTGTCCACCAAAATCACCAACTGGTCTCAAGACAAAGATGCGACGGCTTCAATATACCAGGGAATCCCACAGGATGGGCTAGAGCCTATCAACACGCAAATTTTCTCGAACCCAATGCACTCGGATGGATTTGTGGGCCATTTTGAGAACGTCGAGCCATTCTCGTTGAGTAGTGTGGCATTCTATTTGAAGACTTTCAAAGGGTGCAGTTTTAATATCGAACCAGGGACAGGTAAAGTTTTTTTGGCTAATTATCTTCACCCAATTGAGATTTCAGTCTCTCTTGATGGCACCACTACGACTGCATTCACCACGACTGGATTCTATATGAAACCACTAGGCGATGTGGATGCATCCATCAGAATCAAGACGCTGAAAGATGTGAAGTCTCTCGGACTCATCGGAGCTAATGTAGGCTCTCAAAATAGTAATGGGTTTTGACACAAAATTCTTCCAGATTCTCGGATCGGCCCCCGCTGGAGGAGAGGTCTCCTTCTTGGTTAACGATGGAGCTAAAGTTCTAGGAAGTGAAACTACGATTCCAGCGGATTTCTTTGCCCCATGGAGTACACAAAATGTGGCAAGTGACATTGTCATAAGCTCCAAGGGCACGAAAATGGGACGTTATTTCGTGCAATACTGTGTTGTTCGTGAGTTTTGGGTTGTATAACTGGGGAACAGAGGAAATAACAGCTCAGTATGTGTAGGGTCACCATTCTTTACTAGGGTATAACCTGAGTAGTGTTTGGAGTTACAAAATATGTTGTGAATCATTGGAAAGCTGAGAAAATTTGCAATCGATTGATGTTTCTTGTTTTTGCTGCGGACTCCGCGTTCTCGAGAAAATTGAATTCGAAGTTCTTAAACCCACTTAGCAAATCAACTGGGTTTACATACTTTGAATTCAATTATCTCAAGAATGCGGAGTCCGCCGCAAAAACAAAATATACCAATCGATTGCAAATTTTTTCAGCTTTCCAATGAAACATGACTCATTCTGTCACTCCAAACATAATTCAGGTGAATCCCTAGTTAGTAATGCTAACCAGAAGTTTCAGAGGGACCTGGACCATTTTCTACTGTGACACCAACCACTACAAAACATGTCGAAACTACCACGAAACTCTCTGCTACACATTCGATGATTCTGATGATTCTTTTTTCCATGATTTCTTGTGCAACACTGATGACTCACTGAATTCCCCCCATCACTCTTTTCCTCCCCTATCAATCGTCTTATCTTTACAACGCCCCGCCGTAGACCTGCACTCTCTATTTAAACAGATTCTACCCACACTTTTTTTCGGCTGGAAACACGAAAAATGAAACTTTTGTTTAGCAGTTTGATATTTCTCGCTTTGGTGCCTAATGCATTTTCTCAACAGCTCATCAGTCTGAGCACTTTGAAAGGAGGAAATAATCCGAACTATTTGAAAAACGACGAAGCTTGTTCGATATTCGTGTCCGCTGCTTTCGACGATGACGGGGTGCTGGCGAATACTATAGTGGTTTCTGGTCAAGAGAAGATTTCGTAAGTTTCTGGAAACTTTTCAATTGTTAGAAGCTCCCAATTTTCAGACTTTTTGATCTGAAGAACCGGAGGTTCCCTGAAGGCACTGGAAATCTACAACCATATCCAATCAAACCCAACTCTTACATTATTTCCACACTTGCCACCATCCAATTAGCCAATCTTCAAGGGGTACTCTACTACACCACAGCAAAACAATTTCAAGATAGTGAGTCTCTTTGAATTTTCAAATCTAACATCTTCTGTTTAGCGTACTTCTTCGTTATCGACATTAATGCTGACCAGAACATCAATCTCAAAGGCTTGGGCGCCGTAGACCTGACAGTGGTCTTTCTGAACACCAACACCAACACGATGCCTCATTGGTCATCAAGGCTGAGCAATTGGACACAGGACAACGATGCTAGTGTTGCGATCTACCAGGGAGTGCCACAAGATGGATTCGAGCCGAAAAACACTCATATCTTCTCGAATCCAATGCTGGTTGAAAACAACTACCAGTACTTTTCAAACGTCGAGACATTCTCATTGAGTTGTGTTGCATTCTACATAAAGACATTCAAGGGATGCAGCTTTAGGCTGGAGCCTGCTAAAGGTCAGATTTTCAGATCGTTCTTGACTGGAGTGTATTTCTTTTTCTTCAGCTCTTCTCGCCGGCACAACTACCACAGCTTACACTACCACTGGATTCTATATGAAGCAGCAAGGAGAGCTCGAGGCAGCGACTCAAGTCAATATTATGAGACATGTCAATTATCCAGGAGCGATTGGGGTTAATGTGAGTAATCGGCTTTTGATAACTAATGTCGTATTCTTGAACCCAAGAGTCTCATAACATAGCATCTTCCAGGTCATCGGTCACATCCCTGATGGATCCTCCGTCTCGTTTGACGTTTATCAAGGCACGCAGCATTGGGGAGAAACCTTCTCTCCGAACGACTACCTCATCTCATGGAGTACTCCGAATGTTGGAGACAATTTTGTCATATCTTCCAAAAATGCGAAGATGGGTGTTTATTACATGCAGTACTACGTTATTCGTAAGATTTTTTTTTTTCATTTCTAGTCTTAAATTGAATTTCAGAAGGCGACACCCTTAACAACATCACTGTTGCTCCTCCAACAGATCAAACGACAACTCAACCTGTTAATCCTACAGTGAGAACTACAGTACCTGGACACGTAGAGACAACAACAAAGTCATCTGAAAAAATGTTCACTATCTTTTCCACGATTCTGGTTTTGTTAAAGCAGAACTTGTAGATGCCATAAACGATTTTCTTCTGATGTTTGCTTGCGACATTTTGAATGTTTCAGAAAGCTCCTCCAATGAAATCATTCATTTTTCTAGTTTCCGGGAAGGTTATAAAGATGTCATGAAAAAAATGATTGTAGAATGGACACGCATTTCTTATCAGTAGTAAGAGCAAACTATATACTTGTCGGTCTGTCTATGATGAAACGATTTTTGGTCAGTAATGTTTCTTGAGGTCTGTTTTCGGACCGATAATTGTGGGGAAGTATGGTACAATTATCGATTCTGGACATGTGTCTTTTTGAGAGATTCTCTTTGAGAGGTGCTACTGTCAATCACACACAAAGAGTCTATTCACATTACCAATCAATATAGTCTTATGTGAGGGCCAACCGGATGGACAAAACAATGAGGTTTCCCACGAACCCCCACCTATCAACACCTGCCGATCGTTTTATTGGGTGTTCGCACCTCTAGCGCGTGTCTTCCTTAATCCCCCTCTCTATTTTTGGCGGGAAAACTCATTGCGCCCCGCCTATCCACCATTTCCTCCTTCCTGTCCGCCCCATTCTCTCATTGTTTTCCTCATTCCCTCCATTTGTCTCTATCTCTCATTCATTTGCCATGAAAATCGACCGACCTCAGTCGACCGTCCTCATTTTCAACTCTTGCACCCAGAAAAATCTCAGATTTCTATGGATTCTTTTCATAGTCCCCTTAATCTTCGTTCCGTTCCGTACTTATGCTCTCTCCTTGATATCGTTTTCGTATTTGCTTACGAAACTCAAAAACATGATTCATGTTTTCAGGATGATTTCTACGCAGCAAGACCATCAAAGGCAGATAATGGAAGGGCGGATCGATATGAATAGGACAAGGTACGTTATCTTTAAAAGTTCAGTGTCCTGTTTTCTGGGGAACCTTTGCATGACAAAATTTTTCGAATTTGTTGAAAGAATGCTCCTTTTTCAGGCGCTCGAAGGAACATCAAAGGTTTTAACGGGAAGTCGAGAGACGATGGGTGTGGGACGCCGCTTGAAGTCGTCGTCAAAGTGCCGTCCAAGTCGATAGGAGAAGAAGGTCTGCAGAATGTTAGGTGAGTTTATGGAGATGGGAAAAAAGTAGTAGAACAGACATGCACAACACAAACAAAACATACAATTCTTAATACACAGAAAACAAACTAATCATGAAGAAACACTACACAGTCTAATACATGAAGATATACAAAGCACAGATTAAACCTAAACCTTAACCACACAACACTCACAGTCCTAGGGATTCACCTAGCGAAAATACTTAGTTGTATTTCTGGACAACA
Organism: Caenorhabditis sp. 40 LS-2015; assembly: GCA_900536305.3. Taxonomy (NCBI): domain Eukaryota; kingdom Metazoa; phylum Nematoda; class Chromadorea; order Rhabditida; family Rhabditidae; genus Caenorhabditis; species Caenorhabditis tribulationis. Next base: position 126 of record LR545304.1, on the reverse strand, counting down.
CTGTCCATCCGGGTGTCTTAACACATGAACATATACATTACACAAACCACACCAAAACCTAACCTCACAACACTCACAGTCCTAGGGATTCCCCCAGCGCAAATACTCAGATGTATTTCTGGACAA